>OZ010724.1:4565105-4632763 GCA_963932345.1 Ophion ventricosus
GTCTCCGTAAAGTCGACGCCTCTTCGTTGCATGAATCCCTTCGCGCACAGCCTCGCTTTGTAGCGATACGCTTTGCCCTCGGTGTCTTTCATCAGCCGGAAGACCCACTTGGAGTTGATGACTTTCATGTCCGGTTTCCTGTCGACCACCTTCCAGGTCTCGTTTTCGCGGTGCGCGTTCAACTCATCGTTGATTGCTCGGATCCACTCTGACGCCTCGCTGCTCTGAACTGCTTCCTTGAACGTGAGAGGCACGTAGTGCTCGGCCACGTTCGACTCGTAACGACTCGGTCGTCGAAGACTTGGACGATCTCGTAAGCCGTATTTTCTTTCGCCTTGTTGAGGCTGTCCGACCACCTCGTTCTGGTATTTCTCTGCCTCCTCGACGGCTGGTAAGAAGACCTCATCCTCGCTCTCCGCTTCCTCGTTCTCGTCCTTCTCTCTCTCGTTCTCGTCTCGTTCGGTTTTCGGCAATTTCAGCTCGTCTTTCTCGTCATCGTTGGTCAACAGCACGAGTTTTTCATTTTTTTCGTTGAAGACGACATCGCGTGATACTGTCACCTTTTTCGACACCGGGTCGAACACTCGATAATTCGAGGAGTTGCCGTCGTATCCGACGAGCACCATCTTTTTCGCCCGGGCATCGAATTTCGTCATCTGCTTCGGTACATGGACGTACGCCTCCGACCCCAATATTCGTAGGTGCGTCAGACTTGGCTTCCTGCCGGTCTACTTCTCGTACGGTGTCGCTCCTCCTCTCGCTGACCCTGCTCGATTCAGCAGATATTGGCCTGTAGCATGGTTCTCGCGCTCTCTACAATGGTCCGGTTGTCTCGCTCCGCTACACCATTTTGCTCCGGTGTGTACGGCGCTGTGGTCTCTCGTTGGATTCCCCTTGACTCGAGGTAATTATCCATCGTTTTGTTCTGAAACTCTCGGCCGTTGTCAGACCGCAGCACTCGCATAGGTCTCCCGAACTTGTTTTCAATCTCTTTCTCGAAGATTTAAAATTTTTCAGGTACGTCACTTTTGTGTCGCAAAAAATACACATGCCAGTAACCCGTGGCATCGTCCTCGAAAGTCAAAAAGAACCGCGCGCCGCCCGGAGCTTCGACGGACATCGGCCCGCATACGTCCGTGTGTAGCACTTCACCAGGCACTGTATCGGCACGCTCGCGCACCTTTTTGAACATTTTTCTGTGAGCTTTGCCCTTTTTTATTAACTCGCGTAACGTATGCTCGTTCACGTGTCCCAACCGTTCGTGCCACACTCGCGCACTTGTTTCCGAAACGTTTGCTTCCTCGCTGTTCTTCGCGCGTTTGACTCGAAACAACATTCGATATATTTCATTTTCTTGTTTCACTCCGCGCGCTATTTCTCGGCCGCGATCTTTGATTTCTACGACATCGTCCCGGAAAAACACTTCAAAGCCCCGCGAAGTGCACACACCGACAGAAAGCGGGTTCTTTTTTATTTGCGGCACATACAGAACCTTTTCCAGGCGCGCACTTTTCCACTTGCCGTTGACATACTTTTCAACATAAACTGTCCCCTCGCCAATCACTGCACACTATTTATTGTCGGCTAGCGAGATGGTTCCCCCGTTTGATAGTTGCTCGTATTCCGCGAGCCACTCGCGCCTATGTGTCATGTGCTTTGATGCACCACTGTCCACGATCCCCGAGTCGTGGTTGCTCGCTCGCAGCACGCTCTCTACCGCATCGGCTGTTGAGTTTTTCTGTACACCGACCGCCGCGACCCCGTGTTCTTCTTTACCGACTGCCGAACTGACTTTACCGAGTGAGGATTTTCTGTTACCGACTGCCGGACTGATTTTATCGACTGACGATCCTCTCTTACCGACTGCCGATTTCGCGTTACCGCTCGCACTCGCTTTGCCGACGTACGCACTCGACTCGCGGTTTTTTCGCGCCGCTTTTTCCGTGACAAACGCACAGTCACGAGAATCACTCGACGCACTTCTTTTAGGTTTTCCCCCTTTTTCTTCTTGCACTCTCCGGCGTAATGTCCTTTTTCTTTACATTTAAAACACCCAATGCCCTTCCGATCTTTGGGTTTTTTCGTTTTCTTCTTTTCCTTCAATCTAGGTTTTCCGTGTTTCTTCTCGCCTCCGCTTTTGAATGCCGAAAAAGCTCCTGGGACCTCATCCTCCATCGAGAGTCGGGCTTCTTCACGAATGAGCCTCTCCTGGAGATTATCGAGCGTCTGGCGCTCAGGGTCAACGCTATCCCACACCGTCTGTATCGTCGCATACTTTGGCGCCAAACTGGCCAGCACTTTTGCCATGATTGTTACGTCCAACACCGGTTCACCCACGTCCAGCAGTTTCGCCGCCATATTTTGCACTTTCGTTATATGTTGTATCATCAAGTCACCCGCGGACATCCTATACTCGTGAAACTTTTACGTGAGCAATAGTTTGTTCGATGCCGACTTTTGCTCGTGTATCACTGACAATTTGTCTCACATTTCTTTGGCTGTACTGCATGTTAGCAGCGGTTCCAGCTGTTCGTACTCGATCGACGAGGACATGAGGAACATTGCACGAGCATTGTCTTTTAGCCACACTTTCTTTTCAGCTGCCTGAGCGTCGCCGGTCGGCATGAGCTTTTCACCTTTTACGACGTCCAAGATTCCGTGCGCGATAAATAAAGTCCGGATTTGAAATTTCCATCCCTGGAAATTCTGTCCCGCAAACTTTGTTATATTCCGAGCAGAGATCTAGTCGGACATCCCGGATTGCGATTTTTTCACTGACCACGCGGCACCAACTCGCGAATTCGCACGTGCAAAGATGGCCGCTTTTATCAGCCTCGTGTTCGCGGGAACAAACGAGAAGAACTTTCTCGATTCTTCTCAACCAATTAATCATAGCACAGTCAGGGTGTCTGGGCCCATAACCTGTTGCGTCAATTCCGTTAATGATTGAGGAATCGATGCAGGAGTCTTTAATAAAGAAACACGTCCGTCCCGTATCACACAGTATAGAAATTTATTCGATGAAATTGGCACACTTGTATCTCGCCAACTTGTCTCGATGATCCCGGTCGAACGACTAGCCTACGCTTCCCACGCGCGCTCTCTCTCTCTCTCTCTCTCTCTCTCTCTCTCTCTCTCTCTCTCTCTCTCTCTCTCTCTCTTTCTCTCTCTCTCTCTCTCTCTCTCTCTCTCTCTCTCTCTCTCTCTCTTCTCTCTCACTTCTATGGCAAAACAGGTTGCCTGCTTGCCGACACACGGCGCTAAACTTGTCCAATAGAATCGAAAATCTAATGACATTTTACCAATGAAATGTTATTTTGTCCTATCGATTTTGTTTGGGTCATTTTTCGATCCGTCTACTCAAACTTGAGATCTCGTAATATTTGGCCGAATTTCCGAGCGACTTTTTTACCACAAAAATTCTTCAACGCTTTAGAACGTTCCAGACTTGTCAGTGTTCTTGGAGGAATAAAGTTATTCGGTCGCATCGTAATCATTACTACCTACGTCCTTTTGGGGAAAGCGTTAACATGGGAAACGGCCAGCGTTTCAGCCTGAAGTGCACCGTTTGTGTACTTCAGGGCAAAGCTACTATAAACAAACGATGGCGCGGTAGAAACGTCAAAAGTCGGGTTCTTCGAATATAGGGCCTCGGTCAGCTTTAACCTCCAAGTAGGGTTAGAGCGCGAAAGTGGAAAAGCAGTGAAAGTGTAAAACCAGCGAAAGTGAATATAAATTCATAAAAAAAAACAGCCCTAATTACGATTACAAAATTTATTTATAAACAAACGACCCCCGTATACCTCATAATATTGTAATGAAAAATTCCATCGTTTTTGGTTAGTACATTGTCGCAGATTCTCGCCGCGATTCTCGTCGCCACAAACAACACGCGTCAAGTGAGTTGATATGACAATAAGGCGATTTTTTATAACCTCACTACATAATGGACGGACGTGCGAAAGAGTTTGAGTGGGAATTGTTATTTTAAAAGCGAATTGCTTAAGTTTTTGCTGCATCATATCGTGAAATAGCATAAACATGACGTACCTATCAAAAACGTCACGTGACTCGGAAACATCCCGACGCCGAGATTGGAAGTGAAACGACGATCGCAGTCGACAAAAGCGAGGATTTTACGTTTGAGGAAAAAGGTGAGCAAATATAAAATTATCATTTTTATAAAGTCATATGAGTACTATATCCGCATGATAGTGTACGATCTGAGTTTGATTTTTTCCCACCCATTTTGAAATGATGAATAGAATATGTTAATGTTTATAGGGCCAAATATACCACCATGTGACCGTCTGGAATGATGCAGCGCTCAACTTCTTATTCGCATCTGGAAAAACTGCAAGTTTCGCCAGACAACCATCGCCAGTAACATTGATGCGGTGTACGCAGCTTATGGCAGAACTTTGCAACAATTATAATGGTAATATTCTTCTATCCGGTAGTGTATTCTTTGCGTAGACTGGTTACGCCATAATAATCATCTATGTAGACTGGTTACGCGAGAAGAATTCCTTGCGAAGACTGCTTACGCTAGAAGTTACATATAAATTGTATTTAATTAACTGTACAACGACCTTAGATTTCTTAAATAAAAATCGGGAAACTGAGTATAAATGTGCGATAATAATTTCTCAAATTACTATTGTGCCAAATCCAATTGCAAAATTCAAATCAAATTTATTAAACATTTAAAAAGTTGAGCGTCCCAAGCTTTTATTTATAGTCACATATAGGTGACTTGGTAAGAAAAAATATTTTCTATTATACTTTTCAGTACATTAAATAAAAGCTGGTTTTTAAAAAATTATTTTTTTACATATAAATTATTCTCTACTTTTTAGTCTGTAATTTTTTAAAGTCGAAGCATGCAGTGGTACCTCCTAGAGGCATGTTTGCAAAATTTCAGAGTTCTAAGAAGTCGGGCAGTGGGTGAAATATCGATTTTTCGTATTGCATCTCACAGAAAGTCGTTAGTTTTTACTAGCTTTTATTTACCTTCAATTGTTGTGAGATGCAAAACGGAAAATCGATATTTCACCCACTTCCCGACTACTTATAGCTCTGAAATTTTGCAAACATACATGTAAGAGGTGGCAATGCATGATTCAACTTAAAAAAAATAATAAATAAGTAAATAAATAAAAATAACGACGTTCTGTGAGATGCAAAACTGAAAATCGACTTCACGACTACTTAGAGCGCTGACATTTTGCAAACATGCGTCTAAGAAGTGACAATGGATGATTCGACTTTTAAAAAATAAAAAATAAAAACAAATAACGACTTTCTGTGAGATGAAAAAAGAAAATACATATTTCACCCACTTCTCGACAACTTCGAACTCTGAAATTTTGCACACATGCCTCTAAGAGGTGACACTGCGTGATTCGACGTGGGTGAACGGAAATTTCTTTTCATTATCGATTCGTGGGGTGGGCAAACTGACCAGACAGTCTACGATCGTATCTTCGTCGACGAAACAAAAGCGTGCACTTGCACTGTTAAAGTTATTCCACCCAAGTGTACCCCGCTTTGTCAACCGTGCGATGTTTATTTTTACCGTCAAGTAAAAAAATTTATTAAAAAACTACAAAATGCTCCGGAAATGTTAAAAAATAACCGCGAAATCGCTTCACGGGAGGACTCGATACGAATACATTCGTTACTGTTGCATCAGTTCAGCGCGCCAGTATTCATTCCAATGATTAAATATGCCTGGTTTGCGTCGAAATTAATTGATGAAGGACCAATTTTTTTAAATTTAAACGACCAGTGTTTTCCGGTATCGCTGCTAAAAAATCCGGGTGCCTATAAAGAGGTACCATTTATTAGATGTGCACGTCGCCGCAATAATCTGTGCTTTCAGTGTTTCTATGATAATTATCATCCGGAATTTTGTACACCTTTTGAAGCTAGCGACAGCGAATAAATGACATCGCGCAATAAATGAAATAATGAGCGAATACTGTGTTATAGTTAATTATTTCCTGACAATTTATTCTAGCGTTAATAGTGATTTTTTTGTTTATGTGATCATAATTTTATTTAAACGAACTACGCAGTATCGAATAATATATGTTTCGATGCGTTTGTAAAAATAATTTCATTAGAAAATTAGATAAGTATGCCCAATCAATCATTTTCATTAAAATCACGAACGACTGAGAAAAATAAATAAATAAATAAAAGCTCCAAGCGGGATTCAAACCCCGGTCGTCTGGGTTGCCAACCGAGCGCCTTGCCGCTGCGCCACACTCATACGCTTGGCGACATGCATAATTTACAGGGATAAGAGCTGCGTATAAAAATTTGCCGTCGTTTTTCTCAAAAACCAGGGCGCATTAGAAAGAATCCCTTTAGCGTGGTACTCTGGGGGAGTACCCTCACAATATAGCTGTGACCCATCAAAATCCGTTTGTATCATACTTGGCACTCCCCTTGTAGATACATGTTTGGAAAATTTCAGAGCTATAAGTAGTCGGGAAGTGAGTGAAATATCGATTTTCCGTTTTACATCTTACAACAAGTGAAGTTAAATAAAAGCTTGTAAAATAGAAAGTTATCGTTGTGCCTTTTATTAACCGGCGCGACTATTTATGCATAGAAATACTAACCCGTTTTCTCGTGTGCAGAATGTTACAACAGTCTTCTAACGAAAACAAAGCCATGAAATCTCTAAGAGACTGAATCGTGTACTATTTATCCGTCTGTCTCTTTTCTCTTATACTACCAGGTGGAACCAAATCACAGATTTATTAGGAATAAATGAAATATTTAGTTATTAGACGATACTTAATCGATCTATCAAACGAGCCCGCCGAAGGCGGGCGAAGTTTGATCAGGATTATACGTTAGTGTCTCGTTCGAAGATGATAAGAAATGTAGTTATGCTTGTCATGCCGAATACTTCACAACGTTTAAAGCGTAGCTCCAATATTAAATAAAAGAATAGAGAACAACAGCCTTCATTTTGCTATCGAGGCTGTCCTCTCTTCATATTGTTTTGTGTGTGAAATATAATGAATTATCACGACCATCTGTGATGATAATGGGGAAACAAAAACTCCGAGAAAATAAGGAAGGGAGGGAACTTATCATCTTCGAACGAGACACTAACATATAATCCTGATCAAACTTTGCCCGCCTTCGGCGGGCTCGTTTGATCGATCGATTATATTTCGTGTCTCGTTCTCGATGATAAGAAATGTCGATTTTTAGAGTAGAAGTGATAATTCATAATTCTTGAAATAATGTTATTTCATAAATTCAGAAAAAGTAACAATTTTCAACAGTATGCAAGGAATTAACTCAATATCGCTTGCGCAAACTCGTCGTTATAAACCTGAATAGGTCTATTATAAAATTTGAAGAAAACCTATGAACCAGAAGGCCAACCAGCTGTTCGCTGAATAGTGGATATATCCACTCCTCGTTTAAAAGCCAAAGACACTGCTGCATGGCGTGTACTGCAGGCTGAAAACTGGTTGGTATCGATACCGGCTTTCTCCAGTAAAGCTCTGATCCAATGACTAATAGTCTGCGAGGAGGCTGCACCGAAAGGCTTTACCGTCGAAATAAACAAACTTTTAGTGCTCTTTCTCAATTGAGATGTTAACTTAATATAGCCAATAACAGCAGAAGCAAGGCAGAGACCCGGTTTTTCTTTGAAAAAAGACAGAAACGATTCTGGCTGAAAAACTCCGGGTCTTGACGTTTTAATCTGATCAAGAATTTTAATTGTTATTCCTGAAGCAGATTTCACAATGTTTTCAATATTAATTAAAGTTAAAGTTTGAAGTCTTTGAGCTGTTGTAAGAGCAAGTAGGGTTGCCAATTTTTCAATAGCCTCTTTTAACTTCAAATCAGATAAAGGATGTTATTGTTCGATAAAATTTAAAACCGGAGTTACATCCCAAGTGGAAGAATATTTAGGCTTCGATGGATTTTGTTTAAATACCCCTCTCAAGAAACGAGATATTAATAAATCTTCATTGATATTATGCATCGATATTAGAGAAATAGCGGAACGAGCAGTATTTAAAGTTGTATAAGTCGCACCTTTTTTAAATCGAAAATTAAAAAAATCGATAATCTCGGTTGATGTTGCATTAAAAACATCAATATTTCTTGAAAAGGCGAATTCCCACCAACATTTTAAGCTGGATTCGTATTGTTTTAGTGTAGAATTAGTTATAGATTTAACCATCACATTTACAGCCTCTTCCGAAAGTCCTCTTTTTACAAACGCCGACCTCACAATTTCCCGACCACCAATGAAAGGTGGGAGGCTAGAGGATGTACCTTGTTTCTGAAAGGAAACGATAACAATGAACAATTAGGTTCAAAAGTAATAACCGGTCCGATCAAAAGCGAGGTAAAAAGAGGATACCAAGGCTGTGATGGCCAAAGGGGCACCACCATAACCCCAACCGCTTTATCATTAATAATCTTTCTCAATGTACGCAAAATAAGTGCAAAAGGAGGAAAGGCATAAAATAGTAAATTGTCCCACGGAACAGTAAAGGCATCTACAGCCAGAGCTTCAGGGTCAGGATATCTCGAGAAATTTTTTTTATATTTTGAATTTATTCGTGTTGCAAAAAGATCCACCGGAAAAGGGCCAAATCGTTTTTCAATTTGAATAAACACTGATTGATTAAGCTCCCATTCTGAATCAATATTTAGAATTCGGGAAGCCTTATCAGCCTCTGTATTTTCTGATGAAGGACTATAAGAAGCCCTTAACCAAATTTTCCTCGATTCGCACCATTCCCAAATTTTCCTTGAAAGTTCACTAAGATGTGGGAAACGTACACCACCTGCCTTGTTTACATAAGAAACGGCAGTATTATTATCTAAACGAAGTAATACTTCGCAATTAGATAAATCTGATGCGAAACATTTTAATGCGAAAAAAGCCGCCAATAATTCCAGGTAATTTATATGGTTTTCTCTTTCCTCTTTATTGACATCGTCTGATAAAGAATCATTAAGCCATACTTTTCCATCGTAATCACGGCCGTTAAATTTCAATGCCAAAAATGTTTGTCTTCAAGGCGTTTACAGTGAATAAAACCATATGCCACAGTCGGACAGCAAGAGGTTAAAACGGCTAAAAATTCTGCGAATGTTCTAATTTTATAAGGTTTTCCGATTTGGAAACTATTGACAAGTTCAGTTATACGAACTCCCTTTTTATCGGTCAGATTTAAGGAAAAATTGACCGTGTCCAGAATAAAACCTAAAAATTTGCATTTTTGGTTTGCGGAAAGAAAACTTTTGTCATCATTTACCAAGAAACCCAAATGCTCCAACAGGCCGATAGTTTTTCTCAAATTAGATTCACATACATTTTGAGATTTGTGAATAACAAGAAAATCGATAAGAATATAAGAAATAAACTAAGAAAAATAAACTAAGAAATAAACTAAGAAAATAAGAAATAAACAATAAGGAAAATCCCCTGAAGCCTTAAATGATAGATAACAGGCTTCATGATTTTAGTGAAAAGATAGGGGCTTGAGCACAGACCGAAGGGTAAGCACGTGAATTGATAAATTTTTCCATCAAATCTGAGTCTTAAATATTTCCTATGGGATTCGTGAATTGGGACAACAAAATAAGCGTCTTTGAGATCTATTGTTCCCAGAAAGTCTCCTTGAGACATCAAGTTCATTGCAGAACGAATATCCTCTAACTTGAAATGAGGAGGATCGATAAACTCATTTAACTTTTTAAGGTTAAAAATAAAGCGTGAGACGCGGTCAGGTTTTGCAATAAGGAAGAAAGAAGAAACAAATTGATCCTCACATTCCTCTAGAGCACCTTTGTTTATAAGCTCTTCAAATTCAAATTTAATTTTACTTGATTTTTTTATAGAAAAAATGTTTTCTTTAGGAGACATTTTTTGTTAAGGCGTTACCGTGAAAGGAATCTTATATCCATTTACACAGCCTAAAATGAATTTATCGAACGTAATCTGCTTCCATCTTTCAATGAAGTGGCAAAGACGACCAGAAGGTTTAAGCACCTTTACTTCTTCGAGAAAGATTGGTTCGTCGTCTGGAAGGGTGTCTTGGGAGGATTCTGTGGGTTCTTGAAATTCTTTTTGAACCTCAGATGACGACGTGTCTGTTGTTGACCCACCCGACGATAATTTGCAGGTGGGTATTTGACGTTTCCCTGATCCCGTGATCGTGGAAAAGATTTCGGAGTAACTTTCTCCTTGATGTCCGAACAGGCCTTTTCGATTTCTTTTAAATCCTTGACTTTTTCTTTCAAATTGTCGCCAGAAAGCCACATATCCGAAACCATTTTTTCCACTACTGGCTTAACATTTTTATTGAGCTGTGGATTGATGAATGATTCCCTGGCAACTGGCTGTTGATAAAAAACATCAGTCAGCATTTGTCCAGCATGGCTTATGTAGTCCGTAAGGATTGACTCGTCAACTCGTTCGTCAGGAGAATTGAGAATTAAAGAAACTACAGCACCCAGAGCAGCAATAGCAGTTCCCACACAATTTTGGGCGTCGATAAAATGCAGATCTCTTTTTTTGGCGATATCCGAGAGAAGAGGTACAATTTCCAAATTTAATTTTGGGGCTTCAACGAAGAAAGAACCTTTCCGATTGTGTAAGCCCAATATTTCTTTTTTATTGTTCTCTGGAAGACCCTCGTTTTTCCATTTTAACCAAGTGTTGGTCAATTCAGAGTAATATTGAACCTCTTTGAAATTGCAATCGTTCGGATCCATTCCCAAAATCTTGAAAACCTCGTCCTTGGATGAAATATCAACAACAGGAGGCTCAGAATCTTTAAGAATTTCGGACTCTGTTATTGCTTCTGGAGGTGGAGAAATTTTCTCCACCACCTCTTCACAATCTGAAGAGAAAAGAAGCAAGGTCTGGGAAAACCACTTATTGTGAAAAAGAGTGACTAAATAAGTTCTTGTTGAACAAGTCACCAGGGAAAAAATTTCCGAAATGGTCGTGAGGACCCGACAAGCCGTGTGGGCGTTGTCTGTCGAATCTCGTATGGAGAAAAGAGCAAGGTCTGGGAAAACCACTTATTGTGACAAAGAGTGACTAAATAAGTTCTTGTTGAACAAGTCACCAGGGAAAAAATTTCCGAAATGGTCGTGAGGACCCGACAAGCCGTGTGGGCTTTGTCTCTCGAATCTCGTATGGAGAAAAGAGAATATATCCTTACCAATTGAATCATTATCAGGCATTTTTTCTGATAATGGGGCAGATTGATTGGGAATTTGCAGAGAAATCTGTTCTTTGTGAACATTTATAAGCGTTTCCACAATCCTTGTCTAATTGTCAATCTGATGTTGGAAATCCGAAAATTTTTCGTCAAATTTTCGTTTTTAATGATGATTATCACGAGAGCGTGATCTTGAACGTTTCCTTTTCTTATGCTCAGGCATAATTCACGCAAAAGGAAAAACTTTTTCACAAACTACGCGAAGAAAAAAATTTTTTTTTACGTCCTGAAGCTTTGACATAACGAAACAATATGAAGAGAGGACAGCCTCGATAGCAAAATGAAGGCTGTTATTCTCTATTCTTTTATTTAATATTGGAGCTACGCTTTAAACGTTGTGAAGTTTTCGGCATGACAAGCATGACTACATTTCTTATCATCGAGAACGAGACACGAAATATAATAGATCTTGATTTGTATAAATAATTTTAATAATGGCATGCAATAGGAAGAAATTTGATTTAACGAAAAATCTAGTCAGTTCAAATAAAAGAAATGCAAATTTCTACAATAAATCCTTTTTCATATACTGAATATCCCTTCCAAATGTTAAATCGACCATTTCTATAAAATTGAAAATTTAAGAAACACTTTTTAAAATAGAGCATTTAACATTACGACACTGATGACGAATTTCTCATAATGTACTGAGTGATTTGACAGTTTTTCATAAAACTTTAAACATTTTTCACGCTATTTCGTGCGTAAAACTGCCATTCAGCGATACCTGTAGGTAGTTAAAATATCGCCTTATGTTAAAAAGGGTTCTTTTACTTGTAAATTTTATAGGAACGGTGTAGACGATCGATTCAAAATTTGGAAGGTGCATTCAGTATATGAGGGAGAATTTGTATACATTTATTGAAAGAACTGTATAAGTTTGAATCGAATGGTAACACTTCACTAATTGTCCCGAAACTCCTTAAGGCCTTATATACGTGATTTAGCCAATTTTCGAAGGTACTTTTCTAGACGCGATTAAAAAAAAAAGACGCATATGTTGACAACATTTTTTTACAGATCGTTTATGCACATGGTTAAGTATATGTAAAAAAAATCAGAAATATTAACAAATGGCGGAGATATAACATAATAAAGCAATGTATTTTTTTTGCGCGCACGTTGATGGTGAAAGTTCTCGGCATCGAAGTGGGTGTCCGGAAAAAAAAATGAACATATTTATAATTGCATAATCAATGTATCTTCAGTGTGAACCAACAATATTATAAAAAAATTATTATAATAAAAATTCGAAACTTCGAATTTTTTTACTCAATTTTCTGTCGGTATTTTATTTTTTATATTTTTTTGTGTCATTGAAATTTTTGTTTCTGTGGTTCACACGATAGGTGATGATACTAAGAATATGTTGTAAAAATTTCAAAGCGATCTGAACCTTCGTTCAAGAGTTAGAACTTTCACAAGGTTCAAAAAAGTGAATCGTGGAAAAACGGCTTTGAAGTGGGCGGTCGGGCGCGCCGCGCGGTATCTATTATAAATGCAATATTACCTTATTTAATAGCAATTTTTGGAATTTTTCAATTCTGTAAAGCTTAAAATATTCCTAACCGTTCAGGCTAATGGAATCAAAAATTTTAAAAAAATGAAAAATTCTGAAATTTTCGGGTATATAAAGCCTTAATCAGTGTTCTGAGATACAAAAAAACAGACTAGTATGAAACAATTTTTACAACCTGTACCTTGATTTTTTCCACTATAAAATTCTGGGACAGTTCTATGTAGGCATGTACTTAACTGTGATTACATATTTCTTATTAATACGAACATATCTGTTATCTGCTAGCCTAAAACAGCAAAGCTTTGATGTTACAAACTTGCATTAAACAAAAATTCTAAACGAAAACAAAAAAAAATGAGCTGGCTCATTACTTCGTTACTACCAATCAAATTTTCAATTGGAAAGCCAAACATTATCGCAATAGTCATATTGCTATTGAAGAAACATCGTGAATGATGCACCAATTGCCATTTTCAAATGCTAAAGAGTTACAGGTGCATACTGTATTTCACTTCTACGTTATTCTCATACGTCATACTTGCTATACCCCTTACAAAACGCATAACTGAAAGTTTACTGTAGTTCGTCCTGAGGCATTTATATCAAAAGATATAAACATACTGATCTCTTTCAATTAAGGAAAAACATACATTTTCGGGTACAGCGAATTAGAAATTCGAAGACAATAAGAAACGTCATATTTGTTCAGTGACCTTAAGTAGCGGCGGCAAAATAATCCACCATCCTAGTAAATTTAACGTATGGATATGCAAATAAAAAAATATACCACACTAACTAGAGTGAGCAAATGACGCTGCAACCACATTAAGTTTATAACTATAGAAAATGAAGTATTTCCTTTTCAAAAAGATATGAAATCCCCCTAAAAAACTTTAACACAAAAAAAAACGCCAAGTAATAAAAAATGCCCTCGAAAAAATTATCGGTTTTTGCACTATCTACAAAATTCTAATTAACCTTGCAATATTTGTAATTTTTTTCAAACAATAGTTTTATTTAGATTTTAATTTTTCAATTCAAATGTACAAAAGAAGTGAAATAACTTTTTATGAAAAAGCCAAGCAAATTTACTAGAAACGTACAGAAAATTACCAAACCCTAGCAATACCATGTTTCTCAATATTTAATTTTCAAAAACCATTTTACTATTATAATAAAAGTACGAATTACGATTATATAAAAGTACAACGTATGCATCACACAAGTACTGTATGTATGTATCACTGGAAATGCTGGGCAACGACTTGGCGTGCATAGTTAAGAACAAAAGCTCGGCGGAGGATGATGTTTTCTCAACAACTTGACCATCAGGTTAAGAAAGACATAAATTGACGCAATTTATTATGTAACTGCAAACCAAGTTTCTGATTCCGCAAAGTATAAATTAAAAAATCAGTGATGTACCCCTAGACTACACGGCTCTTGAAATCTCACTTTATTTGCATAATTTGAAAAGCTAAGTGGAAGAATTCACTTTCTACTGTATTGCAGAACCACCACACATCTCATGAAATCTATTGCGTCGTATAAATTTTAGTGTAATGGACATAGTTTTGGCAGGCTAAAGGTTTTAATTACGGTCCGCACCACTTACTGGTGAAAAAGAAATATCGATATCACTCTCGGCACCTATCGCTCCATTTCCAATAGTCTGTCTAAGTACAGTCGAACATCTCATTTCCAATAATCCTGTATGCCTGATGCGATGTTACTATTTAAAATAAGCTATGTAGATAAATTGTTGCAAAAGTTACATTTGCAAGCGGTAGGGATTTTTCTGTAAGAAAATCGTGTATCTTCCCGAACTTTTTTTCTTAACCCCGCACGCCAAGTCGTTGCCCAGCATTTCCAGTAATCAAGAGACGCGGCAGCGTCTCGACGCCAAGTAATAAAAAAAAACGACTGTCACGACAACGACACGCCGCGCCGCGCCTCTTTATACACCAAGATGGGCTTTAGCAGACGACGTTTTAACTTATAATCGACATTACGCGAAACCGCGGAGACGAATCGAAAATCTAATGACATTTTACCAATGAAATGTTATTTTTTCCTATCGATTTTGTTTGGGTCATTTTTCGATCCGCCAACTCAAACTTGAGATCTCGTAATATTTGGCCGAATTTCCGAGCGACTTTTTTACCACAAAAATTCTTCAACACTTTAGAACGTTCCAGACTCGTCGGTTTTCTTGGAGGAATAAAGTTATTCGGTCGCATCGTAAGCTATACTACATACGTCCTTTTGGGGAAAGTGTTAACATGGGGAACGCTCAGCGTTTCAGCCTGAAGTGCACCGTTTGTGCACTTCAGGGCAAAGCTACTGTAAACAAACGATAGCGCGCTAGAAATGTCAAAAGTCGGTGTCGGGAACTTGTTTGGGTGGGGTTAAAACAATGGAAACACCAGTTTCTATACGAAAATTAACGTTTATTCCGAAGAGGAAAATTACGACGCGGGCTTCCTTTCGGCCATCTTGGCAAGAACTCTCTCCTTCCGTAAGACAAGAAAAAACCTCGTCAGAGACGAGCGACAGTTTCTCGCCCTATCGAGAGAAAATGAAACTAAAATTATAACATTTTCCCACCTTGAGTTGATCAGTGGATTTGCAACTCAAAACACAACGATAAACTAATAACATAATAAAATGGAACACGGCTTGTTAAAATCTCCTATGACTCAAAGGTTCAACTTCTCCGGAGCGTTGACGCGACGTCCGCTTCTCGTGCTTGTATTTATCTCACGGCTCCCTCTGGTCTTCTTCGTCTGCGGCATAGCACTTGTTCTCTCGGGCGGCGATGTCTCAGCCAACGAATCTCGGATCCGACAGCTGCTTTATTCAGCCTCTCAGCTCCATCCGATGATGCCATCTCCAGTGGATACAATCATTGAACGGGGCGTACGAGTTCACCTGTCGCGGTTTTCAGCCTGGCAACACGTACCTCCCCGTCTCTTCCCGGAATAACCTTGATTACGCGGGCCAGAGGCCAATCCAGTCGTTTCTGATTGTCGTGGCCTACAAAAACGACGTCGCCTTCTCGTACAGCATCATTGTTTCTTCCTGAACTTTTAGTTCGGGACTGTTGGCCTAGATACTCCGATCGGAAGCGATGACGCAGATCCTTCTGTAATTTCTGCCGATACCGACGCCTCTTACTTAGCAGGTTTTCGTCGATGTGATCGAGATCGGGTACTCCTATTTCTGTAATGTCTTGCAGGAACATTACGGGTGTCAGCGGGTCCAACTCTCCGGGATCCTCGGATAAGTATGTGATCAGGCGCGAGTTGATAATCGCTTCGCAATCACACAACGTCGTACTGAGGTCTTCGAACGTTAAGCAAGCTCGACCCAAGACTTTTCTCAGCAATTCCTTGACCGATTTCACTA
The DNA here is from genome assembly GCA_963932345.1 of Ophion ventricosus. Lineage (NCBI taxonomy): Eukaryota > Metazoa > Arthropoda > Insecta > Hymenoptera > Ichneumonidae > Ophion > Ophion ventricosus. The sequence goes on from OZ010724.1 coordinate 4,581,321, forward strand.
GACGCTCCCACCATCCTCCCCACTAGGCTGCCGCGGGAGGGTTGAATCGCCATTCGATTTTCTCGACTGTACTGTATTCTGCGATCTCCTTCCAGCTGATTCCACGCAACAAATTACCGGCTCCGGTGAAGTTCGTTCCATTATCACTAAGTACGATAGATGGGCGTCCTCGGCGTGCGATAAATCTTCGAAAAGCTCCGATGAAAACCTCAGTAGACAGAGAGGTGACCAACTCGAGATAATAGCTCTGCACACTGCACATGTGAAGAGACAAATCCACGCCTTCTCGCCACCTTTCAGATGGACGGGTCCTGCGAAGTCGACTCCGGATACTTCGAAGGCGGCTGCGTTTCTTATACGTTCTTCCGGTAGGACTGATGGGGTGGCTTCTATCCTCGTGGCCTTATATCGCTTGGAAATTGCGCATTTCATGAGGACCGATCGTATGGCTCGTCGGCTGGAAATGATCCAAACTTGCTCTCTCCGGTTGCTCATCATAATCTGTATGCCGGCGTGATTGAGTTTCTCGTGTCTGTACCGTATCAGTTCCGATACCAAGGGATGCTGCGGATCCAAAACTATCGGGCAACGGAATCCAAACTGGTCATCTCTGCTCGAAACCAGGGTCTTTGCCCGAATGAGCCCTGATTTCTCTGCGAACGGGTTTAGACATCGGATTATCGGATCGTTGACACCCACGAACGATTCCTCTTGGGCCAGTCGCATCAATCTCCGCTCAGCTTCGACGATTTCTTTCATTTCCAATTCCCCGGACTGACTATGAGAAAGATCGTGTCGGCACTTCGCTATGAAACGCAGAATCCATGCCATCATACGTATAATCTTCGGATACTTTGATGGCCCCTTCAGATACCAACACCCGACTTGCTTGGGCACCGTCACTTAGTTGTTACCCATCGTAAGGTCGAACAGGACTAGCATCTCGGATTTCTTAATTTTCTCCGCTGATTTCTTGATCTCTCTACTAACTTCACTTTCATTCACGATATATGAGGCCGAGGGCCATTGTTCACGTGACTTTCAGAGCCAATCGGGTCCCTCCCACCATTTCGACTCGAGCAGTTGCCTCGCCCCGCATCCTCGGGATGGGAGATCGACCGGGTTCATCGATTCTGGTACGTGATACCACTAATCTGGCTCCGTGAGTCGTCGAATCTCTTTTATTCGGTTCCACACGAACGTGGCCCATTGATTCTCGCGTTTAATCCACGATAAAACAGCCGTGGAGTCGCTCCAAAACCGTCTCTCTGCATGCGGCTTGTCCAATGCTTCCAGCGTGAATGTCATCAGTCTGGCTCCAATCGTTGCGGCAAGAAGTTCAAGTCTAGGTATAGTCGATTTTTCCAACGGGGCTACTCTTGCCTTTGCCTCGATGAATTGTACTTTTATACCGACTGAAGTCTCGGTTCGGGCGAATAGGACCGCCGCGTACGCATCTCGACTGGCGTCAACGAAGACGTGAAAGGATGTCATATCTCCTCCTTGTTCGTCTCCCAACGCCCATCGAGGTACCCGCAGTCCTCGCAAAAGATTTACCTCTTCGTGCCAATCAGTAAAGGCGTCCTTGACGTCCCTATCTACCTCTGTGTCCCAGTCGAGGTCCGTGGACCATAATTTCTGTAACATTAGTTTCGGACGCAGCAGTACCGGGCACGCTAAACCAATCGGGTCGAATATTTTTTGTGTTGCTGACAAAATATTTCTTTTCGTTACCTTTTCGGGCCGAGGTTTCTCCAACACCGCCTTTGTCAATGACAGGGTATCCTTACCCTTGTCCCATGTGAGTCCGAGCACCGAGGAGCAATGGTTAGCAAGCGTTGATTCGGAATGCCCCCACCCTCTGAGAAGGAAGCCACTTTTGGCCATTGCGTCAGTTGCGACTTGCTCAAACGAATGTAACTCGTCATTCGTGTCGACGCTGGTCACGCAATTGTCCACGTAGAACGACTTCTTCAGCCTTTCGACGACCGCGCGATGTGCTTCCGTCTTAGCTTGTTGTAGCTCTTTTTCAAGATGCATTTCGATGGTAGCACCCAACAAAAACGGGCTACTCGTGACTCCGAACACATTGGCATACTGCCAATAGAGCTGGGTCGACTCGAGACGCTTTTCCTCGCGAATTTTTACCCATTATGGTCCACCCAAGCCGAGTCTCAATGGCTGTTGCCCTACATTCGAGATCTTGTAGTTTCCCTATCAGAAGTTTATCCACGATGTCCACCCCGATGAGTATCTAGATGGGTTCAGTTCTCTGTCCGACGTCTGTCAGCTGTATCCCCTTTTGAGCCAACTCTCGTATCCAGGGACCTCTAGGTATTCCAGCAATATTGTGACAAATTGTTTCTTGATCTAAAGCCACGAAATTGCAAGCGTACGAATCGTCCAGGCTGCTGAGTCGTATGCAATACCCTTAGTGTTCTTGTGCCTCGGTTTTCGCACCGCCGAACAACAAATGAATTATATTCTGCTTACCTACTTCTTTGTAGCCCAATTCTTTGGCGGTTTGACCTAAGACATACGAACGGTGGGAGCCTGTGTCCAACACTGCTCTTACGATACGTTCTTCTCCTCGATTACGGATCTTCACACGAAGTGTCAGCAGAAAGACGTCGTTATTAAGCGAGAGGTTCGCAAGACTGCTCGCTGCTTGGCTCTTCGTTGTTTCGTCGCCCGGTTTTTTAACCGTCGGTTTATCCGCAATCATTTCTCGACACATGAGTAGAACGTGTTTCTTACCGCACCAGGCGCATTTTTGATGGTATTTGCAGAATCTTCGGCTGTGTCCTTTCTTGAGACAATTAAAACATGAGTTCATTCGTTTTACGATCTCTTGTCTCTCTTCCGGAGACATTTTCCTCGCCTTATCACATCGGGAACTGCCGTGGTTCTCGTTGCAAAATATACACTCTGTTGGTGTCTTCACCTCTCTCGTGGTTAAAAGGGCTGCAGCGGTTAGTGTTTCTTTGGTAGCTTCATTATTTTGCTTCCTTTTTACTTTATCTTTTGACGCTTGCTCGTTGTTTAACCCAAAGCCACTTACCGCCATCGCGATTCTTTCTTCATTCTCCACATCTGCTTGAATGAAGGCCATCAAATTTGTGAGACGATCTTTGGGCGTAGGCACCGCTGGATCATTACTTCCCGGTTCTCGCCGTACGAACTGAACGGCAGTACTCGTATGCCTCTGCCATGCTCGTAGCAATTCTTCCGGCAGCGACGATTCCACCAACGGATACAACATTGCAGCGCACGTGTCCGTCGTCACCCTCAACGACTCGAGTGACCTGATGTACGTTTCTAGTTTATCGTAAATGCTAGCCACCGAAACTTTTCCTTTCGGTGTCATCGCATTATTAAGCACTAATTTCAGCAACTCACGAACATACACTTCTACGAGCAGCTCGTTTTTTCCGATACGACTTTTCAAACTTTTAATCACTTTGTCGTAATTGTCCGCAGTCGGCGGGTAGCTGTTTACGAGTTCGCTGGCTCGAGAGCCTGATACCATCGCCTGAATGAGATATTGGAATTTATCTTCTCTCGAGATCGATGCGTCTTCGTCTATATTTTTAAATTGGCTCCAGAACTGCAACCACTCTCGCACGTCGCCGCTGAACGCTTTTAGTTCGATTTTTGGTGGTTTGAATCCACGTCTATTTTCATGCTGTCCGTCATTTGGCTGCTGCAACGGTCCCTGCGGGTGCTGTAGCACGCGTCGTTGTTGGGCGGCGTCCGTGATTCTCGCGACACCTACCTTCGCCTGTTCATATTCCACCCGATACTCGTCCGCGCCGATAACCTCCGTTTCTATCTCGACGTCCGATGTATCGTTGTCTACCATGAATTCGATTATTTTCCCATTACACTCCTCGAGTTCGCTCGCTTTATCTTTCAGCAATGCGAACTGTACCTGAAGAGCTGCTGTATCCGGATCATCACTCGCAATCTCGTTTTGCAAAGCTGTGAGGACGCGCGTGAACGCACTACGCGACGCCCTTCGTGCGTTCTTTTTGCAATCCATTATTATAACGCCGGCCTTACTGCTGCCACTAATTCACCACAAAATACTGCCCTTTCGTCCTGTCACGGTCGCCACTATGTTAGGAACTTGTTTGGGTGGGGTTAAAACAATGGAAACACCAGTTTCTATATGAAAATTAACGTTTATTCCGAAGAGGAAAATTACGACACGGGCTTCCTTTCGGCCATTTTGGCAAGAACTCTCTCCTTCCGTAAGACAAGAAAAAACCTCGTCACAGACGAGCGACAGTTTCTCGCCCTATCGAGAGAAAATGAAACTAAAATGATAACAGTCGGGTTCTTCGAATGTATGGCATCTTTAGGCTTTAACGTCCAAGTAGGGTTAGAGAGCGAAAGTGGAAAAGCAGTAAAAGTGTAAAAACAGCGAAAGTGGATATAAGTTCATAAAAAAAACAGCCCTAATTACGGTTACAAAATTTATTTATACACAAACGACACCCGTATACGTCATAATATTATAATGAAAAATTCCATCGTTTTTGGTTAGTACATACTCGCAGATTCTCGCCGCGGATCCACAAACAACACGCGTCAAGTGAGTTGATATGACAATAAGATGATTTTTCATAACCTCACTACATAATGGATGGATGTGCGAAAGAGTTTAAGTGGGAATTGTGTTATTTTAAAAGCGAATTGCATAAGTTTTTGCTTCATTATATCGTAAAATAGCGTACACATGACGGACGTATGAAAAACGTCACGTGGATCAGAAACATCCCGACGCTGAGATTGGAAGTGAAACGACGATGACAGTCGACAAAACGAGGATTTTACGTTTGAGGAAAAAGGTGAGTAAATATGAAATTATAATTTTTATAAAGTCATATGAGTACTATATCTGCATAATAGTGTCGATCTAAGTTTGAGTTTTCCCCACCCATTTTGAAGTGATGAATAGAATATATTAATGTTTATAGGCCCAAATATACCACCACGTGACCGTCTGGAATGATGCAGTGCTCAATTTCTTATTCGCATCCGGAGAAACTACAAGTTTCGCCAGACAACCATCGACAGTAACATTGATGCGGTATACGCAGCTTATGGCAAAACTTTCAACAATTATAATGGTAATTTTCTTCTATCCAGTAGTGTATTCTTTGCGTAGACTGGTTACGCCATAATAATTATCTGCGTAGACTGGTTACGCTAGAAGAATTCTTTGTGTAGACTGGTAACACCAGATCAATTAGTTATGTAGACTGGTTACGCTAGAAGAATTCCTTGTGTAGACTGGTTAAGCTAGAAGAATTCCTTGCAAAGACTGCTTACGCTAGAAGAATTCCTTGCGAAGACTGCTTACGCTAGAAGAATTTCTTGCGAAGACTGGTTACGCTAGAAGAATTCCTTGTGTACACTGGTTACGCTAGAAGAATTCCTTGCGAAGACTGCTTACGCTAGAAGAATTCCTTGCGAAGACTGGTTACGCTAGATCAATTATTTGCAAAGACTGATTATGCTAGAAGAATTCCTTACGTAGACTGTTTATGCTAGAAGAATTCTTTGCGTAGACTAGTTACGCCAGATTAATTATTTGCGGAGACTGGTTACACTAGAAGAATTCCTTGTGTAGACTGGTTACATTAGGATTCCTTGCGAAGACTGATTACACTAGAAGAATTCCATGCATATTCTCGTTATGCTAGCTCAATTATTTGCGGAGACTGGTTATGTTAGAAGAATTTTTTGCATTGACTAGTTACGCTAGCAGAATTTCTAGCAAGGATAATACCCTGCGGAGAATGGTTCCGCAGTTTTAAAAGTAACGACTGTATTTCTTGCATATAAATTGATATAAACATTACATGTTATGAGAGTCTGTACGTGTGATTTCGTGCAAAAAGTTCTCACTCTATGTGAAAAGCGACATTTTTGTCTTATACATAGAAATATAAAATGTATTGGTTGCAGTCAAAGCTTATAACTAAAACACATTTAACATATATCTTTCATAATGAGTCTCCGCAAGGGATACTGTTTAGAAAGATGAGATACGCAGAATAGACCGTCTCACTTGTGTTATATTCATCCTTTGCATAGAAATGCACATCGACCTTTTGTATAATGATTTTTTGTGACCAGTAGTAATACCTTATATCATAACCGACCCAATAATAAGTCTTTGTCTTAACTCAGTTTTTTTCATATATTTAATATGAAATTTCACATCTCTCATAAAAGATCTTTCACTTTTGTTTATAGGAAGAACTGAACGGAAAAGTCAACGAAGAAACGAATCTTCTACACACGAATGGAGTCGGATAAGTTTTCACAGAAACTTTTTATAGAATTTTCGGAATTGTCCGTCGTCCGAACGCACGGATGCACCATTTCATCGTCATTTGTCAAGTCACTTATATGTGACTATAAATAAAAGCTTGGGGCGCTCAACTTTTTAAATGTTTAATAAATTTGATTTGAATTTAAAATTCGAAATTGAATTTGGCACAATAGTGATTTGAGAAATTATTATCACACATTTATACTCAGTTTACCGATTTTTATTTAAGAAATCTATGGTCGTTGTACAGTTAATTAAATACAATTTATATGTTAACGGATTTATATAAATTAAAGATTATATGTCTAAATTTTAAGCGTTCCAAGCTTTTATTTATAGTCACATATAGGTGACTTGGTAAGAAAAAATATTTTCTACTTTTCAGTACATTAAAACCCCCTAAAAAACTTTAACAAGTAAAAAAAAACGCCAAGTAATCAAAAAACGCCCTCGAAAAAATTATCGGTTGTTTCACTATCTACAAAATTCTAATTAACCTCGAAATATATGTGATTTTTTTCAAACAATAGTTTTATTTAGATTTTAATTTTTCATTTCAAACGTACAAAAGAAGTGAAATAACTTTTTATGAAAAAGCCAAGCAAATTTACTAGAAACGTACAGAAAATTACCAAACCCTAGTAATACCATTTTTCTCAATATTTTATTTTCAAAAACCATGTTACTATTATAATAAAAGTACGAATCACGATTATATAAAAGTACAACGTATGCATCACACAAGTACTGGATGTATGTATCACTGGAAATGCTGGGCAACGACTTGGCGTGCATGGTTAAGAAAAAAAGCTCGAGAAGATATACGATTTTCTTACAGAATCGTCCCTACCACTTGCAAAAGTAACTTTTGCAACAATTTATCTACATAGATTATTTCAAATAGTAACATCGCATCAGGCATACAGGATTATTGAAAATGAGATGTTCGACTGTACTTAGACAGACTATCAGAAATGGAGCGATAGGTGTCGAGAGTAATATCGATATTCCTTTTTCACCAGTAAGTGGTGCGGACTGTAATTAAAACCTTCAGCCTGCCAAAACTATGTCCATTACACCAAAATTTATACCACGCAATAGATTTCATGAGATGTGTGGTGGTTCTGCAATACAGTAGAAAGTGAATAATTCCACGTAACTTTTCAAATTATGCAAATAAAGTGAAATTTCAAGAGCCGTGTAGTCTAGGGGTACATCACTGATTTTTTAATTTATACTTTGCGGAATCAGAAACTTGGTTTGCAGTTACATAATAAGTTACGTCAATTTATGTCTTTCTTAACCTGATGGTCAAGTTGTTGAGAAAACATCATCCTTCGCCGAGCTTTTTTTCTTAACCATGCACGCCAAGTCGTTGCCCAGCATTTCCAGTGATATATACGTGCTACTTTTATATAATCGTGATTCGTACTTTTATTATAATAGTAACATGGTTTTTGAAAATAAAATATTGAGAAAAATGGTATTACTAGGGTTTGGTAATTTTCTCCACGTTTCTAGTAAATTTGCTTGGCTTTTTCATAAAAAGTTATTTCACTTCTTTTGTATGTTTGAATTGAAAAATTAAAATCTAAATAAAACTATTGTTTGAAAAAAATCACAAATATTTCGAGGGCATTATTTATAACTTGGCGTTTTTTTTTACTTGTTAAAGTTTTTTAGGGGGTACATACATAGAGTACTTGTGTGATGCATACGTTGCACTTATATATAATCGTGATTCGTACTTTTATTATAATAGTAACATGGTTTTTAAAATAAAATATTGAGAAAAATGGTATTACTAGGGTTTGGTAATTTTCTGCACCTTTCTAGTAAATTTGCTTGGCTGTTTTATAAAAAGTTATTTCACTTCTTTTGTACGTTTAAAATGAAAAATTAAAATCTAAATAAAACTATTGTTTCAAAAAAATCACAAATATTTCGAGGTTAATTAGAATTTTGTAGATAGTGAAACAACCGATAATTTTTTCGAGGGCATTTTTTATTACTTGGCATTTTTTTTTACTTCTTAAAGTTTTTAGGGGTATTTCATATCTTTTTGAAACGGAAATACTTCATTTTTTATAGTTATAAACTTAATGTGGTTGCAACGTCATTTGCTCACTCTAGTTAGTGTGGTATATTTTTTTATTTGCAGATCCATACGTTAAATTTATCAGGATGGTGGATTATTTTGCCGACGCTACTTAAGGTCACTGAACACATATGACGTTTCTTATTGTCTTCGAATTTCTAATTCGCCGTGCTCGAAAATGTATGTTTTTCCTATAATGAAAGAGATTAGTATGTTTATATCTTTTGATATAAATGCCTCAGGACGAACTACAGTAAAATTTCAGTTATGTGTTTTTTAAGGGGTATAGCAAGTATGACGTATGAGAATAACGTAAAAGTGAAATACAGTATGTACCTGTAACTCTTTAGCATTTGAAATTGGTGCATAATTCACGATGTTTCTTCAATAGCAATACGTCTATTACGATAATGTTTGGTTTTCCAATTAAAAAATTGATTGGTAGTAACGAAGTAATGAGCCAACTCAAATTTTTTATTTTTCGTTTAGAATTTTTGTTTAATGCAAGTTTGTACCATCACAGCTTTGCCGTTTTAGGCCAGCAGATAACAGACATGTTCGTATTAATAAGAGATATGTAATCACAGTTAAGTACTTGCATACATAGCACTGTGCCAGAATTTTACAGTGGAAAAAATAAAGGAACGGATTGTAAAAATTGTTTCATACTAGTCTGTTTTTTTGTATCTCAGAACACTGATTAAGGAGTTTCGGGACAATTAATAAAGTGTTGCCATTTGATTCAAATTTATACAGTTCTTTCAATAAATTTATACAAATTCTTTCTTATATACTGAATGCACCTTTCAAATTTTAAATCGATCATCTACACTATTCCTATCAAATTTACAATTAAAAGAACCTTTTTTAACATAAGGCGATATTTTAACTACCTACACGTATTGCTGAATGGCAGTTTTACGCACGAAAGAGTGTGAAAATAGTTTTAAATGTTATGAAAAACTGTCAAATCACTCAGTACATTATGAGAAATTCGTCATCAGTGTCGTAATGTTAAATGCTCTGCTTTAAAAAGTGTTCCTTTAATTGTACATTTTATATAAATTGTCGATTTAAAATTTGGAGGGGATATTCAGTATATGACAAAGGATTTACTGTAGAAATTTGAATTTCTTTTATTTGAACTGACTAGATTTTTCGTTAAATCAAATTTTTTCTATTACATTCCATTATTAAAATTGTTTATTTATACAAATCAAGATCTATTCAGTATCGTCCAACAACTAAATATTTTCTTTATTCCTAATAAATCTGTTATTTGGTTCCACCTGGTCGTATAAGATAAAAGAACAGACGGATAATTAGTACACGATTCAGTCTTTTAGCAATCTCATGGTTTTGTTTTCATTAGACGACTGTTGTAACATTCTGCAGATGAGGAAGAGGGTTAGTATTTCTATGCATAAATAGTCGCGCCTGTTAATAAAAGGCACAACGATACCTTTCTTTTTTATAAGCTTTTATTTAACTTCACTTGTGAGATGCAAAACGGAAAATCGATATTTCACCCACTTTCCGACTACTTATAGCTCTGAAATTTTGCAAACATGCATCTAAGAGGGGACAACGTACGATTCAACTTAAAAAAAAATAAATATAACGACTTTCTGTGAGATGCAAAACTGAAAATCAATATTTCACCCACTTCCCGACTACTTAGAGCTATGAAATTCTGCAAACATGCATCTAAGAGGTGGCAACGCATGATTCAACTTAAAAAAAATAAAAAATAATTTTTTTTTAAACAAGCTTTTATTTAGTGTACTGAAAAGTAGAAAATAATATTTCTTACCATGTCATCTATATGTGACTATAAATAAAAGCTTGGGGCGCTCACCTTTTTAAAAGTTTAATAAATTTGATTTGAATTCGAAATTTGAAATTGAATTTGGCACAATAGTAATTTGAGAAATTATTATCACAGGTTTATACTCAGTTTACCGATTTTTGTTTAAGAAATCTAAGGTTGTTTTACAGTAAATTAAATACAGTTTATATGTTAACGGATTTATGTAAATTAAAGATTATATGTCTAAATTTTAAGCGCCCCAAGCTTTTATTTATAATCACATAGAGATGACTTGATAAGGAAAATTATTTTCTACTTTTCAGTACATCAAATAAAAGCTTATTTTTAAAAAAATATTTTTTACATATAAATTATTTTCTACTTTTTAGTCTTTCATTTTTTTTAGTCGAATCATGCAGTGTCACCTCTTAGAGGCATGTTTGCAAAATTTTAGAGTTCGAAGTCGTCGGGAAGTGGGTGAAATATCGATTTTCCGTTTTGCATCTCACAGAAAGTCGTTATTTGTTTTTATTTTTTATTTTTTAAAAGTCAAATCATGTATTGTCACCTCTTAGATGCATGCTTGCAAAATGTCAGAGCTCTAGGTAGTCGTGAAGTGGGTGAAATGTCGATTTTCAGTTTTGCATCTTACAGAAAGTCGTTATTTTTATTCATTTAATTTTTTTTTTTTTTTTTAAGTTGAATCATGCATTGTCACCTCTTAGATGTATGTTTACAAAATTTCAGAGCTATAAGTAGTCGGGAATTGGGTGAAATATCGATTTTCCGTTTTGCATTTCACAACAAGTGAAGGTAAATAAAAGCTTGTAAAATCTAACGACTTTCTGTGAGATGCAAAACGAAAAATCGATATTTCACCCACTGCCCGACTTCTTAGAACTCTGAAATTTTGCAAACATGCCTCTAAGAGGTGACACTGCATGCTTCGACTTTAAAAAATTAAAGACTAAAAAGTAGAAAATAATTTATATGTAAAAAAATAATTTTTTAAAAACAAGCTTTTATTTAATGTACTGAAAAGTAGAAAATATTTTTTCTTACCAAGTCACCTATATGTGACTATAAGTAAAAGCTTGGAGCGCTTAAAATTTAGACATATAATCTTTAATTTATATAAATCCGTTAACATATAAACTGTATTTAATTAACCGTGCAACGACCATAGATTTCTTAAATAAAAATCGGTAAACTGAGTATAAATGTGTGATAATAATTTCTCAAAATACTATTGTGCCAAATTCAATTTCAAATTTTAAATTCATATCGAATTTATTAAAAATTAAAAAATTCAGCGCCCCAAGCTTTTATTTAGTCACATATAGGTAACTTGACAAATGACGATGAAATGGTGCATCCGTGCGTTCGGACGACGGACAAAAGATGCATTCGGAAAATTCTATAAAAAGTTTCTGTAAAAACTCATCCGACTCCATTCGTGTGTAGAAGATTCGTTTCTTCGTTGACTTTTCCGTTCAGTTCTTCCTATAAACTAAAGTGAAAGATCTTTTATGAGAGATGTGAAATTACATATTAAATATATGAAAAAACTGAGTTAAGGGGCCAGTCCACTTTGAAAATTTCAAAAAATTCGATTTCTTTTTTACTTTTTTCGAAAGTACATACATTCTGAAATATTGTGTCAAAATTTTATGAAAATCCGAGCTCTCTAAGTATTTTTTTTTTACCTGAACGTCAGGACCTCATTTCGTCTACCAGACAAGGGGACCTTACAGGCTGTCACTCACGGATTTTGATAAGTCTCAGATATGTTGTAGAGGGGCCAACCCTGAGTACCTGAGTAAAGGGATTTTATACAACGCTCTTTAGTTTTCGAGAAAAAACGTTCGAAAGTTTAGCTCGCAGCTATCATACCGGTACGGTTGCACCTTTGTCGAACCAGCGGGCGTGGCCCAATGGACAAGGTTCCCGGCTCTGACGCTCGAGGTCCAGGGTTCGAGTCCCGTGATGGCATTTTTTTTTTTCACAAAATATAAATAAATTCGATGGATGATGCAAAACCGTCTAATTATTTATTTATTTTTATTTTTATTTTTTTATTCATTTTTTAAATTTTTTACTTTCCATTTTTTTTATTATTTATTATTATTTTATTTTTCACGCAGAAAAAAAGAGAGGAAGAAATTATAACATCTTTCACAAGAAACTGCGGTTTATTATTTTTCATTACAATATGAATTTTAAAATGGTCGGGCCGTTATTTCAAATACTCCAGCCGAGTTCGCTACCTGCGTTCCTCATCCCCACTTGTACCCTATCCCTTTGTTATACAAAGCCTAACGGTTTTTCGGACGTTGAGGTGACGTTGGAGGACTGGCGTCGTCTGACTAGACGACGCCAGTCTTTCGCAGTGTTTCGCAGGCGTCAGTTGTGCAGATACATACGTTGGGTATAACGTCGCTCCGAAATAAAGTTTATCGAAAGTGAAAAACCGTAAAATGGAAGAAATAAGTGCTGCTACGGCAGAAAGTCAGTCGGAAAAGAAGGATTATGAAATGGCAGAAACAAGTGTTGGATCAGAAGAAAATCTATCGGAAAGAGAAGAGGATGATGAGCAAACGAAGGCTGTTCTCACAAACGCCATCACATATACTCGAAGGTTGCTTCAGGATTTGAATCTGCTCACAGACGCACCTCCGAGTGCAATTTCCGAGGAATCTATGGCGATGGGAGAGGTTTTTGCAAGCGAAATACTTGAAATGCTCGCAGATAGGCATATAATTCATGTGGATGAGTTTATCGGCGCCGACGAGGTGGATGAACTGCAGAGATATGTAATGGTAAGTTTTATTTCTGTTCGGGGAATTATTTTGGTTTCCTGTATAACGTGGAGGAAGGTTAATAATGATCTTCTATGTAGTGTGAAGCCGTACCAGAAGATGATGAGGACTTTGTGGCCGAGGAATTCAAACCTGCACCTGCGGATTATGTGCCTTTATCATACAAACAAAAAGCAGCCGCTATAGCAGCAGCTCATCCGAAATGGAGTTTGAAGACCTTACAAGCGCGCGGACTCTGTCGGTTGAAAAACAAACGAAATCTCTATCGATGGAGACAAGACATCAAAGAAGGTGGAAATACGTTTGACAAATGGTACGCAATCAACCATGAAACACATGAACGATTCCTGGAAGCTCGGCAGAATTTGGAGCAGGTAAAACATATCAAAATATATATTAATTTATCTCTTATCTATTCAAAAAAAAATTGAAAATCGTTTTGAATTTTTTTGTGAATAAATTCTGGCGAAGAAACTATACAACGCATCAATGCAAAATTGGGCATGTGGATTTATTTATTTCTTATTTATTCACAAAAAAATTCAAAACGATTTTCAATTTTTTGTGAATAAATAAGACATAAATAAATCCACATGCCAAATTTTGCATTGATGCGTTGTATAGTTTCTTCGCCAGAAAATTAGAAAAAAGCAATAAATTTAGCGATAAAAAAATAATCCCCCCTTAAAAATTTAAACATAAATATAAAATATATTACAGAATTGAAGAACACAAAATTGAATGAGTCGAATATATAACAATTGATCAATTTTGTCCGTGTTCAGGTTACGACGAGAACGCTGCAGCAGTGGGCGATGAATGCTGCTATTCCTTTTTTATCGGAAGATTTCCATTTCAACGCCAGCCTGTCTTGGGTCGAAAAATTCAAAAGAAATCACAGGATCAGACAGCGTAAAATCACGAAGTTTGTCAGGTCCAAGGAATTCGCCGCGATGGAGGAATTGTTGGCTGCTGCCGAAGAATTTCAAATCCAGACAAGAATAGTAATCCCCGACGTTGACCTTGATTATGTCATTAATACCGATCAAACCGGCTGCCAATATCAGTCAACTTACAACAGGTCGCTTGCGGAACAAGGAGGAAAAACCGTTCTTGTTAAGAATAAAGATTTAAACAAAATTAGTCATTTCTTCACGGCACAGTACGCATTAACTGCGTCAGGAAAGATACTTCCTTTCGTACTTTTATGCATGCAGGAGCCATCAGGAAGATTTGGTCCGATTGTGAAAAAAAGGTCGACGCGTTGACTGATAAATTCAAAAATGTTATTGTGACCTGCACAAAATCAGTAAAGTTTACAAAACAATTGTATGAAGAGTTCTTGAAATCTTTCATTCTTCCCTACGTGAAACAAAAAAAAATTCTATTATCGATTCGTGGGAAGGGCAAACTGATCAAACGCTTTACGATCACATCTTTGTAGACGAGAAGAAGGCATGTACATGCAGTATTAAAGTTATACCGCCCAAGTGCACGCCGATTTGCCAACCGTGCGATGTATATTTTTACCGGCAAGTGAAAATTTTCACAAAAAAAATACAAAATGCCCCCGATTTGTTAAAAAAATAACAGAGAAATTGCGTCAAGGGAAGATTCCATACAAATTCATTCTTTGATTCTTCATCAATTAAGCGCACCTGCTTTCGCGCCGATGATTAAATATGCGTGGTTTGCATCGAAGTTAATTGAGGAAAGACCGCTGTTTTTAAATGTCAATCAAGTATGCTTTCCAATAACGCTGCTCAAAACTCCGTGCGCCTGCAAGGCCATAGCTTTTATACAATGTGCGCGTTGCTCTTTGGTCTTGTGTTTTGCTTGCTTTTACGACAAATGTGATAGCGAGTAAGAAAAACCTGTATATTTTAATGAAAAATAATAAACTGCAGTTTCTTGTGAAAGATGTTATAATTTCTTCCTTTCTTTTTTTTCTGCGTGAAAAATAAAATAATAATAAATAATTTAAAAAATGGAAAGTAAAAAATTTTAAAAATTAATAAAAAAATTTTTTTAAATAAATTAATAAAATAATAATAAATAATTAGACGGTCTTGCATCATCCATCGAATTTATTTATATTTTGTGAAAAAAAAAACGCCATCACGGGACTCGAACCCTGGACCTCGAGCGTCAGAGCCGGGAACCTTGCCCACTGGACCACGCCCGCTGGTTCGACAAACGTGCAACCGTACCGGTATGATAGCTACGAGCTAAACTTTCGAACGTTTTTTCTCGAAAACTAAAGAGCGTTGTATAAAATCCCTTCACTCAGGTACTCAGGGTAGGTCCCTCCACAACATATCTGAGACTTATCAAAATCCGTGAGTGACAGCCTGTAAGGTCCCCTTGTGAGCGTATAGCGCGCTCTACGCCCAGGTAGACGCTTTCAGACAACCGAACAGCTGTCTGAAAATTACGGCTTAGCTATTCGAAGGAATTTGAATTCTATTCAAGGTATGCGCAAAGAAATATGGGCAGGGTATTACCACAAAATTTCGACCGACGTCAAGCCGCAACATTACAACTGCTCGATAGAATAGTGCAAGTACCTCAAAGCTAAGGCACTTCAGCAACATTACAAACATCCTCCTGCTCTTTCTGAGGAAGTACAGGAAGTTTTAAAACCTATTTACGAGGATTCACCAAAACAGAACTGCTCGAAAGGTGTTTAGGTGGACATACGCAAAACAATAATGAAAGTTTTAACAACTACGTATGGAATATGGCACCTAAACACATGTTCAACGGCAAAAAAATCGTAGACATTGCCTGCAAAGTTTCCGCGTGTGTCTTTAATGAAGGATTTCGTCCAGTGCTTAAAATAATGGAAATAATGGACGTCAAACTCGGCCCGATCGCCATCGGATTCGCCGACAATCGCGATGACGATCGTGTTCGCTCTGCAAACCGCCGCAGTTCTGAGTGCTCAAAAGAGACCAAAACCAAACGAAAGCAAGCAAGACTTGAAGAAATCGACGATGATGAGCGATCAGAAGGGATTTTGTACGGTGCAGGAATTGCCGATTGAGTTTAGTTAAGAGTTTTTCATAGTATAAACTTCAAACGCGTTTTTCTCGAAACAACGTTTTCAAAATCTAGCTCCATGGTATCTTTAAAACTAATAAACCGATTCTCTTAAAATTTTAACCACATATTGTAAACATGATTCGCAACAAGATGACCCTCGATGGTTCTAAAATTTTGATTTTTACTCTTTTTTTTTGCGAAAAAAACGCGTTTTTTTTTACTTTTTCGTTTTTCATCTGCCATTTTTTGATATTTTGATAAAACTTTATATCCGAGGGTCATTTTGTAGCTGGTGTCATACTGAATCTAATGGACTTTGATTTTTTTGTTTCAGACAAGCCGTTGCCGAGTTGTGATGGAGCTACCTAGCCCACCTATTTTTGAGGCGTTACGTTAAACTATAGTTTTTGTACTTAAAAATGAATAACAATGAATTAAACATTTTTTTAAAATGTTTTTCAAGACTTTATTTATCAAGCGCAACAACTTTTATATTCATACCTTTTGTAAAATCCTCAAAAAAAATCGCGAAAATAGCCTTTTTTCGTGGCTCTAAAGTGGACTGGCCCCTTAAGACAAAGACTTATTATTGGGTTGGTTATGATATAAGGTACTAATACTCGTCACAAAAAATCATCATACAAAAGGTCGATGAGCATTTCTATGCAAACGATGAATATAACACAAGTGAGACGGTCTATTCTGCGTAACTCATCTTTGTAAACATCTTTGTAAACAGGAATACTTTTCTTGCGGAGACTCATTATGAAAGATATATGTTAAATGTGTTTTAGTTATAAGCTTTGACTGCAACCAATACATTTTATATTTCTATGTAAAAGACAAAAATGTCGCTTTTCACATAGAGTGAGAACTTTTTGCACGAAATCACACTTGCGGACTCTCATAACATGTAATGTTTTATGCTGAACTGTTACATAGAACCAGTGAGCTCTCAATTTATATGCACAAAGTACAGTCGTTACTTTTAAAACTTCGGAACCATTCTCCGCAGGATATTATTCTTGCTAGAAATTCTGCTAGCGTAACTAGTCTACGCAAATAATTCTTCTAACACAACCAGTCTCCGCAAATTATTGATCTACCATAACGAGAATAGCAAGGAATTCTTCTAGTGTAATCAGTCTTCGCAAGGAATCCTAATGTAACCAGTCTACGCAAGGAATTCTTCTAGCGTAACCAGTCTCCGCAAATAATTAATCTGGCGTAACTAGTCTACGCAAAGAATTCTTCTAGCGTAACCAGTCTACGCAAGGAATTCTTCTAGCATAATCAGCCTTTGCAAATAATTGGTCTAGCATAACCAGTCTTCGCAAGGAATTCGTCTAACGTAACCAGTCTACGCAAGGAATTCTTCTAGCGTAAGAATCTTCGCAAGAAATTCTTCTAGCGTAAGCAGTCTTCGCAAGGAATTCTTCTAGCGTAACCAGTCTAAGCAAGGAATTCTTCTAGTGTTAGCAGTCTACGCAAAGAATACGGTAATACAGTAATCAATGTTACTGTCGATGGTTGTCTGGCAAAACTTGCAGTTTTTCTGGATGCGAATAAGGAATTGAGCACTGCGTCATTCCAGACGGTCACGTGGTGGTATATTTTACCCTATAAACATTAACATATTCTATTCATCACTTCAAAATGGGTGGGGAAAACTCAAACTCAGAGCGTACACTATTATGCAGATATAGTACTCATATGACTTTATAAAAATTATAATTTCATATTTACTCACCTTTTTCCTCAAACGTAAAATCCTCGTTTTGTCGACTGTTATCGTCGTTTCACTTCCAATCTCGGCGTCGGGATGTTTCCGAGCCACGTTACGTTTTTCATACGTACGTCATGTTTACGCTATTTCACGATATAATGAAGCAAAAACTTATGCAATTCGCTTTTAAAATAACACAATTCCCACTTAAACTCTTTCGCACGTCCGTCCATTATGTAGTGAGGTTATGAAAAATCACCTTATTGTCATATCAACTCACTTGACGCGTGTTGTTTGTGGATCCGCGGCGAGAATCTGCGAGTATGTACTAACCAAAAACGATGGAATTTTTCATTATAATATTATGACGTATACGGGGGTCGTTTGTTTATAAATAAATTTTGTAACCGTAATTAGGGCTGTTTTTTTATGAACTTATATCCACTGTCGCTGTTTTTACACTTTCACTGCGTTTCCACTTTCGCGCTCTAACCCTACTTGGAGGTTGAAGCCTACAGAGGCTTTACATTCGAAGAACCCGACTTTTGACGTTTCTAGCGCGCCATCGTTTCTTTACAGTAGCTTTGCCCTGAAGTGCACAAATGGTGCACTTCAGGCTCAAACGCTGAGCGTCCCCCATATTAACGCTTTCCCCAAAAGGACGTATGTAGTATAGCTTACGATGCGACCGAATAACTTTATTCCTCCAAGAAAACCGACGAGTCTGGAACGTTCTAAAGTGTTGAAGAATTTTTGTGGTAAAAAAGTCGCTCGGAAATTCGGCCAAATATTACGAGATCTCAAGTTTGAGTAGGCGGATCGAAAAATGACCCAAACAAAATCGATAGGAAAAAATAGCATTTCATTGGTAAAATGTCATTAGATTTACGATTCGTCCCCGCGGTTTCGCGTAATGTCGATTATAAGTTAAAACGTCGTCTGCTAAAGCCCATCTTGGTGTATAAAGAGGCGCGGCGCGGCGTGTCGTTGTCGTGACAGTCGTTTTTTTTCTATTACTTGGCGTCGAGGCGCTGCCGCGTCTCTTGATATTTACAGTCCAGATACAGTCCAGAATTTTCTTAACATCAGATTGGCAGACTTCGTCAGCGCTAGTAGCTTGCGATTTTTTGAAATAATAAAAATAGAACCAACTTTTCTTGCTCGGGACCCACTGGAGTGGAAAAGTGATGAAAGCTTCCTAAAGCGTTTCGGCATTTGCAAAGGATTCCGTGTAGTAAACGATACAGCAGAGCGATAAGTTGCCCTTACAAAAGAATTTAATCAGGCTATTACGTATGATGATATGATCGTAAGCGAACATCGGAAAAACATGCCAAATTTCATTATCAGTACGATTGCACATGCTATAATGAATTAAGATAACGTTACATTGTTATAAATAGTATAAACAAATTTGTATTCCGACAAATAGTTTGGAAAAAATGTAAATCATTCATTTGCAGAATAATTTTGTTTAAACCCTGATAGCAACCTCTAAATATTTTCCGATTACAGAGAGCCTTTACCTGCTAGGATAAAACAAAATATCGTGGTCCTTGGTCTCGAAAAGGTTAGGAACCACGGGTGCAGATACTTGAGTAAAAGTATTGTGCACCAGAGAATCAGAAAAATATGGGGCCGTTTATACCGGTACGGGTTTTCCACAGTTTCCCCGTACCCTCGGCAAACGCGGTATAGCGTACCTTAAGATGGCTGTGGACGCAACGTAAGTTAGACGACATTAGCGAAGTGCGGGTAGGGAGTGATAGGAAAAGGGTTCAATTGGGAAGGGTCGTACGTAAAAACCCGCACGGGTATATGTTG
Organism: Ophion ventricosus; assembly: GCA_963932345.1. Lineage (NCBI taxonomy): Eukaryota > Metazoa > Arthropoda > Insecta > Hymenoptera > Ichneumonidae > Ophion > Ophion ventricosus. The sequence goes on from OZ010724.1 coordinate 4,600,989, forward strand.
GAACACCCAAAAAAAAGAATAAAAAAAATAAAAAATAAAAGATTTTTGTAGGAACTTAGTACGATGAAACCTTTTAACTTTCAGGTTCATGTTTTTGGCATTAGTTATTATTTTTTAGAAAATTGCTTATTTGTTGCAATATTCTCTTATTTTTGGTGACTCGCGGCTTATTGTCTACTTTCGCTGACAAAAAATGTTCTATGCCCTTTTCACCGCTCGCAGGGTATATTTCTTGCAATTTTTCAAAAATTATTCCAGCCATTGTAATTTTAGAAGCGAGTTTAGTAAGATTTCTACATCGTATGATGTCGCGTGAAAGTTTCCCCCCGCATCACTATGCCAGAAATCATCGAACAATTTTTGCAATTTGGACACTCCCGGCGCCTTTCTATCTAAAAATAACGCCCAAAATGATCAACGTATCACAAAAACCACCAATGACTTCTTGAAAAACATTCACCATTATTATCTTTTCAACCGCGGCAACGAAACGAGTGCGATCGAATCGTGCGTTATGCGCAACGAGCAAACATTTTTGAATGTAAGCAACAATTCCTTGAATGCTTGTCTGGCGTCTTCGAGTGGAAGAGAAATAACTTTTTCCCCGTGCCGGTATAATTTTCCTGAGATGTTTTTAGCCCTGTTATATCTCCAGTCCTTTGCATAAACTTGGAAAATGACATTTTCACTTTTTCCCGCGATTTCGACGATGCCTGCTGTTTTCCCTAGACCTATTGTTTCTACATAAAAATAAACTATTATTTGCGCAATAGTTCATTTGACAACGCAACATAATCGTTCATATTCATATCGTCTGCTTCCGGCCCATAATTCGATTGATATTGAAATCTCTCCGTTGTTTCAGGTCGTTTTCGGAGATTTTCCCTCAGCTTATAAAGTGTATTCCTCCGCCCCTTAGTAGTAGGAAGCTTCATCTTCTGCGCCTTCCTCCGCCTTATTCCATCTTGTGTGATAAAAAGCTGTTGTTGTTAATCTTTGGAGATAAGCACAAATTCTTTTTTACGTGTAAGATGTGGCTATCACCCTCATTTTTGTTCAATACGGCGGAAGCCATACGATAAATCAAACCATTTACAATTCTATTTCTCAAAATTAATGTCAACGTTATTTACAATTATAACTTTCATTTTTGTAGCTTTGATTATTCTAAATCTCACCTACTGATGCTAGGTCTTATAAATGCGATATCTTATAAAATATGGAAACTCATAGACATGGTAACTGGCAAGTCAGTGTGTAATAAAACTACATCTAATGTCAGCGCAGTGCAAAGCTGTGCAATTTTTTTTTTTTTTTTTTTTCGCTGTCTTTGGACGGTGGAAGTTATCAAACAGATGTGGTAAAGACTTCTGCTGGACCAACGTTAGATATAGATTTAGAGTCAATTTTTATCTTCCTGTGTGCTTTAACCTATTTTCTTGTGTTGAGCATATGTCAAGCTTTGATTAAAAAAAAAATTTCAATAATTAGTGACATAACGCTGGTGCGTCTCTTGACACATTAGCCGCATGCCAATAATTAAAAATGGTCTTTAAATAAGAATTAGGAAAATTTAGTATTCATAATTAATCTGGATTCAATACCATTTAATGTCACGAAAACTGAGGAGCATTGTAAAAAAAGTCTATCCACAAAGTTTCGCAATCCAAATTTTTAATCTAATGAGTGTGATACAGTATAGATCTGGGATTTCAATGCTGCGCAGTGTCTGCAATGTAATTAATTAGTACCACACTAGTAGCGAATAAAGATTAACTGCCAATACTAATGTTTTTCTTTTACTTTTCATTGGAAAATATTTTAAATAATATCTTACAGCTCTTGACACAATTTTTCCATTCGTTCTAAGACTAATCGTTGTTCTTCATTTGCTGCCTGCAAACAATTCTCCTTCACGGCTTCTTCGATTGCTGGGCCAATCTCTCTCTCGTATTCTTTGAAGAGTTTGGGCGATATTCTTGGGATATCCAGACAAGCAAGTACTTTGTAGAGGGTCGTACATCCCGTTCCAACATACAACGTTCCTAATTACATCATTTTAGGTTGTTCCAAAAGGCATATAAATCTTTTACGTATTACATGCAATTATTTTTTTCTTGAATATAAATATCGAGTGGTTGTACCAAGGACGCCGTTCGTTGTTGTATCTGAATGACATTTTGCACCATTTTTTGTTGTGTGCATTCATCCAGTGGAACAACTGTGCGTTTCGCGCATTTTTCACATACAATTATGGAAAAATACGTCAATCCATACCGTGCTTCGTTCTCAATTTTTCTAGAGACATTTCTTTGCAGTTGCAGAAAATTAACTTTTTCCCATGTTCGTTCACTTCCAAAATGCGTCTCCCAATCGGTTGTTCACTTTGTTCAGCGCGACCATCGTCACTTTGTTTCATTTTCTGTTTTTTTTTTCATTTCGTTAAACTGAAAACGTTTTTCTAATTGTTTGTTTCTTATGAAACGTCCTTTATAACGCTCTCGATTCATTTTGTAAAATTGTTAATTCGTACCATGCACTGTTGTTGATTCTTACACGAGCTCTGAACGAAGCGACTGTAAGGGTAGAATGGTATAGAATAGCTTCAGCTGGAGAGCGGCGTTGCCACGCTTACAAACCCTATGCTCGATGTGTGTGCGCGATTCTTCTGTATGCACAAACTTTCTGAGTATTGATAAGGGCATTGAATAAGCGCTGCTAAAAGTTTTCGACTACACCCATGAGGACTGTTCTAATAATCCATCTCAATTTAATCACTATGTCATGTTTGGACTTTTGAACTCTAAGATATTGTCCATATGTACCTTCAGAATAATTGAATTCATGAATTTCTAGAAATATCGCCCATTCGAAAATCTCAAATCATGTTCGCTCTTGAACGGAGCTGTCGCGCCCGTACTACCTTAACATAACCTGAGAAAATCGTCACAACAAGTGGTTGCCAAATAGAAATAGTCTTCTTGGTGGTCGCTGGATTTTGCAAGTTGCGTAATGCCTAGAACTTGCTGTATTATTAACTGCCACAATCAATCTAATAGTATGCCTCACGAGATTACGTGTATGCACGACGCGGATCTAGTAATAGAATAAATGTAGAGATGCGCCGTACCGCATTGCGCAGGTGCATATTCAGTAGCAGCGACACGCCAGTATCCTGCCATATACTGACCCATCTCAAACTACAGACTTCGATAGGATTTCAGTCGCCTGGTCCCGGTCTTCTTGATTCGCGTGCGCCCGCCGTAGCAAATACCCACCGGCTCACTCGCACATATGCGTTGCGTGGAGCTTGAAACATATTAAGTGCCTGGTCGCGTTGCAAGACGCGTCGAGGCATTTAGAATGTGCGTTCGTGACGGACAGCGCGCGTTCGAATGGACGCGCGCTGTAACATCTACCGATAGGTAACAGAGACTCGAAAGAGTTCTGCCCTACCGGTGCAAGCCGGGGCTGCGTCGAACTTTCTTCGAGTGTCATTCCGTCTTAAAGTCAGGCTCCACTTTTCGGGAAATGTCAATGTTTGGGCCAGGTATACAATACGTGAAAGTGTACTTGCTCGCAATAAATCTCGGCCAGAACATTGTAATTTCCATATATGGAGTGTAAGCCATCGAAAAAGATTTTGTGATCTTCCCGGTCTGTTCCATAAGAGGGCCAGACGAATCAGAGGAGGCAAGCCTGGCCAGGGCCATACACAAAGTAGGGAAAGGCCGGACACGTTTCTGCACCACCTTTTCTATTTATCTGCATAGGCAATACAATTCAATTTAAGCAATTGTGAGGGTACCATCGGAAAAGGCAGCATTACATCTTGTTCATTCGTTGAGGAATAAACGTTACTACCGTGAGTGAAGTCGATTTACGGTGCGACCTGTACAATGTCAAGTGCGCAATATATTATGACCAAGACAAAACGATTATGTACGGTCAAGTGAATAACTACTAGCAATGATTGCCTTCATATAGATTATAGCGCGAACATATGTATGGACACGTGGGTGTATACTCATATACACGCACACGCATATTCTTACACTATCTGCATATAAGTTAAATGCATGTGTAAACGCGAGGCCCGTACCTAGCTTCACGTTATGAATGGGTTATAAAAGTGCTCGCGCGGTGACCTTCGCTAATAGGGCAGATGGTGCTCTTATCCCAGTCGTTTAATTGGTAGGAATAGAGTTAATTGCGAAACTCAATCAGTGGATGATAAAAGGCTATGAAAACGTTATTTAGTTCATCTCCTCATAAACGAGAATGTTTTTTTGTTGATCAACTGATCAACGGAAATGTTTTTTCGTTGGATAGACCTACGTACATCTTCGATACAAGTCTATTCTTAAGATAGTATGTAAAACGAAAACTAGTTTTTTTCTAATATTGTTTAGAAATAAGTAAGTATTTGCGTGCCGCGCGTATAAGATTCTTTATATTATCGCAATAGGCGATGCAATTGCGACGGAATTGATTGTACGATAATTCCATCGAACGGCCGGATCTGCTTTCGACCTTCGTACGGAATTAATGGAAAATTCTACTTGAACAGATACATTATGCATACCAATTTGGAATCGATATAATTCACATATTTTAAAGTGCGTAAAATGAAACTGCAGGTAATATCTCGGCGCCACGATCACTTTATTCTTTCAGATTTCAATCTCAATTTTCATTAATCTTATTAGAAGCAATAATAAATAATGAAACGAAAGCGGAAAATGAAGGTAAAATATAGTCATCTCGGCGACGTTTTCGTATCATGACGATCGTGTTTCACATAAGTACTAGTAAATTCGTCGTGCTTCTCTAGACTATATTATGCAGTCAAGAAACGAAAAAACTGTCCAATCCCGCAAGTTACTTTTTTCAAGATTGTATTACTGTCATTTACATTTTTATAATTGTTTCCTTCCGAATTAGCATTAACATTAGCATGTAGCATTTAGCATTAGCATTCTTTCCTATAATTACAATCATCACGTGCGATTATAATATTTTTTTCACCATCTCGCGTACGCTTAATGGTTTAAGGCCAACGGGTTTTGCTAGTGCTGCCGATGTCTAATGCTATTTAGTTCTGAATTGATCCGCCGATGAATTGTTTATGCCGATAATCTCTGGCGTGAATACTAGACTTTGCATTCTGATTTGACTCTAAATGCGAATGAATCATTCTCTGGTGGCCTAAAGCATCACAATTTTAAATAATCTGGTCCGCCGTATATATATATATAAATAAATGGCTAGGTCTCAATTCACGATTTGCTTTAGTGTAATTCTCTTTACACCATTTCCTGATCTGTTGAGCTAGTTTGTTAATCTTTGCTATACTCGTCTCACGATATATTTATTGGCATACCAAATAGATATAGTATTTAAAATTTAGAACAGTACTTTAGTTCCTGAATACGAGTAAATTAAACGATGAATAGATCGATTAAAATAACTTCCTACACGTGTACATAATTTCAGGTAGCCTCCCCTTATTTCTGTTGTCGCACATTCGATGTTGGACGATACTTCAAGCGTTTTAAATAATCTTGATTTCGATTAGTTAAACGCGGTCTTGCTACTGGCTATTAATTCATTACGCGGTTCACTCAATATAGTATCGTAGATTTTATTGTTTTTCCGGCTCCCTGTGTTTTTTTCTTCTTTATTTTCCAGATAGACCCTTCTAGTTGAAAATGTTCCTTCTATCCTTTCTGTTTTCGGCGTTTCTCTTATCTCAGCAAGCGTTTTTTCATACTCATTAATTTCTTTTCCCATTAAGCCATCACCACAGAAAGGTATCAGGCTTCGACTCTTTAATGACGATCTGCAGTTCTTGAATAGTTGGAGAGAAGAATGATTCTCTTGCTAATAAGAAACGACAGAGCAATTGGACTATCATTTAACTTGAGTCTTTAATTTGTCAATTAAGCCATGTCATTTTCCGTTTATAGTTTTTGCCACTACCTCTCTTTTTTGAGCCTTATCTTTTATAGAATCTTCACATTATTTTATTTTACATAACGTTTTTACTCGTGAATAATCTAAATTTTCGGCAAACTGAAAAACAACGACGTAACCATAGCGATAAGACAAAAACCAAACCGTGGTGCGATCTAAAGTGCTCTAAATTATGTAGATCATATCGACACCACATGGCTCTGCATAATCAATTTCAAAAAGCGAAATATATAACCAACGAACATTCTGTCTTGAAATGTTGGCAATTTCTCGAATCTTCAGATGACAACTTCAATTTTAGAAAATGTGAAGCTATAACATGCGAATTAAAAAAGGCTTCAATTAGGCGGAAGGGCGTTTAATTATAGTTCTAAAATAAATCAACAACGAAGTTGATTAGCTGCTATACAATATACATCAACGAAGCAATTTGGGTTTCCTTTGACTAATCGCAATGTAACTATTTGTGCTCTCTTTTTTCTCCAGCGGATTGGCAAGGTCTCAGGTACGAGTTAGTGACACTATTGGGATGAAATTAACTCTTTTTAATCTGTTGAGTACTGGCTTTCTGTAGTGAATCACATGTGGCCATACGCTAATAAGAAATAACAAAAACATTTGCACATTTAAACCGCGTGTTTTGACCCAGTAGAAAGGTTTTTGGGAGGTAACACTTGAGAAAGAATAGCCTTTACGCAGGATTGTTTTTACATTGCTGTCAGCATTTTCTAAAGTTTGCTTACTCGTCGACGGTAATAGCCAGATACTTTGATTGCAACTTGAGCAGGAAATTCAAGATGTACCGAAATCTTGTATCTTTTTCATATAGTTCAATAGTTCAAACTGTATAATAATAAATACATCCGAAGAAACCGAAATAGAAAAAGCTTAATGGGCACTGGCATATCATCCTCTAAATTTTTTTTCTTATCGATTATGAGAAAAAAATTGTAAGATCAAATATGCGCTTCCGAGAATTATCACGGGCTTGCTAAAGACGGTGTAGACGGTATCGTTCTTAGACTGTATCTGTCGGGGAAATAGTGTCCACGTAAATAATATGAAATGTTGAGCTTCTCAAATATACGGTTCAAAGTTCTGATATTTTTCTCATAAATATATGGAGTTATGAAAAACTCGGAAACACAAAACTATCCCGAAGATTACAAAATTACTCTACCCAAGCGAGCCAGCGAAACTCTCCATTTTCATCGAAATTCCTAGATCATTTTTTGACACAGCCCTCGCTTGAACCAGTACCTACGAAAGTAAAGTTCTACGCAGCCTTTAAATCCCGACGTAATCGGATAATTGCTCAGACTCGCAGTCATGACGAATGCCCGTTCGGAACATTAGCTCGGCCTTGGTCTTGAAATTCCCTAAGTTCCATTTACTGGACAAGATTTCACTGGGATTCGGATGAGGTTCGAGAATTTAAAGGAAGATTATGCGAAAATATCGTTCGGGATCCCAAAAAAATCTCGGAGTGCCGAAAACGTCTTGTTAGGGAAACATAGCCTGTAACAGGTAAATACCTTCTTCATATTTTATCCAATGCGGTCGTTTTATATGGGTGGACTATTTTCAATTAATATACCAAATGAGATATGAAAATGTAGGCATACCAAAAAATTATCCTAAAAAAGATTTATAGTTTCAATGAGGGTTATTCGATAGAAATATGAAGAAAAAAACCACCTATGCTATCCCATAGAGCGATTTTCAATTGCTACAATGAAAAATATAAGATTTTCTTTCCTTAAAGATAGGTTGTTTTTAAATGAACTAACAAAAAAGTAATGCCTCTGGCGCGAAATATAGAGAGGTGAGAGCGATAATACAATTGCTCAAAGAATCTTTATTTTCACTGATATAAATTCACCGTCATGGAACTGTTATTTTCTGGCGGTTATTCTATTGGTTGGGAAGTCATTTTCGCATTGCATTCGTCGATAAAACTGGAAAGTCTGGTTTTTGGGTGTTTATAGAAATTAAAAGGAATTTCGGATTCCATACCCCTTGTTGACAAAACAGACCCCTTATGCGCGACATTACTCAAGTGTTCATCTGTTCTGAAGTTACCGGCACTCTCTGTTACAAGGTTATCTTTGTAATAAGCCAAGGTAATGCACTTGTGGCCGTATCAGATAATCGCGCAGATATTTTGTTATTTTTTCAAAGTTCATTGCAGATTTTGTATTTCCTTTGAAAAAGAAACAAACAGTCTGACAAACCGCTTTGGTTGATGCCCGGAATTGTATATTAGTCTGAACAATAGATGACAATTGGCTTGGCGTAAATAGCTCCTAGGGTATAATAAGATATATATTTGTAAGAAATAAGTCCCACAATTGTTCACGTCCGAAGGAAAAATTATGCGCGTCTTAGCCGCACGTCTAAAATTCTGGTGCATCTGTATGGTAAATCAACTGTACTCGCGTACTATTTTAGGGTTCGCTAAAGGTAAGGGATTCACGGTTAAAACAATCGATGTTCCAAAATTTCCGAAGTATGTACTCATACGCGCGAACATCTTAATTCATAGTACCCGAAAATATATATTTATATTTACATGAAATATTCATAGTAATCACAGTTGAACGTTGTTCCACGCACCCCATCATTCGCAAAAAACGGAGAGCCAGAGGTATAGCCAGAGCTGAGCCCGTCAGCTATAGATATCGTAGGAGCGCGGTAAAATAATAACTTTCATAAACCGATATCTCAAAAACTATGGCGCATCACCAAAAATTCTTTGAAGGGATCTCTTAAAATACTAAAAGGAAGGTGTATGCCAAATTTCAGAACGAAATTCGGTTTCCGCTTTTCGGAACTTTATTATAGGACGTCATGATCAATATAGATATATCTTTTTATCGATATAATTTCAAAATATTCAATTTTGTAAATTGATAAATTCGATATTTCGAAAATTATTGCGATGCACCAAACATCCATTTAAGCACTGACTCATATTATCAAAACAAAGATTGTGCAAAATTTGACCCAAATCGGAGGTAACAGCTATTCGAATGTACCGCCAGAATTACTTTTGTCTGTTATGCCATATCTGCGATTAAGATGACACAAGCACTCGATAGCGTAGTGGCAGCGTGCGTAGTATGAGCAGAAGATAGGCAGATAGATTGTAGGTTCGATTCCTTATGTAGGCGAAATAGTTGCTTCAAAATAAATCATTTCAGGTGATAGGGGTATAATGAATTATAATAAAAAACCGGCCAAGTGCGAGTCGGACCTCGCTCTATTAGTGTTCCGTACATATGACCAATTAACTTTTTTTAAATTAGATATTTAATTAGTTAATGCTTTTTTTCTGTCTTAGTTCTTAGGTAGTACTAGAATCAAACCATATGGGGTGATGACAGCTGAAGAAAGCTTTGTATACTCCTGCTGTAAGCTGAATATTTGAAAATATGTAAATATTTACATTTTTCGCAGAAAAAGAGGAGGCGAATTGATTTCTTATTCAATATTCGGTTTTGGGTTAACATTCTACACAAAATATTCAATTTTCAGGTCTGTAACTCATTCCGTTTACGAGCTAGAGACCCGTGACATACGGACAGTGACAGTTACGTATTTTTTTTTTTTTGTTGATTTATGCAATACTCTCTTAATTTAGTAGTCATTGTATCTCGTCCTTGTATCTTGTCATTGTATGTCCGTATGCGTAATATGTGTGTGTGTATGCGTGTGATATTCACAAACGGTATGTCAACATTATATTCAGCGCTTAAGAGTGGAGAAAAGGGAAACTTGTTCCCGTCTAAGATGTTAAGAAAGGATTCATTTATATTATATTCGTAGCTACTTTACTACCTTTATCTCCTACCACTGTGAGGAGCTGTAAGATCAAATTAGGCTAACAATTTCAACTCGGAAGACTTTCTCTATAGGGTGATTGGACACGGAATTAACACGGATCATCTTTTACCTAGCAGATGATACTGAGAAAATAAATCGATCGTTAATGCAGTATATTTGTTTTTATTTTTTAAGTTTTCTAGAGTAATTGAAAAAAATAGTCAGGCCGCCGAATGGAACCCTCTTACAAGCTTGTCGTCAAATTCAAGAATAAAGGTTTCGAATTCTAGAATGTGTTGCATCCACATTCGTGTGGATCGAGAATGTGTTTCGAGTAGAAATTATAATAAGAAGTAGTAACGTCACGAATGGCGTTCTCAAAATACTTCAATCCAGATATATGGAACTCATGCTACCGAAGCCCCCAACGATTATTAGTTTTCATGGAAAAGAAGTTATTTCTTTTCCATGAAAACCAATAATCGTCATCCGATTTCAACTTTTATCTGGCGTAGAGAACATTAAAATTGTCATATTAAAGAATCACGTGTTATCCAGTTACCTAGGCATTCGGGAATTAAACGCTGACTATTCGAAAAAAATTCCTATTCTCTCCTTTGGGTGTGTTGAGTGAAATATGATGAACTAGCACTAACGAGAATTATGATCGGTTTTGCTCGACGAGTGGTGCATATTTTCAGGGAAAGCTAGAGTGCCTAAATCAAAGTGAACATTTTGTTGAAATTTACATTAGTAAAGAATATAATTTATGATTGCCACTCATCTTTACCTTTTTCGAAAACAACTTAGTTAAGATTTCTTCCCATTGCTACGTCCACGGCTGAGAAGCGGTAACACCGATATAGTGAACTAACGGTGATACGAGGGCAAATATCGTAAGTATGTGCAACATAACTCGTGCTGGAAATATGCTGTACGAGATTTAAGTCTTTTTCGTCACTTACCATGACTTTACTTTTAAAATTTTTCCAATTATTGCTCATTATATACTGACGGTGCAAATAATTTGTACAATATTACGATCCAAATATTTATATTATTTGCCCTATAGGGCATGCAATTATAATATTATGCAATCTTGAAACTGAGCTATCATATTTAGTGGCTAGATCAGTAGCTCTGGCTCGCCGCACCCAAAACACTTATATTGATGGGAGAAGGTCTGTAATCGGAAAAAACGCGCGGTGTTGTACAAATTTACTTTAAAAAGTTAACATATTTGACTTCGGCGAATAGTTGTGGCTGTCAGGGTTGTATCAAGTGCTAATTATTTTTTATATTGTGTCGAAATCATGGTTATAATTTTCTCAGCTATAGAATTCGAGGAAGAACTGTTCGTGAAGATTTTTAAAACCGTTTTAGCATTTTAAGGAGGTTGAAGCGTTATCCACAATTTAAGATTTAAAAAATATATATACATGTTATGGTACAAACCATACTGAGTCTTTACAAATTTTTCGAAATTTTTTCACCACAAAACACCAGAGTTGAAAAATAGTTTAATGTATATCATTTTACGTGCGGTTAGATGGGCAAGACCTTCATGCTACGGGTGACGTAATTTTTTTGGCTATTTAGCACCGAGATAAACCATTTCTAACAATGGATAAATGCAAACTAAACCTTTGTAAACATTTAGAAAAGGAAAAACCCATCTTGCCTATCGAAAACAATATATATTCAATATTAAACCATCGAGATTTGATAAAAGATTGCGGATCTTTTCACTCTTTTTAATATTTTAAATCTAATAAAAGATTATGACTTTTTCACAATGATCATCAATAATGGTATACTTTGTCAAGTTGGTATTAAGGTATTACTGGATGAACTGTCAGGCAAACAGTTAGTCCAAAATGGCCGAATCGTGGATTTACAAGTCTGGATCATGTTGTACATGTTTAGCGTTAGAGATAGCTAATTTAATCATAAATTAACACTTAGAAATCTTAACTTTACCCTTTTAATAATAATTGAAGTCAATTACGACAATATTGACGTGTGCTTAACTGAGGTTTCGTCAGAAACTGTATATCTCTTTCAGCTGCCCAACAAAAAATTTCTCAATTTTTAAATTTAATTAATACGTTCAGATCATATTATTATTACCAATAATTACCCAAAAACTCAATATAATTATATTGAGGTTTCCAATGATTGCTATTAATTCATCATTAAAAAAGGCGATACCCCTCATTAGTTTGATTAATTTCTCGACAATTACTCAGTAAATTTATTTGAAACAGCATAATCAATCGCTTCATCCTAAATCTTGATGACATAATATGTTCAGAATTTACGGCGATTGAGTTCCATTCGTTTTGCATCTATTAACGTCTGCAGAAGCTGTTTTCCAATAAGCGGCCGTGTTAAATTCATATGTTTATAACTACTAAATTATTTAGTAAAAAATTCTAAATTTATTAATGTATTATTATTCTATCAAGAACTATCATTCCTCAAATTTTCAAAAAAATTGGCAATTCTTTAATATCTATCCAGTAATACCTCAACACAACAGTTTTTCTTTTTCACGTAATCAAAGTATAAAAATGTATAATTTTTCCCTTTAATTATATAATTTATGAAAACTTATTATCTACAGAATAAATCTATAGGTACAGAATGAATATATAGGTATAAATCTATAGGTATCTATAGGTATCTACCTCGTATACATTTTTTTCGGATTTACTGAAAAAAATCGTCATTTGACCCAAATGGAACGCGCCAACCTCCTTAAATGCAGTGAGGATTATATCTATAAGATTTTCGAACAAAAAAAATCTTTGTTGTGCTGCCCAAGCAGTAACAGACATTGTAACATTACATTTAAAAGTTGAAACCGAAAAGATCTACACCCAAAGTCGGTGTTTGTTCATAATTCATAATTAGTAATAACCCAGATAGACATATTTAGCTCATATTGGCATCATATGGGCATTATCTATGATGCATAGAAATTAACATAGCTATGTGTCGCTTATGAGTGCTCACCTTCAAGTCATATTTGCATCACATGACGATTCATAATAACACATACAATTGAAGCAAAGTTGTTCTCACGCGAGTATGCTGCAGTGAATTCATCAGCACTAGCAAAATCGGGTCACGAATATCCAACAATAAGGGAGTGCATATGGGGTTTATATTGGTGTCACAGGGTGACGTAAATGTTGTGTTCATACGGAGCTCATATGAGCGTCACGGCGTAAAGAAATTTTAGTGCTCATATGGAGCTCATGTGGACGTCACGGCGTGACGTAACTACATTGTGCTCATTTGGAGCTCATATGGGTGTCACGGCGTGAAAAAATTGTAGTGCTCATATGAAGCTCATATTGGCGTCATGACATGATACAATTGTTGTGCTTATATGGACGCTAGAGGGCGTAATCCGTACTACGATACTGTACAGGCTGCCAGATCTGTGCCTGAAATGAAAAAATTAATAAGTCTACAAATTATGAATTAAAAAAAAGTTCTGGTATTTTTCGTTTCCATATGCTTTACTTATATTTCTGCATATATGATAATTGGATTAAGACGTGTTCTGCCTCATTCAAGTTTTTGTCTAGCCTCGGTTTCGAACCTACGTCTTCTGATTCTAGAGCTGAGCGCGCTACCTACCTAACTTTTTTTTTATTAACTTTTTTATTTTATTTTACAAAGGTAGCCATACAAAGTTTGTTGTTTGAGTACATGTAGAAAACTTAACAAACTACTTGCATAATATATTGTGTTAGTGGTAAGGCTTTAGGCTGATTGCAATCAGCATCTCGAAGCTTAAAGATAGGTCTCTATTAGAATTTGACAATCAAATATATTTAATGTATAACAGGTAAGTGTAAATATAATAAAGTGGGGCGTGGAAAAAGGAAAGTATGTGGTTGGCTAAGAAAGAAAAAACCACGCTTAAATATTTCTTTGGTCTAACGCTACGACGAGGAAGGTTACGGCACCTGTCTCGTCGATTTAGTATAGGTAATGAATAAATGTAAACGATTACATGGAAATATGCATATACATACATGTATATTTACATTATGTAGGTGTGATTATATAAATATACGTTTTTTTTTGTGGTTATGAAAGCAGTGAGGCTTTTGGAATTCATTGACGCCACCTTTTTCTTCTTTTGGTTTTCCGATGGGGTCTGGTGTTATCGAGGGTGAGTCTGTTTTTTAATTCTGTTATTGTTACCAATTCTGCTACCATTATTGGATGGTAGTGTCGTATAGTATGTTACGTGGGTTAGTTAATATTTGGTGATGGTTGAGTGGTAGTTTATTGTTAGCGGCGTGTCTTTTGTAATGATAAAGAATAGGTATGTTGGCGTTTTGGATAATTCCGGCTCTATCGTGTAGGGTAAATGATTGAGGTTGTATGTATCCGGTGCGGGCGGATGTGTTGGTGATTATTGGGTCCGGGATGCTGAAGGCTTTGATCGTTGGGTTGTCTGATAGAGGTGTAGATGCAAAATAGTTTCTGGATAGTCTGATTATAAAGTTGTCGATTCTAGGGATGTCGGCAGAATTATATAGGATGGAGTTTTTGGTTCTGTGGGTATAGTTGGATTCCGGGGATCTATATTTAAATAGTGCGGCTCGTAGGCAGTTTCGTTCGAATATCCTTATTTTTTCCGCTTGGGCCGCTCCAAGGTTCCATAGAATTGGTGCTGCATAGGTCAGGATTGGACAGATGAGAATTTGGTAGACTATTATTTTGGCACGGGGTGGAACGAATTTATTATGTATTAGATGAGAAAGCGAGTGGCGAAACGGCGCTTGGCTTTGTCTAGTTGTATATTCCAGTGTTTGTTGCATCTGACTAGATTGTCAATGTTCACTCCTAGGTACTTGACTATGTTTTTTGTGGGAATAGTAACTGGTTCTCTGGTGTCTGGGTTGTGGGTGGTGATGGAAAATTCGTATTTCCGTATGCGGTCCGCGGGGTTGAGGTAGCAGTTGGTGCGACGGAATAGTATTGACTCACATTTCTGAGGGTTCAGTCTAAGGTTCCAGGTTGAGTAGTAGTTGTTAATTTTATTGACTAATGTTTGTAGTGAGGTTTGTATAGGTGGGATGGATTTGGCTGCTATGTATATTATTAGATCATCTGCGTATGCTATGGAGTGCGTATTGTTGTTGTTGTTTAGATTAAATGCATTTAACAGGTCAGAGGTGAAAATATTGAAGAGTATGGGGGAAGTGACCGTACCTTGTAGTAAACCTTCGGTGATATTGAAGGTGGTAGATGATGTGTGTGTACCGTCCCAGACTGTGAAGGTTCTGTCATGTGTCATGTCCCATATGATTTTACAGAGGTGAGATGGGAATTCTTTTTTTATTAATTTGTATGTGAGTCCGTTAAGCCATACAGAGTCGAATGCTTTTTCGAGGTCGATTAGTGTAGCGCCTATTATGTGTCCCGAGGAGAGGTATCCGTTCACGTCCGATAGGAGTTTGTTGACTGCGTGGGTGGTGGAGTGGTTGTACCGGAAACCGTATTGGGTGTTAGGGATAATATTGCGAGCGTCGCAGTGTATGATAATGGAGTTTAGTAGGATAATTTCAAATATTTTGCTGATTGAAGGAGTTAGGCTGATAGATCGGTAGCTTGCAGGCTCGTGGGGATTCTTGCCCTTTTTTTGTACGGGATATATTTTAGAGGATTTTCAGTCTTTGGGGAAATATTGATTGTTGAGTGCATTATTGAATAATACTGTGTAGTCTTTGATGATTTTAGGGGGGAGGTGTTTGAGGACTATGGGTGGGATGAGATCAGGGCCGCTAGAGGATTTGTTGGGTAGTTTTTAAATTATATTTTGTAGTTGAGGTATAGATGTGAAAAGGCTCCTGAACTGTCCTGTGGGGGAAGGTACGTGCGCTTTGTTATTTAACGTGAACTTTGTAAGGGTGTGTTTGTTGCGTCTTTGATTGGTAAATTCATCAACAAATTCTTCGATTTTATTGTCAATGATTGTGCGTATTCTGGTGTTTCGGTTTAAGTGTCTTGGTGAGTTAATGAGTTCGTAATGGGCGCCTATTGTATTGAGCATGTCTATTGGACATGTGATGATGTAATTATCGTTGAGTATTGGTGTGTTGGTGAGATCTATACTGGCCCTTGGAAGAAGATTACTGGTTATGGGCGGGTGGATTGCTTCTAGCTGATTTGGGGTCTTTGGCCGAAATATTTTGTTTATTTTTGGAAAAAATTTGTCAGCGTTTTGGTGGTCTATACTTGCATAGACTTTTTTCCAATATTTTTCTATGTTTTTTTTTTGAAATTTTCTATAATGAGTTGTTTGGTGTTTTTGAGTAGGGATTGAAGGAGTATTGATTGCGGGGATGAGCAGTGAGGGTCGGCTCGACGTCTTTTGTTTAGGGCGGTGAGCAGCTTTGATTTATGTTTTTGTAGTCTGTATATGGTTCTATTGATGTATATCGTTGTATTATTGTTTGGGTTGTATCGGGGCACGATCGTGTTGATCGCGTGTGAGATGAGGTCGGAAATATTTTTAAGGTATTCGTCGATTTCTGAAATGGAGAGATTTGTGTCGTCTGGGGGCGAACGGTTGTAGTTATTGTTAAGAGTGGTCGTAAATTTATTCCAGTTCGTTGTTTTGAACATGAGCCTGTGGGGTTCGTGTGCTTTTACGTTATCTATGGAGTAGTTGGAGATTTCAGTTGTGAGAAGTAAGGCGTTGTGATCGCTATCGTATGGGAGTGTTTGTATTTGTCCGTTCTGTAGATTAGTGATTTTTATTGAGGCATCGGCAATGCAGAGATCTATGTAGGATTGGATTGGGGTATGCTACCTACCTAACCATCCTATCACTTGTGTAAATTTCCTTTTTTCGCTCCTTACTCTTATCATTTAAAAAAATGTCAATAAGTGGGCATACGTTGAAGTTTGCATTGTTGCATTGCAACGAAAATTAATTCTTTTTGACTACTGAATTTTTTTTACCCATTTGGGCAGTAAAAATAACTTACACGTTTTTACGTATTCTTATTATAGTTTTACGACTTCAAGGCTTTTGATGGTGATAAAAAAAAACGAATGACTGCAGTTATTATTACATATATCATATAAAATAAATACCTTGTTGTCCTTGCTAAATATTTTAGTGATGTAAGAAAGACATCCAGATGCATTAAAAGGAATGATGAAAAAATGTTCAATTTTTTAAGAAGGTATAATACATCCATTTGAATTAAAAAAAACAACAAATTCTTAGAATTTAATTTTTATTAAATAGTACTTACTATCGCCGTGGTATGGTGCTCATAGGAAGTACTACTGAGAAGCATGCATATCGCCGTTATAGGATGTGTCACAGAGAAACACGCATATCGCCGTCATATTGCGCTCATGGAATGTGTCACTGAGAACATGCATTTCGCCGTCATAGAATGTATCACTGAGAAAAATGCATTTTGCCGGTATATTGCGCTCATGGGGTGTATCACTGAGAAATATGCATATCGCCGTCATATTGCTTGCATGGCATGTTTACTACCAGTGCTAACCCAGTGAATACACCAACAAAAATCATTGGGTGACTACCATATGACGTCAATTTGCAAATATTCATTGCAGAATTCAAATTTGCCCTCTTATGAGTTCATCTTGTAGTCAATGGATGATGCACTTCGAAATGACAAATTTAAGTCACGATGTATCTCAAATCCGAGGTACTGAATGGGCTCATGAAATGTATTTACAAACGTCAACGGAATTGCGTTCATGTTAAGTACAATTCATGAGAACAATTGATGTTACCATAGTAAATACACAACAAAATGTCTACACATGACTTCAATACGACGTAAAATTTGCGGATATTAATTGCGAACACTTGAGCACAGGGATATGAGTTCGACGTGGTCTAAACGCATGATGCATTTGTAAACGACATATTAAGATCAAAATGTTTTGTAAATACATGATACTAAATGAGTTCATGGCTTTGCATCACAACATATGGAGTCAATATGCTGTAAAATTTGCTTCATCAATTGTATGCACGCCGTGATAATCATGACTGTCTATCTGGGAAACTTCATGAGCTTATAAAAATCCAAGATCATAATAAAAAGTGATGATATACAAGATACAATACCAGATGATAATAAAGAAGCTGATAAATATGAACCGGTGCTACCAAAACTAATAAAGAATGTCGCAGACTAATTGAGAAAAGTCTTTGTATTATACTAGAGATAGAGTGGAACGAATAATGTGTGTCAGCCATGCAACGAGGTGTAGGAAAGCTCATCTTATGCCGTCAGAAGTTCCTGCGTGATAAAAAAATGTGTCACACCGAACCATCGTGCTGCAGCTTATGAAGACATTCCTGGTTAAATTAATAATTACATGAATCCTGAAATTGTTTTCACGTTATAATCGTCGAAATATTAGTATTTTATTGCTGAATGTGACAGTCAAATAACCATCGGCATGCATCATTTTTATATATCGAATCTCCTATTTTGAAAGGAAAGATGGAATATCGTGAGCTGTATTCGTAATTAAAGATTTTTACAAACAAAAGTTGCAGGTTTTTACACCGGAACACCGCGGTCATATTATCAAATTTTCCGGTGCACGCGTCAAGACCACCCGAAGATGACCTTTACTTTTTCAAGCGCAACTCTATATTTTTAACGATACACAATAGTAGTCAATTTGAAGATAAGGCAGATGAGAAAAAGATTGTAAATAAATTAGAGACTTTAATGAAGCCGAAATATTTGGAAACTGTCATAACTATGTTGTCCACTCATCGCATCTAATAATCATTATCCAAGCCGTGTTATGTGGAGGTTGGAGTAACAGATCAAGGAGAGCCCGTCCTGACTACACATCGTGCCGTACTGTTGACTATATACAATATATTATAGCGCCTTCATAAACAGCTACTTGGAAAGGTAAAAGATTTGAATCAGTCGATTATCGAGTAATTCACACGCTTAAATTTTTGTAGAAAAGTCGATGACGTTTTGTTATCGGAACTACTTAATTTCAAACCTGAGACGAGTAGAGGGAGGGCTAAGAGAGAGAAAACATAGTGAGCACGCCGAATACCGCATGACCCGCATTTTATAAGTCATCGAAGACCTGCCAGGTTATACAAGAAAGATTTTCAAATAAATATCAATGTCAAAAATCTCTGCAGTGCGAGTACCCCTCTTTCAATTGGTCTTAAGGCGGGATCCTGAATTAGCCGGTTCGAAAAATCGATATTTTGAGGAATTTTTTTCGGGTAAAAAAAAAGCAAGTTTAGCGAAATTTTCAGATTATTTTATTACATATCTGAATATAAGAAAACAATTTTTTTTAAAGAAAAATATCAACAGGCAACCGATTTTTATGCACATTCGTGCCACTGCTGTTTCCATGCGGCGTGACAAATGGAGCTCGTAATTTTCATCTGAAACAAAAAACCAAAAGCCATTTTAATTGTGACATATTTTTCTTCTATATGAACTAAAAAAACGATTTTTTTTTTGAAATTTGAATGTTTTTTCGGGTTTGAAGTAGAAAATGTGCTTTTTGTGAAAAAAATAATGATTTCAACTTGCTAAAAAAATTGTTAAGAATTTGTTTTTCGACAATGTTTTTAGTTCAAATAGAAAAGAAAACGATACTGAAGCGAACAAGCTTTGGTTTGTTTCGATTGGACTTCTAGATTTTTTGTAATCAGGTACGCCAAATTAGAAAAATCGTAAAAACGAAAACTCGAGAAAACGGGCTTTAAAGTTTTCGGTCGAGAAAAATGTTATTTTTCGGCTACTTACGGTTATCATACGCTAATCAGCTATTCCAGCGCCATAAAGTAGACCTTCTCCTTCCTCAAAAAACTCGTTTTGATAGAGTTGCTCGAGTCTACGGGCCGTGCGAGCTTCCTTGCTGGAAAAGGACGTACGCCGATTTTCCCTCTCGATTCGTTGGGTGTCGATGTTATCCGCAAACATCTTGCAAATTTTGCCAATTTTTATATCGAGCAGCTGCATAATATTTAAAACTGCAGAATATCCTTCGTTGAACATTCCTGCAGCCATATATGCAGCAATTTCAACGATTTTTTTGCCAGAATTGAGGTGTTTCGAGTTTATGCGCCAGACGGTAGAATTGAACGATTCGTTTGAATTTTGCGTATGCCCGCCTAAGCATCGCGTCAAAAGATTATCGTTCGAAACTTCCTCGTAGATTGGACGAATATGTTTCTCCACATTTTCGTCAATCAATCGAGCAGGATGTTTGAAAGACGCAAGAGAATTCGTGGCTTCAGCTTTGCGCCATTCACACCAGCTGTCGGCGCCAGACGGACAATTCTTGTGGCGCGGAGATTTATCGCTCGAACAATAGTGATCTAGCGTTGCCATGACAGCTTTTCTCATATCTTCGACGGAATTGATATTCTCTTCTTTTATAGCTTCTTTTATAGCTTTTATAGCTCTTCTTTTATAGCTTTTTCGCAGACACTTTCGAACGTTGCTTTCGACGCGGAGTATAAATGTTCCACTATGTTATCGTAAGTTGATTTTGCCAAACCTTGGCAAATATCCATTAGTCCACAAAACACATTGATGCCTTCTCGTCCAATACCGAGAAGCCTCAACACAAACACAATTCGTCTATTTATTTCGTAACCGGTGTTTATCAACGGTCCCGAATTGATTTCACGTCGACCGCACATAGATGTAAGAACAATTTTGAAACCCAAGCCTCGATGCCCACTCTCTGAGAATGTTATTTTTTGTTTACAAGTTCTGCATAATATCATGTCAGATATTGAAAAAAACACTGTCAGAAATTCAATTATTCGGTAACAGTGACCCGGATGAACATTTATATTTTCGGTGCTCGCGGTGGCTAATTTCCTCGCACTGCTACTTTCGCCGCACTCTGAATTATCTGATTCACTTGTGTATCGATTCCCGTGGAATCTGCGTTTTCGTGGCTTCGAAGAACGATAACCGCACGATTTTTCACCTTTTGGATAACTGGACATGATTTTTCAGCGTTCTGTACTCGACAAGATTCGAAGCAAGACTAACTCTGGACGCTAGAGACAGCCAGCTAGAGACAGCCACGGAAAAACCCATGCACAGAATGGAATAATAAAATCATAAACCAGGTGCTCCACCTTTGGTGGAGTGTCCTCCAGGTCCTCCAGGTGCTATGAACCTTTTCAGGTCCATAGTTTGGAGTTATTCGACCGAGGGAAGGGAGCGCGCGCCCTAACTGCCCGAGCACCCGTATACCTGCTCGACACTCCACTACGTTCAGTGCTGTATCTTTGGAAATATTTCGAATTGGACTATAAAACTTTGTCTAGACATTCTTAGATACATCAGGAATAGATTTAAACAATAAAAAAAAAATCGATTTTTTGGACCTTCTAATTCAGGATCCGGCCTTAATAGTAATTGAGTTCATCCGTTTCTTTCAATAAGAGAATTAGTACCATGGGTGGTAAAACATTTTGACACTGCTCAAGAATCATCTTAATGTATGCAGATGGCAATTGAAGAATACCGGAGGATTATTTTCATTACAACGAAAAAAATCCATTAGATTTTAATGAGATTAATCAAATAATTGTCCGGAAGCTCAAGATATTTCATAGATGAAAAATCTTGCATTGCAATAGATTACGAATTAGCCGTCAAAGTAATGATTAGAAAACCATTTGAATCCTTGCAGATTAAAAGATTAGAAATTCCTTTTAATCATTACAGTTCAAAGGCGATTTTCCATACAACGATTGCAATGAAGTGAACTTTATCGATACCGCGTAAATGTTTAATGGAGTTATCTTTTGATATGTTGTAAGTATTCTAATTTCCCTAATAATGGAACGTGAGCGATGATAATGATCCAAACGGTGGTCATTGAGTATTGGAAAACAATAAAAACCTAAAGTAATCCACCCTATCATAAAATCTCGATTCAGTGTCGCCGACGTGCGCTTGACCCGTTACAAAGTACTACAAACGTGCCTGAATTCACGCTATCTAAAGGTTTTGGTAAAGTAGTGATAAGTGAAAAAATATTGTTCTGTCATGGGTAATTAAATAAGTATCGATGATTATTTATAAATAATCTACGAATCAGTCAATATCAAGTAAATACTTAAACGAAGCGTTATCGTTAAATTACTATAATCATGAAGGTGCCTTGTCGCATGTCTCGAATGCAATAGACCAAATTAGAAATCATTTTTTTCTCTTCAGTTGCACGGTATTCAATTATTGCATACAAAAAATGGATTGTTTGGCGCATTTACGAAACTCATGATTTACGATAGAAATAATAATGAATTCTTCCTTGATCTCTCTAACTCCGAAATTATAAGTGTAATATGTCGCTTACCTTGAAAGCTAGCGTTTTACATTTATAATATAATGCGACTCGAAAAATACGATTCGATTGGATCCATTGTCTCCGTGAACGGTTACGGTTGCCATCTTCACAGAAAATACATACTAACACGATGTAATGTAGAATATCAATATCGAATAAAAACGATATATGAAAATAATTGCTTATACTACAAATAACCAAGAATCACTCTTTTCAGAAATATTTTTCTGAAAAATTAAAATAGCTAATATGCAGCGCTGTTTTTTTACCGAGGAACAGATTTATAAATATTGCGGGGTTATACTATAGTAGATCCTCCATTATCCGCATCTCGATCATCCGTATTCGAATTTTGAAAGACGTTATATATATATTCACATATATACACTCAGCAAAAAAATTAAAGGGGCAGAAAAAAATCACAATTTTTTCAGTGATTTTTGAAAGGCCGTAACTTCGTGAAAAATGGTCGTATCGGGGTGGGCGGGGGCAAAGCATTTTGAAGCTTGAAATCTCTAGTTTAAGAATCTCGCAGAGACATTTTTTTCGAGCATCACGCTCGGCGCTGTCATAAGACATAGCGCGACTATAAAATTTACGATATTTTTTTTTCAACGTCGTCCATAGGAGCAATCAAAAATTTCCTTGCTGAATCAATGCTTGAGGTTTTTCGCCTGATTCATTATCTTTAATTTAGTACTTCTTTGCTCTCTGTACAACCATTTGTCGCTGAGATATCGCCGATTGAATGAAAAGTCAGTTTTTTTTTTGATGATCGATATTTCATGAACGTACAGCGAACGGAAGGTGGGTTTCGGAAACGTGAATAGCTTCTCTATAACTTCCTTTTGGTATTTTACAGGAAAAGATTTTTTTAAGGTCAATACTGATTGGAAAAAGTACAAAAAAATGACTTTTACTGCCGTTTTGGAAAATTCACTACAACTTTGCAAATATTGCGAAAATGACCAATGTTCCCAGGTTTTTTTTACTCGAACCGTCAAAGTTTTATCAAAAATTTCTCCGCGAGATTCTTAAACGAGAGATTTCAAGCTTCAAAATATTGTACCCCCCCCCCCCCCCCCCCCCCCGATACGACCATTTTTCAGCTTCAGGAAGATGGTAAAGTCCGCAGGAGGAGCTGAAGAACCCGCTCAAAGGTCACCGTTTCGACACCATTGCGGAGATCCAGCGCGAATCGCAGAAGGTGCTCGACACGCTTCGACAAGAAGATTTGCAGGACACAGTCCAGAAGTGGCAGAAATACTATACAAGGTGACCATTTTGAAAGTGATAGTGTATTAACATAGGAAAATAAAGTACTTCCTCGTAAACAGAGCTAGTCTCGAAATTTTTACTTGCTGTCCATGATGAAATCGCAGACGTGGTCAGAATAGCACCAGCTGCACAGCTCCCGATGTACACAGGACGATGACTCTTGGCATAATTACTTATGCAGGTTAGTGCTACCTGTATCTGTGCGTGCAGCCTTGCACTGCCATTTGTTGGCGTTTTACAGAACTAGTCTCGAAACTTCTAGATACCACTTCGTATATATATATTGTTACACCGTTGGGTGAACATATATGTTTTTAAAAAAACGTCGTTATCGCGTATCGAAGAGTGTTTTTTATTTAGTATTACAATCGTATGACGAATTATTGATTGGTGTTATTCTTGAAGTCTTCTTCTTCCTTGACGATTGTAATATGATGCGCCGACCGATGACTCTTCTTTCAAGATAGCGGCAAAGTAGTAAAACGTCGATCGAAGTGCGTAGTTAATTGCGTATAAAGTTCTTAATGACAACCGAATGAATATTCCAGAGTGACAACTACGCGGGCAATATGCAAAAAGCTCGACAACGATATTCAAACGCTACGCTCGACGGAGACTCTGGATGTCTATCTCTGATCTGTCTCTGGCCTGTCTGTGATCTTTTTATATGCGCTCGCGGATGCTCTTATATAGTATTTAGGAATAACGCAATTAGTATCTGCTGCTTGGTGGGGACAAAAAAATATCGCGTCACTGACTGACTTATCCAGAAAGTATTAGGTTACATCGTTACATTCCTTCCCCCTTAAAGAATTTTGGTCTCCATAAATGTTCATATTTGACTTGTTGATTGTTTTGGTCTAAATAATTTTTGAATTAACCTTGACGATTCTTCTCCATCTTCTATTTCTTTAATTCTCGTTCTTTCATTAAGTTTTCCTTTCAATGATTCTTTGAGATGTATATGCTCGGGTCTATCTATAGTCTGTGAGTTATTTCCAAAATTACAATGATCAAATATGACACACGGTCTTAAACAACAAGAAATTGTTTTCTTTAAACATTTTACAAGACCTATTTTATACAAAATATAAGTAATTACAATGGTTATCGCGGTATATCCAAAATACTGAAGTCCATCTTGAATATGTTCTTTAATAGTTTTTGATCTTCTTCGCAATGCTGATTCATTTATTTGTTGATTTACTTCTTCAATATTTGTTCCCAACTCTTTTAAATTTTTCGAGTCAATATGGTTTTCAGATATTACACTAATATTTAATTCTTTTTCTTGAATCTTTTTAATTCGTAAAAGATCTTTTATTTCTGATTCATTAAAGCTTCCTTGCAACATTATGTCAGATTCAATTGTTTTAATTATATTAGAAGCTATTAATATCGCGTGTGCTGCAATTGCTATACATCCTTTTTCAAGATGAACCTTTACATTTGACTCAATTTTTATTGTTCTAGGAGCAGTATCAGGACATAATACATGAAGTGTCTCTATTTTTACTGGTATTACAATCCAGTCTTGTCCTGTTTTTAATTGAATAAACAGCGAACTTTCTAGCTGTACATATTTCGGCGTACACATATTTTTTTTCTTTGCGAGAATCATCGTTATTACACGTGATGTAGATGATTGTGTTGAATAATCTGGATGTTTCCTTTGAATTAGATACGTATTCTCTACGCTTTTTAATTTTTCTAATTCTACTATTTGTAATGGAAAGAATCTTGTTTTCTTTTCATTAATTACTATATAATCTGTATCTATATGATATAATATATATCCTTTTATCATTGAATAACTCGGAATTGCAATTGGATACAGTTTTCATACATTTCTTCCTCTAATATTGGTACTTCCAGAATATACATCAACTTTTCTTGTATTACTGCTATTGTTAAATGACTTATGTCAATTAATGTAGAAAAATGCTCTTCTTTCAATGGAACTGGGAAGAAATGAGGGTAATTCGTATGATTTCTTAAATTTTCAAATATTAAGTTCGGAGGAAGTGTTTGAGGATGCGCTATCCCATGTTTTCCATCAATAATTGCATTCAATAAATCTGTTATACTCGTCTTCAAATCTTGATATAACGTAGCGTATCCGGATAAAATTTCATTAATTTGTTTATTAATTGTATTTCTTCTTGTTTCTTCATGCAAATTCTTTATATTTCCACTCAACAATTTAAATTGCATAATCATATCTTTAAAAGTTTTATCATTGTTCTTCAATTGATTCATCATTAGAGTCGTCTGATTTTTTACTAAATGCGCTATTAGCAAATTATCGTTTCTTAATTTATCAATCTCGTTATAATAGTAGGTAGCATCAGAGGACGATAATGTTCCAAATAGTAGTTTTATTCCTTCTCCAACTATATTAAAGAGTCCTCTTTTTATTCTTCGACCAATTAAATGATATAACGTCTTTAATTGACTTTCCAATATTTCATTTCTTTTAACTTGCGCTTCGATCTGTTTCATACTTTGACATATGAATCCCGGTTTATATTGTAAGCATATATTGTATAATTCCTTTGTCTTATTCTTTAATAAGAATATTTCTTCTGGTAAATGACTAAATTCTATTTCGATGATCAATTTCCATGTTTCATGATAAACGTGTGCCTTTCCCATACTTTCCAAGTAGACTGATTTTTCATTCCAAATGTTCATGACTTGGCCCTGGCTGCGGGTCATTGGGATCAATAGCGTCGCTATCAGTATCGTCAGTACTGTTAATCGTATCATCGGATTCATTCCCATCTGTAAAATAGGGTTTTACATCTATTTTATTATATGTAACGAGGCCATTGCCTCTTCTTATTACTATGCTCTGCTCGTTTAATATTTTTTCGATAATATAAGGTCCTTCCCATGGAGTCCTTAGTTTTGTTAACCCTGGTTGTTTACTTTTTACTAACACTTCTTGTCCTACTCTTAGGGATCTTGGAATTCTTTGGAGGGTTAATCGTTCACGAGTTTTCTTTTGAGATTTTTCGATTTGCTCTTTCGCTTTTTCTCGGATATTTTCCCGATATCTTCGTAACGAGTCATATTTTTCTTTTATTGTCATTTCCAATTCATCGGCGTCCAAAGAAATGTTCGGGGCATAACCAAATAAAAATTCGAAAGGCGACACTCCGGTCTTTTCATTCCTTGTCGAATTATATGAGATCATGGCCCTGGACAATTGTTTTACCCAATCGGTACTTTCCACCATGTAACTCCGTACGTAATTGAGGATTTCCCGATGCGCTCTTTCATTTTTTCCATTCGATTGTGGATGATACACAGAAGTCGCTGTATATTTAACTTTCAATTTTTCACACATGACTTCATGAAATTTTCCTTTAAATTCGACACCGTTATCCGTTAGTATTTCTTTTGGGATTCCGAAAATTTTACAATAATTTTCCCAGAATTTTTTGAGTACTTCTTGCGAGTTCTTTGTTTTGAGCGGAGTTATTACCAAATATCTTGTTAGGTAGTCTTGTATTACCAATATTTATTTGTAACCTTGATTCTTTGGAAACGGACCCATTACATCCAATGATACCTTATCGTTTGGATTTATCGGAATATCAGGATTTCCTGGATTGGGTCTCGTTACTTGTGACATTAATTTTTCTTTTTGGCATGTTTGACACTTTTGAATTATCCTTTCTACGTCTTTTGTCATTCCTGGCCAGTTATATTTTTGTCTTAATTTTTCTATAGTCTTTTGCGGTCCGTTATGTCCTCCAATCACTGATTCATCAAATTCTTTTATTATTCTTTCCTTTTCTTTTTGTGAAGTGGGATCTTTCACTTGATTTACATAGATTATTAATTCTCTCTCTGGATTTAGCTTAGAATGTATATATTCGATTATTTCTATGATTATTTTCCGAATTCTCAAATCTTTTATTCTGATCTCTATTGATTGTTTGTACATCATTCTTGTCTTAATTTCTCCGTACCAAGCTACTTCATCACCATCATAGTCAATCAAAAATCCTTTTTCATTACAGTTGTCCGTTATTACTAGACCATTTTTGTTTGTTCTTCCTTCTTTGAAAAATATATTTTCGGATTTTTCAAATGAGTCTTTTTCTTCCAAGTAATCATCGTAATTCGGGTATGTATCGTTTATAAATTCATCCAAGGCATCACGGATTTCATCTTCCAAAATATTTATTCGAGACAAAGCATCATTCTCCAAAATATTTATTCGAGATAAAGCATCTGCGTTTGCGTGAGATTTTCCTTTCCTGTGTACGATCTCAAAGTCATATTCTTCCAATTTCCATTTCCATCCCATTAACCGTGAAGAAGGATCCTTTAAATTCATGAGCCAAGTCAATGGTTTATGATCCGTGATAATTTTGAATTTTCGTCCATATAGAAAATGTCGATAATGTTTTACTGCCCAAACAATTGCTAATAATTCTTTTTCCGTAGTAGAATAATTTTGTTCTGCTGGTTTAATGTTCTTGAAGCATATGAAACAGGTTTATCTTTACCTAATTCACCCTGTGATAATATTGCACCTATTGCCTTTCCACTAGCATCTGTTGATAGTATGAATGGTTTATTCCAATCAGGATATGCTAAAACAGGTTCCGTACACAATGAATTTCGCAATGTTATAAATGACTTTTCTTCATCGGATGTCCATTGCCAAATTGTTTTTTCTTTAAGTAGATTCGTTAAGGGTAATGCTTTTTTAGAAAAGTCTTCGACGAATTTCCGATAATAGCCCACAAGTCCTAGAAATTGTTTAATTTCCTTTTGATTCTTTGCTCTTGGATAATTTACAATTTTTTCTATTCGTTCTGGATTAGGTTTAATTCCTTCTTTTGAAATAATGTGACCCAAATAAGCCAATTCTGGTTTCAAGTATTCACATTTGTCAGGTTGCAGCTTTAATTCGACATCTCTGAATCTTTGAAAAAGTGTTTCCAAATTTTTATTATGTTCTGTTAAGGTTTTTCCAAATACAATGACGTCGTCCATATATACGAAGCAATTGTTACCAATCAGTCCTTGTAATCCTTTATTCATCATTCTTTGAAATGTTGGCGGAGCATTTTTTAATCCAAAAGGCATTCTGTTGTATTCGTAATGGCCATCTTTCGTTGAAAATGCGGTTTTTTGTTTGTCTTTTTCTTTTACTCCTATTTGATGAAAACCGGACGCAAGATCAAAAGCAGAGAAATATTTAGCGTTTCCCAGATTGTCTAAAATTTCATCAATGTTTGGTAAGGGATAAGCGTCTTGTTTTGTTTTCTCAGTAATTTTCCGATAATCAATGACTATTCTCCATTTCCTTTTACCGGATGAGTCAGTATTTTTTGGTACTATCCATAGAGGCGAATTAAAAGGTGAATCACTTTCTCTTATTATTCCCTTTTCAAGCATTTATTTCATTTGTTTTTTAATTTCTTCTTGGTGAATAGGTGGGTATCTGTATTGTTTCGTGTGTATTGGTTTTTCGTCAGTTAAATCTACTGAATGTTCCGTTAATTTCGTCATTGGAAGTGGGTCTCCGGGTAATACAAAAATATCATGATATCTTTTAATAATTTTCCAAATTTCGTCTTTTCCTTCTTTAATGTGATTTAGTCGTGTATTTTCCACAAGTAACTTTTCTCTTTTATTCGTTAATTCTGGTATTTCATAATTTTTAACATCCAAATGGTTTATAGGTTCTGCTTTTAACTTTCTTGTGCAACCGGCTTCTTACAATTGTAACATACTTTTTGAAAATTCTTTGTGAAAGTCTTTTCGTTTTTGTTTTTATTTTTGTAATTGAGTTGACGACTAGGACCCTGATACGATTTTTCTGAACAGTTGTTCATTGTTCGTGTTTTTAGTGTTATTTCAGCCTTTATTGCTGAAGTAATTGCTTCTCTGGTATTATTGGGGTGTTCGGTTTTTACATCTAAGCGAATTTCTCTTTCTAGTCCTTCCAGGAAGTCAGTGAGACTTTTTTTCTTTTCTTCATCGATTAAGACCGTTTTATGACTTTGCGGAATTTTTGTTTTATTTAAGATCGATTTTATCGCTAAATCATGGATTTTCATAAACCTCTGAGAGTATTCGTTAATCAATTCTTTTGGTTTTTGTTTGCAGTTCATTCTTTGAAGTTGGAAAACCGTTAAATCGTCATGACTACCATAATTTATTAGCAAAATATTTTTTAATTCGGTAAAGTTATCGATATTATCCGCTCTTATTTCTACTTTAGCTCTTCCTTCTAATTTTGATCCTAAAATCATCGCAAGTAGAAGACTCTGTTTATTTTTATCTGTATTTCTTTTAGCACTTTCAATCTGATAAATAAATGTCTCTACTGGCATATTTTCTCCATCAAAATCGGATATCGTAATCAGTAATTCTTTAAGCGATGTCGTGTTGTTAATTTCTCCTTCGTCTTCAGATATGTCGGAATCATATTCATTTGTTTTCGTTTCTATTTTTGTTTCTATATTTTCTATTCTTTTAAACAGATCTTGGAGCAATTTCTCTATTTTCTCCATGTCTTGCCTTCGGCGCTATTTGGTCGTCTTTTACAATGTCGAGCGTTTTTCCTCTTCTTTTGACGAACGAGGACTTCTTCTTTTCTTCACAAAGACGGGCTGCCAATCACTCCGTATTGACCCCCTTTTTCTTGTTGTTGTTGCCGATGTCCTTCTTCGATGACTGTCGCGTATGATTCCTTCGAGATGTTCCCTCAGGATGATCTTCTCAGATCCTCGTTGGTTTCACACGTGACCTTCGATTCGTTGAACGTCTTTGGATATCCCTCAGGTGTTCCGTTGACGATTGTTCGTTGAATCGGATACGTGGATAAGGATGCCAATTTATTATTTTGGCGTTCCACCATTTACCACCAATTTATATGTTTATCAGGATGCCTTTATTGTTTTGGCATCCCACCGCTGCCACCAATTTATATGTTACACCGTTGGGTGAACATATATGTTTTTAAAAAAACGTCGTTACCGCGTATCGAGGAGTGTTTTTTATTTAGTATTACAATCGTATGACGAATTATTGATCGGTGTTATTCTTGAAGTCTTCTTCTTCCTTGACGATTGTAATATGATGCGCGGACCGATGACTCTTCTTTCACGATAGCGGCAAAGTAGTAAAACGTCGATCGAAGTGCGTAGTTAATTGCGTATAAAGTTCTTAATGACAACCGAATGAATATTCCAGAGTGACAACTACGCGGACAATATGCACAAAGCTCGACAACGATATTCAAACGATACGCTCGACGGAGACTCTGGATGTCTATCTCTGATCTGTCTCTGGTCTGTCTGTGATCTTTTTATACGCGCTCGCGGATGCTCTTATATAGTATTTAGGAATAACGCAATTAGTATCTGCTACTTGGTGGGGACAAAAAAATATCGCGTCACTGGCTGACTTATCCAGAAAGTATTAGGTTACATCGTTACAATATATATATATATGAGGCATTCCACAGGTTTTCAGCAAGGTCAAAACCCTCACTATTTTTCAGAGTCCTGCAATTTTTTTATTATCATAAAGTACCTACTAGGAGTGTCTGTGATTTTTTTCAGATTTTTTTTATGAGTCCTGCTCTCGATATCTCAATTTTTGAAAAATGAGAGTCAGTTTTCAACTAGATGTACCTTAAAAACTATGGCCCAGGCAAAAAAAATTATCGGACAAAATATTTTTGATTTTGGATGAACTTTAGACTTTAACAATAAAAAAAATGTTTTTCGTAAAAAAATTTCATAATAAATGAAAAAAATCGATTTTCAAAAAGTATGTCACGTTTGATTTTGCTCTAAATTTTTCTGAATTTTCTGTTGTTAGTGTGGACATACAGAAAAAATTGGCATCATGGGCCGCGAACTGGTTTAGAAGATACGGGCCGATTTGCATTTTTTTTTGTTGTTATTCATCTTATCTTTAGTTGTATCAGTCTGATTTGAATTAGTAGTGGACATAACTGAAAAATAACACGATAAGATGAAACTTCAAGCAGCTTCGGATAATGTAATTGACGATTTCGAAATTCATTGCATTTCTAACTTTTAAATACTAGGTAAGAAAAAACACAATATTTATGACAAGTGAACGGTTTTTATTGCCCAGTATTAGCAAATGTTGTGAATTATTATATGAGGCATTCCACAGGTTTGCAGCAAGGTCAAAACCCTCACTATTTTTCAGAGTACTGCAATTTTTTTATTATCATAAGGTACCTACTAGGAGTGTCTGTGATTTTTTTCAGATTTTTTTTATGAGTC
>OZ010724.1:4632963-5133160 GCA_963932345.1 Ophion ventricosus
TGCTTTTCCTAGAATCCACAATCACACGTGTGCTCGTTTCCCTTCGAATTTTCCAGACGCTTTCCCAAAAATCCTCCCCACTACGACCACTCTCCCACGGCCGATTTCTTTATAAACACCTCTCGCGATAGTTCTTTAGGCATTAACTCCTAAACTGTACTGGACGAATGGTGTAACCAGCTCCGTTGAATAAATCTTCCTCACGATTCGATTAAAGTGTCAACCGCGTCCTCGCATCCAAAAACCGCGCTTCGAAGCCAAGCTGGCCACCGCCCTTCGTAACTAGGAAAAATCCATTTTCCGACATAACAAAATTGGTGCTAAGTGTGGGGTTCGCCAGCTTTAAGTGTTGGAAGTTTGGAATCGAGTGACTACACCAAGAATCAACAAGGAAGATAACATCAACGCTGGATTCGCACAGCAAATCGGTGAGTAAAAAATCATTTACTCAATACCGCGAAACTGTGAATATCGCGACCGATTCCGAATCCGAAGCCACTAGCAACATGTCGCTTTCAAACATGAACGAATCCCTAAAGAACGCGATGAATAAAGTGTTTGATCGAGAAGGGGATAAAGAAGAACTTGGGCATGATACAGAGCAACTCTCACGCGCTCCAAGTGTAATCTCAGAAGAACAGCTCGAAGAGATCACGCCGAAGAAGCAATAGAGCTTATTAAAGAATTTGACGGAAAAAATATCGGGGTTGAGGCATTTATAGCGTCAATCGAAGACATTCGACAACAAGTAACGCGACAGGACTATCTACGTCGTTTAATAATCGCGAAAAGAATAATAGGTGACGCGGCGCGCGAATTGCAAGAATACGAAGTCGATACGTACGAACGACTTTACGAAGGACTCCGCATTCTATTCGGTAACTTACAGCCTGTTGGTGTTTTCCGTGACAAACGCTCGCGCATGTTCCAAGGAAGGAACGAGACCGTGTTAAAATTCACTAACAGATTCCTCGAAATCCAAAACCAAGTGCTAGCAGTGCTCGCGAACTCTACTCCAAATGAAAATAAACGAAAACTAATAATCGAGTACGAGAGAGAGCAGGGCCTCGAACAATACTTTTTGGGATTCCGAAAAGAAACATCCACCGAAGTAAGTGCGCAACGACCGGACAACATTCGAGTAGCCATCGTCAAGGCTCAAGCCGCTGAAGCCTACGACTATACTCGGGAAATGATGACGCGCAACCTCAATATCGCTGACAAAGTGCCAAGTATTGCTCCACGTCATCGGGCACCTCCAGTTCCAAGACTGCCCACAAGTTCACCCGGAACACAGCGAGTGCAAGTGTCCTGCAATTATTGCAAACGCATTGGTCATCTCGAACGTGATTGCCGCACCAAGGTATGGGAATCACAAAACCAAAGAAACCCTGTCACACAGCAATCGGGTTTTCGAAGAGGTGCGCCACCACCTCGCCCGCCTTTACGAGTCAACCACTTGCCTTGTGGAGGAGACAACCGAGGTCAAGGAAGAGGGGCAATCCCTCAAGTTAACACCGTTGGATGCGCAAAGCGAGTCGTCAGACTCTCCATGCGAGACGTACGAGGACCTGGAAGATTTCTACTAGATACCGGAGCCGCCATCAGCCTTATTAAACTGAGCAGCCTCAAGGGAACTTCACTGGTCGACAAAAAGGTCAGTACAAAATTTAAAATGGGCAATGATTTACACAAATCATTGTTCGTTACACAACAAGAGTACGAGGGACAAAAACAGATCTTTCACGTCGTCCCTGATGACTTTCCTCTCGAGGAGGACGGATTAATCGGCAATACCAAACATTATGGAGCAATACATTATGGAGCAAACATTATGGAGCAATACCAAACATACATCGGTATCGGAAAAGACAACTTCCTGCAGTTTAATGGAAAAAGACTCGAGTTCGAACCGCTAACCATCACAATTCCAGCAAGATTCCATCACAAGAGCGAAGAAAATTAAGATTCCATAGTACCTTGCGTATTCGTAGCAAAGGACCATGAAGCCCGAGTGCCAGTAATAAACGACTCGGAAGAACCCAAACGGGTTACGGTAGACTTATTGCGTGGGATACCCTTCAAAGAACTTACTCCTTTACCGGCGGAGGCGCGCCGAGACGCA
Source organism: Ophion ventricosus (assembly GCA_963932345.1). NCBI lineage: Eukaryota > Metazoa > Arthropoda > Insecta > Hymenoptera > Ichneumonidae > Ophion > Ophion ventricosus. Next base: position 4,635,089 of record OZ010724.1, read on the forward strand.
CTAAGGATTCACCATATTAAAGAACACAATTCGTCAGAGAGAATTCGAATGCTCAAAGAAAATGTGCGCTTACAGCACGTGCCACCAGAACTAGCGGAACAGGTGTGGGACATCGTGTCGTCCTACCCCGACGTGTTCGCTCTACCTGGCGACCCACAGCCAGGTACAAAAGCTGTCAAACACCGCATCATTACCAGTGACGATGTACCAATAAACGCCAAACAGTAGAGGTATCCTTCGGCGCATAAGGAGGAGATCGATCGACAGGTCAACGAGATGCTGGAACAAAGACTCATTGAGCCAAGTGACTCTCCGTACAACGCCCCACTCTGGGTGGTACCAAAAAAATCTGACGCATCAGGAAAGAAAAAATGGAGAATTGTCATTGATTTTCGAAAACTAAATGAGAAAACTGCTCATGACGCGTATCCTCTACCGTGCATCGACGAAATTTTAGATCAATTAGGAAGAGCAAAATATTTTTCTGCTTTCGATTTAGCCTCGGGGTTCCACCAAATTCCGATGGACGAACGAGATAAGCAGAAAACAGCCTTCTCGACTCCGTCGGGACACTACCACTACAACAGAATGCCTTTTGGGTTGAAGAATGCACCCGCTACGTTCCAGCGCATGATGGACAATGCTCTACGGGGGCTAGTCGGCAATACCTGCTTTGTGTACCTCGATGACATAATCATTTATGGCAATACGTTAGAGGAACATAACAAAAAATTAATGGATGTCCTGAATCGCCTACGCGAAGCAGATTTGAAGCTGCAACCGGATAAATGCGAATTCCTTCGCCCAGAACTGGAGTTCTTGGGACATGTAATATCTGAAGAAGGAGTGAAGCCAAACCCGAAGAAAACTGAAGCTGTCACAAACTTCCCGGCGCCAAAGGACCCCAAACAAATTAAACAATTTCTCGGACTCGCGGGATACTACCGCAAATTTATAAAAGACTTTAGCAAGATCGCTAAGCCACTGTGCGAGTTGTTAAAAAAGGATGCCACCTGGGTGTGGACAGAAAAACAAGAACAAGCCTTTCAATTGCTGCGTACCGCGCTAGCAACTGCCCCTGTGCTACAGTATCCCGATTTCACAAAGGAATTCGTCTTGACCACCGACGCCAGTAATCACGCGGTCGGTGCGGTATTATCACGGGGACCGATAGGAGAAGACCGACCGGTCGCTTACGCCTCTCGCACCCTCAACAAGGCAGAGCAACGCTACTCCACCACTTAAAGAGAAATGCTTGCGATTACGTGGGCAACGAAACATTTCCGCCAATACCTGTACGGAAAACATTTTAAAATTGTCGCCGACCACAAGCCGCTTATCTGGATATTAAAGGCCACTGACCCTCCAACTAATAGCCGTTTGATGGGACTACGAATGAAGGTGGAAGAATACGAGTACGAACCTATTTATAAGAAAGGCTCTCTCAACACCAATGCAGACGCTTTTTCTCGTATCCACACTGTAACGTAACGACCCGAGGACAACAACGATCGAGGCTCACAGCAGGAGATAAGTCTACTCAACACACTAAGGATTGTGACGACGACTATCCAGCAGAGGAACAAGAAGAACCATCAACGGAAGATCCACCACTGTACATGGAATTCGAGTTATCCGAAAACATTCCTTTGGTTCTCGAAATCAGCGAAGACACTCCACCTAGGACGTTCCTGCTCTAAAAATAGTGGACAAACCAAACAACGCCACGGATTGCCTTTACATTGATTTTTCCGAGGACGAAATTAACTGGTACAATCGTATTGCAGCCGTTCTAACAAAGGTAGACAGCGCAACGAAAATCCACTTGGGCTGCGACCACCTCCGCGCTCATCCAGGAACAAAAACCCGGATTAAACAAATCATTAATTTCATTTGGTCAGCGTGAAAGAATCGCCCTCCATTGTACTTCTACGACAGAGAACTTTATGAGCGAGGTACCGAAGAGGACCGTCAGCGCATCATAAAAGAGCACCATGGGACTAAAGCGACTGGGCACTTCGGCATAGCCAAGACCCTCGACCGCATAAAGGTAGTCGCTACCTGGCCGAACATACAAAGGGATGTCGAAGATTATATCTGAAGGTGTGACACGTGCCAAAAGATCAAATTGGTGCGCATACGGCCGCAAGCGGAAGCCGTGATCACAGATATGCCCGAACGTCCGAACGATAAGATCGCGTTGGACCTCGTAGGACCCATTCCCGAATCAACAGATGGATACAGGTACATAATGTCGGTACAGGACCAATTGACGAAGTACATCACGTTGATTCCTCTAAAGACTCAAGATGCTCAAACCACCGTAAGCGCACTGGTTGAGCATTTCATTTACATTCACGGTGCACCTAAGAAGATCCTCACGGACGGGGGCCGAAATTTCATCAGCCAAACGTTTAAACACCTAGAGAAACTCTTTAGGATTTCTCACATGGCGACGACTACGTTTCATCCTCAGAGCAACGGCAGCCTCGAGAGAGCTCATGGACCAATTAAAGAGTAAATCAAAGCCCTCATCCATGACCATCGCGAGGACTGGGACAAGAAGTTGAAATTCGTCTCAATGGTCTACAATACGGCAAAGCACGAAGGTATTGGATTAACACCTTTCGAGATGCAGTTTGGACGAAAGCCAAACATCCCGAATAGCATCCCCATCCACCGAACTAATGCCACCATTGACGAATACTTCGAGGGACTTCGAGCGGACCATGAACGGATTTTGAAGAAAGGGCGTAACCACCTAATCGCAGCAAAAGAGCGCTGCAATTCTTACCAGGACGCTCACATCCATCGGCCTGCCCCAATCTTCAACAAGGGTGACGGAGTTCTCGTTGCTCAGGAACGAGATAAATCTCCACTCGCCCCGAAGTGGGAAGGTCCCGCTATAATTCTCAAACGAACGTCCGATGTTAACTACGAAATTCTACTTAGAAATAGGAAAACACTAATTCATGTTAATAAACTTAAGCCATATTTCCGAAATTAATTATTCTTAAATGTTTAGGGATAAGATGCTGGCGTTTCTCTTGTTGCTCGCGTCTAACTGCCTGGCCAATGAAGTATTTCAAATGGAGCCAGTCTCGGGACCAATCTACCTGGAACATCTGGGGGACGTGGTAATGTTCCACAAAACTTGGACCGTCGTCAACTACGTCGACCTCACTGAGATCAATTTGCAACGAGACGAACTATTCAGCATCGCCGATAAGCTATCGACCGGACCTGCCTTGGGCAAACATTAGACGAAGTATCAGAAGAAGCTGAAAAAGATTGGACGCTGTCGACGAAACAACTCATTATCCGAAACAGCTTACGACGGACTGAAATACCTTGGATATGCGTGCATCTGTATTGTAGCATTAGTGTTAGCCTTTAAGGGCGGGGTAAAGTATTTAAATTTTTTTTTTTCATTTTTTTTAAATTTTTTAAATGAATGCATAATATCTCAAGAATATTGTGTTATAATTTCAAGTCGATCGGAGTAAAATTGACGAAGTTATGAGTATTTGAGCGTCTATTGCTCCATGCCGGGTTTTATACCTGGGCGGCAGCTGCGCGGTGCGCTATTGTATTTTTCGACCCCGAATAAATTTCTTGATAAACGGGCCTGTTCCGGTCCCGTTATGTATATTCGAGGCATGGTGTATATTAGTATACACATTAGTCTGTACATCAGTTGACCGCTGTATGCCGTGCTGAGCAGTAGCAAGTCACACTAACAGTTTGAGTCCGTTTTCGTTCGTGTTCGTACCTCGAAAAATGCCTCGAAAAATAAGCAGACAAGATCGTGAGAACGGTATTGGGCAATTGTGCCGACCGAAAAAAAGTGCCTCCTCAAAAGCGTAAAAACGACGAACCGTTAGCTGATAGCGCGTCAGCGAAAAAAATTAAAAATAATCCCGCTGGGGTGGTAGAAGACATCCAAAAACATTATCGAATGATAGATTTCGTTCTTGTTTTTTCGACTATTGCTACTGTAGTCAAATGTGTGAAGTGTGATGGAAAAGTTACATTCCAAACATGCAAAAAATAAGGTCTTGGTTTCAAGATCAAGGTTACATGTGAAAAGTGTAAACAGCCTCACTACATTCCATCAAGTGAAAGAATAGACAGTGGTGTATACGATGTCAATTATCGATTTGCTTTCGTAATGCGAGTGTTAGGCTTAGGTTTAGCCGGATGCAATAAGTTCTGCGTACTAATGGATTTGGCGAGTGCTTTCTTATCGAAACCAGCCTATAATTTATATATGAAAAAACATTGTGAAGCGATACAAAATGTGGCCAAAAAGTTCTTCGCATCGGCTGCACAAGAAGAGAAAAAAGCAATGTCTGAAGCAAATAATGTAGAAGAAACGTCAGAATTGACTGTATCAGGCGACGGCACTTGGAAAAAAAGAGGATTCTCTTCGTTATTTGGCGTTGCTTCTCTAATTGGATATTGTACTGGAAAGGTACTTGACATTTTTGTAAAAAGCAGTTACTGCCACGGTTGTAAGACTTGGAAAAACAAATTGGATTCTGCCGAATACGAAGCGTGGTACGAAGAGCATGTGGATAGCGGTGATTGCAAAGCCAACCATGAGGGACCCTCTGGAAACATGGAGGTATCAGCAATTATAGAAATGTTCGAACGATCGGTGGAAAATCTTGGGGTGAAATATCGTAACTACATCGGAGACGGTGACTCAAAGACGTACAGCGGCATTGTCAATGCAAAACTTTATGGTGAAGATGTTGTGATGAACAAAAAAGAATGCATAGGGCATGTCCAAAAGAGAATGGGAACACGTCTGCGTGGACTAGTAAAAACAAGCGTAGTTGACACAAAAACCAAGGCCGGAAAGATCGTAAAAAGAAAAAGCCTTTCTGGCAAAAGAAAGCTCACTGCTAAAATGATTGATAAATTGACTGTTTACTATGGACTAGCTATTCGACGTAATTATGATTCAGTTGAGAAGATGAAAAATGCCATATGGGCAACTTATCATCACTACAGTTCAACCGACGAGAACCCACAGCACGAGAAATGCCCAAGCGGCGAAGACTCCTGGTGCGAATGGCAGCAAGCTGCAGCTGCAGATGCTCTAGAATCATTCAAACACAGCTACACAGCCCTTCCTACTGACGTTCTGGAAGCCATTGAGCCCATTTATAGTGACTTGAGCAACGACGCACTTTTGCAGCGATGTCTTGGAGGTTTCACGCAAAATAATAATGAGAGTCTCAATCAACTTATTTGGAAAATCTCTCCAAAGTCAGTCAGTGGCACCTCTACAATTGTGGAAATTGCAGCGTATGTAGCTGCATGTACTTACAATGAAGGTTCTTTCGCTTTGTTGGCCTTTATGGAAGAGATGCAAATCAGTACAGGGCCAAGTTCTCACGAATGGGCCCGACAAGTTGACGATTTGCGAATTAGTAGAGCAGAGGAGCAAGCGGCGCACGACAGTAAAGAAGAAAGAGTTTTGCGTAGACAAACGTAAAAAGATGCTCTCGATCATCTTGATGGAAGCCTTTTGCTCTACGGACCTGGCATCGACGACTTTGAGTGAGTATAAGAAAATTATCGAGTTTTATTTTGAATTTCTAAAAATTCAAAGATAATTGAAAAATCTGAAAAAATTCATACGTATTCAGAAAAATGAACGAATCACGAAAAAAATTGGGTTGCGGGGAAATTTGTTGACTAATTTTTTTTTTTCATCATTTTGTTAATAACATTTTGGAATTATTATTATGCAAAATTAATCTTTTGAGTACCTTTAATATGCATGAATTGTCTCAGATTTTTATGCAATCGAGAAGTGTTCTCAAACTTATGTGCAATGAGCGCTAAGCGACCAAACTCTTCTGCGTTTTTCAAACCGTTTTTCTGAGACTTGTCATATTTGAAGTCCGTGTGCACGATAACTCAAAATCTACTGGACCAATCGCTTTGAAATTTTGCATAGTACTTCTTCACATAATACACCAGGTATTGTCGAGAGCTTTTTTGTTTTTTTTAATAATTACTAATTTTTCAACAACAAATTAGCCGATTTTTTTTAGCGAAAATCGGGTTTTTGGCTCCCAAGTGCCACGAAAAATCGAAAAATCAAAAAAAAAAAATCCTCCCGTCATTACCTCGAGAAACATCTCCTTTAACAAATGCATTTTTTAATTTTTTTGTTTCAGATGATTCTATTGCGAGTTATGGTGCACACCGCAAACCAACTTTTTTTCGAGGCGCCTCCGGGGTTTAATTTTCACTCGCTCAATTTTGAATATTTTGCAATGCAAATTTAGGAGAATGTTGTTCAAATGTTACTTTATTATATGTAAATTTTTCAATAAACGTACACTATCCGTTACGCCAAAAAAAAATCTTAAAAACATGTATTTTTTCGCCGAATTAACTTTACCCCGCCCTTAAGATAGGTCTATGTACGTGTTTAGGCAACCTGATAGTTAAATTTTTGGCGTGTACCTTTTCACCCTGTGTCAATGTGTACAACAATTATTTCCATACGAATACCACCGACAGCGTCAATTACGAAACTCATTATCCACCCGAAGAACTTGTAGCCTTATCAAACCGAAGCCGACCCTCCGATACTCGCTCGACTATACGGCATACCAATAGACGTAACTTTCATTACCCTAAGGCGTAGAAAATCCAATTACCGCTTTATGGATTTTCTAATGTAAGGGGGGAGGTGTAACGTGACCCTTTCCAGTCCGTATCTTTTTCCTTCTCGCAGACTCTTTGTACCCCTAGACCGCATCCCCGCGCTATAAATTATCGTTTCCTGGACTGCACTTCGACCCGATGCCTTGTACTCCGTTCCCGACTTTCCCAGGACATAGGTATAATCGACTGCATTCCAATCCCTCTTCACACACCTTACGTGACTAGTCCCCAAATTCCTCCTCTACGGCTCTTTTTATCGCTTCTGTTCCCACGGACCCGCCTAGTCAGTGCAGCTGCTTTTCCTAGAATCCAGAATCACACGTGTGCTCGTTTCCCTTCGAATTTTCCAGACGCTTTCCCAAAAATCCTCCCCACTACGACCACTCTCCCACGGCCGATTTCTTTATAAACACCTCTCGCGATAGTTCTTTAGGCATTAACTCCTAAACTGTACTGGACGAATGTTGTAACCAGCTCCGTTGAATAAATCTTCCTCACGATTCGATTAAAGTGTCAACCGCGTCTTCGCATCCAAAAACCGCGCTTCGAAGCCAAGCTGGCCACCGCCCTTCGTAACTAAGAAAAATCCATTTTCCGACATAATATTATCTTACTTGTGTTGTGGATGCCATTTCTGAGGTTTCTACGAGTTCAAATATCTTGAAACACTTTTCCATGCTAAATATGAATTTGAAAATATACACGTATAGTTTCTTTTAACATATTCAAAATTAAACGCTTCAAACATATTCAAAATTATACTCTTTGAATTGAAGCTGGAGAAAGAAATTATTTATTCGCTTTAAGGACATGTAGCACACGTTCCGACCGCCTCAAAATCTTCAACCCATTTTTCTTCCAAAAAATACAACCAATTAGGATGAAATTTGTTCTGCAAGTGTAATATTGTTGCACCGAGAACTTGATGCTCGCCATTTTCCCAATTTTTTGGAAAAAAAATTACAATTTGTAGTTACCATGGGATAAATCATGAATTATTAACTGATGCATCGAATTTTTGCAAATTCGAATGCCATGAAGCTCTAGAGCGAAAAAAAACACATCTTTTGAGCTTTTTTGAACTCATTCCCATGGAAAAATGGGTTCAAAATTTTTCGCGTAAAAGTAGCAAAATTGTACCAGTTCATCTGTTTTCTCACTGGCGGCGCTCAGCTTGCTTTCTTTATGTTACCGACGGGGCCTGCACCCTTCCGGGACAGGAAATTGTTTTTTTGACAGATCGGAAACGGCAGCCTTCGCGGAACGTTGTATATTCGCTCGCTTCACATGCAGTTTTTTTCGGAATACGTTGCTGCGTGCGCCATACATTCGCAAGAATTATTCCGAATTGGCGGAATTGTCCGCGAATTGTAATCACGGGTTTACCAGTAAGATCGTGCAACGTGCGTCAAAACGGTGAAAAGTTTACGCGATCACCCCCATATTCCTGTACAGTGCCGAGATAACTAAGTGTACGTGATACTATCGTACGGCGTGGAGGCACCGTACTAGTAACCCGTAGGAGAGAGTGCGGCACAATGTGTGGGGGGCACTGTGAGCAGAGATTAGTAGAGAGATGTACAATGCTCCCGTTTCCGGCGAGGAAGAGGAAGTTCGAAATTTTTTGAATATAAAATGAAGAAAAAAAAATAGATAAAAAAATCGATTCAGCGGGAAACGAACCCGGACCGCAAGCATTGTTAATCCGCCAGGCTGCCATCTCAGCTACGACATTCATTCAGGATAGAGAAACATTTATGATACACGCTTATCTATAATGTTTAGTGTTGAAAAAAAACCGCCGAAACGACCACGGCAAAAGGCTCAAGATTTCTCTTTGAACCTTCCACGGTCCTTTCGGCGTTTTATTTTTCAACGCGTTTCGTCGTTAATTTTTTTAACCCGCATTCTCGAAATAAACAGGCAACCGAGAGAAAACAATGATCTCGATACATATTTTTCACTTTGAAATTCATTTAATGCATATTCTAATCCGCAGTACGGCCAGACAAATATATCGAGCTCGATCGGACGGAAAACCTCGCTCCGTTCGCCTGTCGAGTAAGCACGATTTGTGAGGGGCGGAGACTTTTCCCCCACCGAGCTACCCATTCGGGTTCACGCTGACTGCGATACCGACTTGAGCGGTGATCACGACTCGCGCGGCTACAAGGGAATCTGCAACCTCGGCAGAGGCGATGATCACAAAATTATATTCCCGAACTCGCCGCCGCGATTTAGCGCCATTTCCGAGGCGCGCCGAAAACGGGAGCGTTGTACATCTCCCTACTAATCTCTGCTGTGAATTACATGCGATTTCTCGGAGGTTTGTAGCTCGTAAAAACCGAAATTTTTTGTGCTAGACCGTGATTTATATTTAGTTTCGTCAGGCCTAAAAAACGTCGATAGCAGCTCACAAATAATTATTGAAAATTAAAAATTGATTTGGGTCTCGGAAAAAAAAATTCTTTTGCCGGGATACAATTTCTGTAGCGGCTCGGATTTTTGGTCCTATCAAAAGTTTTATTATTCATAATGCACTCAGTGAATTGTGTTTTTCCATTCGTACCTTAATTAATGGTTACTTTAATCAATAATCGATTATTTTACGAGTGAGGTACAATGTGTCACCAAGTTGTGGGGCACAATGAGTCGACTCCCAATGTTGGCAAATAATATGACCACGGTGTTAAGGTAAAAATGCGAAAAATGATATTTTTTTGCTTTAGTCATACATAAATTCACACTCTACCCATCTATCTGACACATTGTAGCCCACTCGTGGGGTACAATGAGCCTATCTGGACAAAAAGCTGGAAAATTGTCACTACCCTTCCACAAGACGAGTCTTTAGCAAACCCCGTTTGCTAGAAAGCTCAACAGTAATCGATTTTCCACCGATGATCGTCGCCGAAGAAAGAAATCGATTCGAGACCATTTATTTAAACAATTAACGATCGAAAAATTTTACCGCTCTTCCGTAGAGCGAGACTCTAGCGATCTTCATTGCTAGAGACTTTGATCCGCGGATAACCTGCCGAAAATAAATCCTGGCAGAGAGAAAAATAATTGTTAAATTGTAGCATTCTCTCGTAGAGAGAATGTCTAGCGATATCCATTACTAAAAAAATGTAGTCTTGGAAAACCTGCCGAAGGTAAACCTTGGCAGAGAGAACGAATGCTAAACGTATTTGTTTAGACAATGGGGTTCGCCTGTCAAATTTCACCACTCCTTTGCTGAGCGAGTCTCGGGCGATCTCGTTCAATCGATAATTTGGCCGAAGCCGAATGCATCGATGATAAGCTGCATCGAGAATATAAATCGTGCATGAGCTTATTTGTTTAAATTAATTAATAAAGATTGGAAAAATATCACTACCCTGCCTCAAGACGAGTCTCTAGAAAACTCAGTTTACTAGAAAGTTCAACAGTAATGAAATTTCCACCGATGACCATCGCTGAAAAAAGAAATTAATTTGAGCCCATTTGTTTAAACAATTCACGATCGCAAAATTTCACCGCTGTTTCGTAGAGCGAGACTCTAACGATCTTGATTGCTAGAAGCTTCGATCCGCGGACAATCTGCCAAAAAAAAATCGCGACAGAAAAAAAAATGTTGATCATATTTATTTACAATAGGTATTAGTTGTTAAATGTTAGCACTTTCTCACAAAAAGAGTGTCTAGCGATCTCCATTGCCCGAAAATTCTGGCCTCGGAATACCTGCCGAAGGTAAACCTCGGTAGAGATAACGAATGCTGAACGTATTTGTTTAAACAATAGGCATTGCCTGTAAAAGTTTACCACTCGTTCGCTGAGTGAGTCCCGGACGATTTTGTTCGTTCGAGAATTTAGCCGAAGTCGAATTTATCGACAATAAGCTGCATCGAGAATATAAATTCTGCTCGATCTTATTTGTTAAAAATTTTTATTAATTAATAAAGGACGAAAAAATGTCGCTACCCTTCTACAAGACGACTCTCTAGCCTACCCCGTTTGCTAGAAGGTTGAAGCCCAATCAAATTTCCAATGATGACCGTCGTCAAGAAAAGAAATCGATTCGAGTCCATTTGTTTAAACAATTTACGATGGCAAAATTTCACCGCTCTTCCGTAAAGCGAGACGCTAGCGATCTTCATTGCTAGAGACTTCGATCCGCAGTCAACCTGCCGAAAATATAATAAATCCCGGTAAAGAGAAAAAATATTGAACATATTTGTTTAAACAATAGGCATTAGTTGTCAAATTGTTAGAAAATTCTCGCTTTGGAAAACCTGCCGAAGGTAATCCTCGGTAGAAAGAACGAATGCCGAACGTATTTGTTTAAACAATAGGCATAGCCTGTAAAATTTTACCACTCTTCTGCTGAGTGAGTCTCGGACGATTTCGTTCGTTCGAGAATTTGGTCGAAGTCAAATGCATCGACGATGAACTGCATCGAGAATATAAATCGGGCTCGAGCTTAATTATTAACGAAAAGCTTATTAATTAAAAAAGGATGGAAAAATGTCACCACCCTTCCACAAGACGAGTCTCTCGCAAACCCTGTTTACTAGAAAGTTCAATCATGAAATTTCCACCGATGGCCGTTGTCGAAAAAAGATATCGGTTCGAGCCCATTTGTCTGTACATTGTAACAAAGTTTCACCGCTCTCTGCAGAGCAAGCACATGTCATGAGGCGTAGCATGGTTGCGAAGCCTAGTGTGTGTGTGCATCGCTCGATACACACACACTTGTATATAAGGTGTTTTCGGTACGACCGAACAGCGTACGAAAACGTTACATTGTTTCTGCGCATGGTCGACGTAGCGAATACACGCACACATACACGGGCGCGCAGCGATCGTTCTCTATTCGGTCTCGACTCTTCGACGTGTGCGAAGAATCGAGACCCCGTAGAAATCGAACGTGGCGCCTTCCGCGGTGGTGACGGTAGCTCGCAAAACTGCGAGCTACCTACTGGTTATATTTTCTCCATGAATTAATTGAACAAAAACAATTCAATGATGTATAAAATAGCCAAGTATTATGCAAGTGTACAAAAAATGTTCAACACAACATTTATAGACCTGAAAAATAACCTTATTAAGAATGTTTTATTTTTACTTAAAGAATCACATTATTATAACAAAAATTGATATCACCATTATAGAAAAATAGAACGTATGAACCACAAAAGTACACTGAAAATGCTGTGCAAGGTCTTGGCATGCATGGTTAAGAAAAAAAGCTCGGCGAAGGATTGCGACTTCCCAGCTACTCAACTCTCAGGTTTAAAACATCGAAATTGCTTAGCCAGATGGAAGCGATTAGCGATAGTATTTTTTAAATCATGGCAATATGATAATTCTAGAAAGCGAATGTTGCATGATTGTATTGCAAGAAAGTAAAAAAATATCCAACCTCTTGAAATAACCACATTAAACACGTACCCTTGTTAATTCGTTATGTGAATGGTAATTAATCATCCCGTGAAGTTAGATTAGTGATGTGCCCTTTAGACCTCGCAAACTTGAAATCTTAATTGATTCAAATAATCAAAAAAGTAAGATAAAAATATGAATTTTCTATTTTATCGCACAACTGTTACTGATTGCATTAAATATATTTTGACCGCTGACTGGCAATTTGTGCGATATTAAAATGTACAAGAATATACATGTTTTGTCGCAGAAGTTATTTATGCTGATGGTAGGAACGGAAAACTCTGTATCCTCCTAAGCTTTTTTTCTTAACCATGCACACCAAGACCTTGTACAGCATTTCCAGTGTACTTGTGTGGTTGATACGTTGTATTTTGTCTGTAATGGTAATGTCTTTATTTATCATAATAATGCCATTCTTTAAATAAAAAGTAAACGTTTTTAATAAGGTTATTTCTATGGTATAACAATTTTGTGTACCACATTTCTTGTATACTTTCTTAATAAGTACATTGTACTTGGCTATTTTATGAATCATTTCATTTTTTTTTTGTACAATTGATTAATGGAGAAAATATAATAAAACCATTGATTGTATTGAAGCAAATAATAATTATTTTGGAGATAAACTATAGTTTTTTTATAAGGTAAAACAAACAATGGGATAAGGTTCCGAAAAGCTCCCCCCTCTGATCGAGCTGTAATTTTACACAGACCTTCTTTTTAATATTCTAGGAGAACTCCTAAAAGGATTTTTGGCAACTGACAATATTTTTCGAGATATCGAATTTTGAAAGTGATTTATTTTACTGCGTTCCTATTATATCTATAGCGAAGAGTATAGAATGTATTAGTAAAAGGGTCTATCTCAAGTATTACTGAATATCTCAAGTATTGATGAAAGGGTCTACCTCAAAATTCTACGCACCTTATGATTTCACACGCACACCCGAGGCATAATAGAATCGTGCGTAGTGTGGAATATTGGTGTCGGCACCAGAGATTAGTAGGGAGATGTACAACGCTCACGTTTTCGGCGTGCCTCGGGAATGGCGCTAAATCGCGGCGGCGAGTTCGGGAATATAATTTTGTGATCATCGCCTCTGTCGAGGTTGCAGATTCCCTTGTAGCCGCGCGAGTCGTGATCACCGCTCAAGTCGGTATCGCAGTCAGCGTGAACACGAATGGGTAGCTCGGTGGGGGAAAAGTCTCCGCCCCTTGCAAATCGTGCTTACTCGACAGGCGAACGGAGCGAGGTTTTCCGTCCGATCGAGCTCGATATATTTGTGTGGCCGTACTGCGGATTAGAATATGCATTAAATGAATTTCAAAGTGAAAAACATTTATCGAGATCATTGTTTTCTCTCGGTTGCCTGTTTATGCCGAGAATGCGGGTTAAAAAAATTAACGACGAAACGCGTTGAAAAATAAAACGCCGAAACGACCGTGGAAGGTTCAAAGAGAAATCTTGAGCCTTTGCCTTGAGAGGAAAGTAAACGTTCCCGTATTTCCTTGGCCGGTTTCGATGTTATGATTGTATGTGAAATTACATAACCTTTATAACGTATTTAAAAGTTAGAAATGCGATAAATTTCGAAATCGTCAATTACATTATCCGAAGCTGCTTGAAGTTTCATCTTATCGTGTTATTTTTCAGTTATGTCCACTACTAATTCAAATCAGACTGATACAACTAAAGATAAGATGAATAACAACAACAAAAAATGCAAATCGGCCCGTATCTTCTAAACCAGTTCGCGGCCCATGATGCCAATTTTTTCTGTATGTCCACACTAACAACAGAAATTTCAGAAAAATTTAGAGCAAAATCAAACGTGACATACTTTTTGAAAATCGATTTTTTTCATTTATTATATAATTTTTGTACGAAAAAGTTTTTTTATTGTTAAAGTCTAAAGTTCATTCAAAATCAAAAATATTTTGTCCGATAATTTTTTTTGCCTGGGCCATAGTTTTTAAGGTACATCTAGTTGAAAACTAATTCTCATTTTTCAAAAATTGAGATATCTACAGCAGGACTCATAAAAAAATCTGAAAAAAATCACAGACACTCCTAGTAAGTACCTTATGATAATAAAAAAATTGCAGGACTCTGAAAAATAGTGAGGGTTTTGACCTTGCTGAAAACCTGTGGAATGCCTCATATGTTTAATAAAAAAAAAAGACATTGGCTACCCCGGGGATCGAACCCGCGTCGTCCGTACTCAGAGCCCGCACGCTGATATCTCAGCCACGAGGTTCTTGTGAATGTAAGGCTGCCTAAGGTATCCACACTTATCCAGTGTGAAATGTGTTGAAAAAAAATGCCAAAACGATCGAGAAAGGGAAACTTTGAGAAAGAGAACTTTCAGTCTTTCTCGATCGTTTCGGCATTTTTTTCAATACATTTCACATTGGATAAGTGCGTATACCTAAGGCAGCTTTGCAGTCACAAGTGCCTCGCGGCTGAGATATTAGCGTGTGGGCTCTGAGTACGGACGACGCGGGTTCGATCCCCGGTAGCAGCCAATGTCTTTTTTTTAAATTAAATATATATGAATTAAATATCATAAATAATTCCTGGACAGGCGAGAGTAGCTAAAGCGAGAGGAAATTCGACATTTTTTGAATATAAAATGAAGGAAAAAAAAATAGATAAAAAATCGGTTCACCGGGGATCGAACCCGGACCGCAAGCATTGTTAATCCGTCAGGCTGCCTACTCAGCCACGACGCTCATTGATGATAGAGAAACATTTATGATACACGCTTATCTATAATGTTTAGTGTTAAAAAATAACCGCCGAAACGACCGCGGCAAAGGCTCAAGATTTCTCTTTGAACCTTCCACGGTCGTTTCGGCGTTTTATTTTTCAACGCGTTTCGTCGTTAAATTTTTAACCCGCATTCTCGGTATAAACAGGCAACCGAGAGAAAACAATGATATCGATACATGTTTTTCACATTGAAATTCATTTAATGCATAGTCTAATCCGCAGTACGGCCACACAAATATATCGAGCTCGATTGGACGGAAAACCTCGCTCCGTTCGCTTGTCGAGTAAGCACGATTTGCGAGGGGCGAAGACTTTTCCCCCCACCGAGCTACCCATTCGTATTCACGCTGACTGCGATACCGACTTGAGCGGTGATCACGACTCGCGTGGCTACAAGGGAATTTGCAACCTCGACAGAGGCGATGATCACAAAATTATATTCCCGAACTGGCCGCCGCGATTTAGCGCCATTCCCGAGGCACGCCGAAAACCGGAGCGTTGTACATCTCCCGACTAATCTCTGTCGGTGCAGTAGCGGGATTCCGTAACTCGTTATAACTCGATAGCGAGGTATGGTTATCGTTATCTAGCGACAGCCAATGAGAGGCGCCCTTTCTCCCTATGCGATTGGTTATTGCTAGCTGACGATAACGACAACTGTCGCTACCGAGTCATAACGAGTTACGAAATCCCACTACAGGAACCTCGGATGTACGTATGAAATCGTGGAGTGCATAGGATACTGGTGTGAGCGCAAGGGACCTCAGGTGAGCAAGTGGAATCGTAGGGTGCGTGGAATACTGGTATAGACGCGCGGCATCTCGGGTATGCATGTGGAATGGTGCAGTGCGTGAAATACTGGAATGGGCGCGGGGCACCTCGGATGTGCTCGTGGTATCGTGGGATGCGCGGAATACTGGTGTGGGCACGGTGCATCGTCGGTGTGTGTGTGGAATGGTCGGGTGCGTGGAATATTGGTCCGGATACGAGGCACCTCGGGTGTGTGTGTGTGTGTAGAATCGTGGGATGCATGGAATACTGGTTTTCGGATAGCTTTTTAAATGTTACCATGCGTCATGGTGGATTAGTATCGATGATAATTTGTACAAATTGTAGGTTCCATTCATGGTGAAAAACTTGAGCGAAGACCATGCAAGATTACCGCAGCCAAAAGAAATAAAAAGTAAACGCGATGTCGAGCAGCGAAACTTCTAGTAAACCTTGGTGACCGGCCCCATAGCGATGGTGACGGAGCGCTATCGCGTTAGCTAGATGAAAATCTGCACAAAGCGGCGTGCACAATCACATATATAACGTGGATTGGAGTTAATTTGATTCGTGGAGTTACTTTGATAAAAACTTTGTTTTATTTTTTAATTCAAATTACTAAGTTCCTGAAGGCGACCGAAAGCTTTTTTTTACGGTTGGCAAGCCTGAATGTCTCTTTATGTCATCACTCAGACGCAACTCGAACGAACGGGTTTGAGTGACCATGAACATATAAAAAACGTAAGGAATCCATTTAAACTATTCTTTATGCTCGAATAACTTCAAAAATAACAAGTTGAGTGTTGCAATGACATGGTTTTAATAAAAATCACCTTGTCAGATGTTTATTAAACTACACCATTATGCTTTATTGTGTGGCATATCCTCAAAAACATATTTTATGGGCGGCAGTTGTTTCGTTGGGGTGTCTTTGATCGCTTCGACGGGGTATCATTGATCATTGATCAATTTGACCCCACGTATTATCTTTATTGCTAGTCTCGGAGTATTCTCAGTATTCTCAGTCGTAGCGAAAAAATGTATAAGTACGTTTGCCAAAGAATGCAATTAGACCCTTCACTAGTGGAAAATTTCAAATCAGCTCAAACCTAAACAAGATTCAAGAGAATTAAAGGAGATATATCTGAAATCGATAACATTTATATAGGTTCATTCCACGCCAAGTCGACCACTTTTCGGCCCGACCCCTTTCGATATGGCTGAAACTCTAATATGTTATTGTTTTTATTTTAAAACGGGTGTGTGATTTTTTTCAAATTTTTTTACATAATCACCAATACGTAGTCAATTTTTGAAAAAATCGCCCGTTTTTTTTCCAAATGTTCATAACTTTCTGAAAAATGGACCGATTAAGATATTTTTTTTTAATTCTTCGTTTGAAATGTTCTTTATGAAAAAAATATTTGAAGAATATTTTATTCTCGACGTCATTTATTATTTTTTATTTTTTTTTCGTAAAAAAAATATAATAAATTTAGCATTTTTTGCCGCCAGACCCATCGTGGTAAGATTTTTTTTTTCTAAATTAAAATTTTTTTATTCTTATTTTTTTCCAAATATAACTGTTTCCGATGACGCAATAATGTCCGTGAATAACTTCCATGATTTCAAAAAAAATGTACTATTTCATTTAGAGCAATGTTTTACTCAGACATTTCGTAGGTAGTATTTGAATTTGCCACAAAAATATTGACCTACTTATCTGCCATTTTTTTACTTAATTTGTAGTTAAGTTCTTAAACGATTAAGCTCATTTTGCAATGAGCTTAATCGTTTAAGAACTTACACGCCGTATACGACGTAGAACGGGCTTCATAAATGTCTTGACCTGTGGGGTAACACGCTGCACTACTTCTATACATTAAAATGCTCGTAGCTCTTCGAGTGACAGAATGTGACACTAATAGATCAGGGCGTTTCGCATTGCGAAAATACCTGGCGGTTTCATACCTCGGGTCTCGACTTCCATTTTTGTTTTACATTTTCGAAGGTATTAAGGTTTGTCTCCCAGCAACAATATCAGTTTTTGTCAAGATTCCCAAGGAACAAACAAATCAATGAGCTCTGCAGCAGTTCATAAATTTTAAGAATTTTGTTAATTTATATTATCACAATAGCGATTTCGGAATGATTGCTGAATGGCATTTTTTTCGCTACTGCTCATGACAAAGGTCCTTGGTGGCACAGTTAAAAGAATGCCTGCGAGAGCAAGACTTCAATTATCAGTTGATCAACAAATAATTACACCGTACGAATTATATGAATGGGATTCGTCACCGAATAACTTCGCAAATATGACGATTAAGTTTTCATCGTCGAACTACAATAAATCTGTGGATGGTCTCCGTGATCGATTTTCGAAAACCAAAACCATTTCAGGAACTCAGCAGTTACACTCTGTGATACCGAACACGAATGGTGGTCTTATAGTTAAAAATTTCTCTAATTCAAGAGATCACAAATTATGTAAGTTATTTAAACGTCACAGACATGAATAAATTCATCATTAATTACTATTAAACAATTAATTGAATAATTATTTACTTCATTCTCCATTAAATAATTCGTTAAAAATAATTTAACATAATTGGAAAACTTTTCAAGTGAGTTAATATTATATACAAAGTATTGAGAATCATAGAATTAGCCATTTAAAATTATTTCATCATAGAAAACAGTTGTATTTGGAAAAAATAGAGAATAAAAATTTTTCAATTTAGAAAAAAATAGGAAGAAAAATATTACCACGATGGGTCTCGCTACAAAAAATGCTTTATTTATCAAACTTTTTTTTACAATAAACGAATCAAAAATCAAAAGCGGCGTTGCTTGAAAAAGTCGCGTTTTTTTTTAAACAAAAAAATCATTTCCAAGATGACTTTGAATATTTTTCAAATATTATTTTCCATAAAGAACATTTCAAAACGCAGAATTTCAAAAAAAATGTTGATCCGTCCATTTTTCAAAAAGTTATGAGCATTTGAAAAAAAGGGCGATTTTTACAAAAATTGTCTACGTATTTGTGATTATGTAAAAAGTTTCTGCCAAATCGAAATGGGTCGGGCCGGAAAGTGGTCGACTTGGCGTGAAATGACCCTATAGTGTAATTCTTGCCGAAACCTATCGATAAAAATGATTATAATGAATTGCTATTTCATATTAATGTTGCAGAATTGTAGTTTCAGAAATGTTCTTAATGAACAATTTGATCTCGTTTTGGGATTTAGATTACGTAGGTAGACAAAAGTATATTGCCTACCTTACAACTTGTTTTTTCTAGTTTTTTAATGTTTTAAAGTTTATGAATGTGTTACCGCATAAATAATGATAAAATACCAGTTGTTTATTAATAAAGTTGATTTTAATAAATGAAGGTGTAATATTTCTTCGATCAAAGTAACCCCAGAACAATAAAAATCGTTGTAACTTTCGATCTCGTTGGCCGTTTTTTTCTTCTTTATGAAAAATGCTCCTCCTTCTTTTATTTTACGTTACTTATTTTACTTTATTTACTTCCGATCCTCATTAAGAAAAAGGCCGGTGTCAAATTAACCCCACTCTCAGTATAACTTTTAGCACGGCTAATTATTTTTTTTTTAATATTTTAAATTGTAATTTGGAAGATAAAAAGACTAATAAAGATTGATGTTCCCATTTTAAACCATTTTTTTACGATATTATTTAAAGAGATTGATCAAAGTAACCCCAATCCACGGTAGGTATAGCCAGAACTGACTCTTCTCGGTATAAATATAGTAGGAGCGCGAGCGTAGTAAAATAAATAGCTTTCAAAATTCGATATCTCAAAAACTATTGCTAGTCGCCATAAATACTCTTAGCGGTTCTCCTAGAATATAAAAAGGAAAGTCTGTGCAAAATTTCAGCGCGATCAGAGGGGGGAGCTTTTCGGAACCTTATCCCTTTATAGCGGTAGCTCGGAGCTTGTATATGTTAAAAAAAAACTTCTCTACAAAAAATCAAGTGAGGGTGCATGATTCACTTTCTTTTGAAGGCAGTATTGCCTACAAAATAAACGCAGTGTTGTTAATGTATATAAATTGGGAAAAAACGATTTTTTTTATTTTAATTTTATTATTCTACAGACTTTGCTGAATACGTCTGCGAAAACCTTGCAATGAGGCTCATAAAATTAGCCGAGTTATAGAAATTATAAGGAGTACACTCGTGGAGCGCAGACGAGACGCAGCAAACTTTTTACATATTTTACTCGAAACTATGTTTTTTAAATCGACAATCAGGATATCTCGATAACAAACTGGCCAATTGAGCTCGGATTTGGCATATACCTTTAGTATACTGTTCTTCAACGTTGTTAGCAGAATTGAGTAAAAATAATTTTTTTATTTAAATGACAAGTAGAATGGTCAGAAAATATGAAAAATTGAGCATCAAAGCTTAGCATGCCGCCATTTTGGTATATTTTTTTGCTAAATTTAGTCCCAAACATCACAACATTCATACAGATTAAGAATACCTTTGGTTTTTTTTCACATTCATACAACGTCCACAACACTGGTCGCCAATTGGGGCATTTTCCGCGCACCGTTTAAACAAACGTACAAAAGTACACGATGATATATTTTTTTTTGTACATATTCTTGAAGGATTAATAAACATGTGTGAAAAAATTCAGCAAAAAAATGGCAACAATTTAAAATCTATTCCATACTAAAGATTACCATAAAACAGTGCTCTAG
The DNA here is from genome assembly GCA_963932345.1 of Ophion ventricosus. NCBI lineage: Eukaryota > Metazoa > Arthropoda > Insecta > Hymenoptera > Ichneumonidae > Ophion > Ophion ventricosus. The sequence goes on from OZ010724.1 coordinate 4,655,489, forward strand.
ACAACAATACTGCCTGAAAGTGTTAAAAATCGTGAGCCAACGCATTCAAGGATTGGCTTCAATAAAATCACTCCGGCAAGGCAATTTTTAATCTAATAGTTATTACTCGATTTTAGAGAATTTTTTGTAAAAAATAAAAAATGGCAATGATCTTAAAAAAAATAGTTTCCACTTTTAAAGCAAAAAATACGTGGTCCAATATAAATGATAATTTTTTTTCATGAAAGTATGCTTCAAAATGATAAAAAAAAATTATATATTCACATTTGTTGATATCTCAATTAGTTCAGGAGTTATCAGCGCTTAAACGTTTCCAAAACTTTCGAAATCAACATTTTTTGGAAAATTATAACTGAAATGGCGTGGAATGCCTCATATATTCTTATTTCTATCCGACAGCATTTGATAAAATAGAATGAAAATTGAGCCAATGCCCACATGACAATGTTGTCAGAAATATATATATTCTCACTTTTTTTTAAAGCTAATCATAATCGAACAAGAAGCAATTCTACATATTACTTCATAAGACTGAAATACGGAACGTCTCTAATTTTCAACAATAGAATATTTTTTGTGTACGGGTCCGCGGTTTTTATACTTTCTATTATGATATTATTTTTTATTTGAATTCGTTTGGATAATATTACATCGTAGAAAGCCAATAAGAAATCACCCAAAGGTTTACATATAATGGTTTCAATAAATGCGAACAGGTGTTATCGCGTTTTTTAAACGATATATTTCATTGTTTGATATCCAAAAACGCGCGAAGTTATGTATAGATATATATAGTATATTTATCGGGTTAGTATATAGTGCAATATAAAAAGTACAAAGACCGAGCGGTTAAAAAATACTGCCATTACTGTTGATACATCAGGAGCAATTACTGTTGATAGATGAAATTTGAATATCAGCTCACGGAACTCATATAAGATAAAGTCAAATGGAATGCACGAAAAAGAATAGTTTTTCGCGACTTTGTAAACCGAAGCAATGCTTTAGTTTCGTCATCAACTTAATTTTCAGCCAAGAGACGGCTATCGCTAGAAACACGCAAAAATCAATTATAATTGCCTCATCATAATAAACTATGATTTTTTTCATATGAAAATTATTGCAAGCCTCTAAAGCATTGGTAGAAAAAATACAATCGTCTTGAGTGTTTTTATTTTATGGAGAACTTTCGATAATTGTAAATGCAACACACTTACAAGTAACACAAAAGATGAGCTCCGAAATTGAGCTCAGTACTCACTAATAAACCAAAACTTCCAACGTAATCACAGAAAAAATAATCACCGACGTTAAATTCTGAAGTGAATAAACATCGGAAAAAACATACTTGTGCTTCAGGTTATTCATGATTATTCGATCGTGTTCTCCGTGGATTAAGTTTTCCCAATATATACACGCACTTATATCTGGCACTCGCGTAAACGGAATGAAACAACACGGATCAAATCGTTAAACCCTCGATGCACTCGTACATTACACGATGGTCTGTTAGGTCAAGTATATGACCAATCGGCGCGCAAACCGATGACTTTCGATATTGAATGTCTGATTAATGAAACTAAATCCGATAACACTGAAGCAAGATTTTTTACCAGTGAGATTTAAATTCTACCGGACGAGTGGATTAATTGAAAAAAAAATGTTCAGAAAATAGTAATATAAATGCACTAAAATTATTATTGTCAAATACAAAAAAAATACGTTCTTCTTTTCAATCACAATATGTTTATAACTATCCGATAGATCTTGTGATGGTAACGAAGGAACTTCTGGAACTCGTGTGATGTCCGTACGTACTGACAGCTTCGCGTAGAGTAAAACACGATTAACCAAGACAGATAGACTGAGTTTTAGTCGCACGGCAGGCCAGACGTACCGGGAGTGCACATATGTAAGAGAGTATCTAATCGCTGAAGGCGATAGATGGAAAGTGGTGGGGGGGAGGGGAAACGAAGGAAACAGCGAGAGTATGGATGAGCACAATGGTGATAAAGTCGTAATTATCTATGCACGGTTGTGGAATATGTGGGAGGTAAAAACGAAAGCTTCGAGGAAGTTCGAGCATAATGGTGATAAAGTCGCAATTATCTATGCACGGTTGTGGAATAGGTGGGGAGGCAACAACGAAAGCTTCGAGGGAGTTCGCCCGTTTTATCACGGAATTCGACAACCAACTTTTTCAGACCTAGATGAGTCCAATAAAAATGTACCTTCGACGTATCCATAGGTTTCAGTAAATCCTTTCCGAAACAAAAAACATTTATAATCTAGGCAACTCAGTCCAACTTATGATGAATAATTACGAATTAATAATCCTCAAAAACGCTGAACGCGGGTTCCGTATTGGAACTTTTGGAACCAGAACCTCGAAGATATTAAATAGTGTAAGTATCGGTAATATCTCAAGAGCCATTTGACTTCATTAGAATATCCATCGAAAGCGAACGGATGATGTAGGCTTCGTAATATTTTTACCCTTCCAGGAGCGATTATCTTTCTTTTCTGTTTAACAATTTTAGAAGATTGACCAAATTTACATAAACAAGTAACCCAACTAATTCGTTTCCTTGCTGAAATTAATCAGCATCGATAAGGTATTTTTGAAGGATTCCAAATTTGACAAAATGTTTAGCCATTAAAAAAAAACATTGGTATCATAAATAATGTAGGTAAAGGTATTACTATTAAACAAGCTCTTTTGGTATAAATCAACTAGGATAAGGTAATGTACCGTATGTCCTTTATAGAAAATCGGTATAACTCGGAACACAGTATTGCTCATAATCCGATCATGCTTCACTCTCCGATTAAGATCTGATAATTGCGTATAACGGTGAAGTAAAGAAAATACTAGGTGTGATATCGCTTCAAGTTTGGAAATAGTCTTGCTCGTTAAGATAATAGGGATGTTGTTTTTCAGAAACGTTACAGAAGAGCCAGCAGATAAAATGGTGGATGGCTCATATTGTAAACGTATACAACGTAAACAATCCAGGAGTTTTAGTTTAATATTTGATAAATTGCCAATACATATAACTATTGGTTAAAATCATGGAAGAATTTGTATGAATGAAAAGTTACAAGTTGATTATTTGTGACGTACCCACATTCGCATACTTTCTTGACTAGGGGGGCAAAAAATTAAAAAGTCGCTTCTTTCGTACCCATGTTCATTTGTATAACACCTGTTGTTCAAGATTGATTTGAAATTTTTTAAATAATTTTCTTGCACATTTAATTGTTATCGGTTGTAACGAATTAAGAATTTGTATGTACTGTATTTTGTTACACCTACATTTGTTATGGCAGTCGGACATCGTAAAACAAAAACTATCAACTATGAAAAAGGCGGTTGTTCCCACACTGGTATGGTAAAGGATAGAATTGCTTTTTTGGGTTGTACTGCCTAGTCTTTTTATAACGGATCTCAAACACTTTCTATTCAACGCCCTCCTGGAATCATGAAAGCGTATTAAAATTATACCCACCACGCTGATGAATTAGTATTATAAGCATAGTTTTATACACGTATAAATAAGGTGCATCATATCGTTTTCAATAAAACGCTCTGTTATGCTATAAGTAACGACATTTATTAATGAAAAGAGCAATTTTAATGCGTAACGTAGCGTAGTAATTAATTGGAGCCAACAGTACGTACTTAATTATTCAATAATGAACAAAAGTAAAAAATACCTATCATAAAAGCAAATACAAAATTACTTCTGTTTGACAGTATACTTAGTATTACTTTTTGTTGCTTCAAGAGCTTCTTCATTTTTTATAATGAAATTATGGAGATCTTTACATTGCATGTTGAAGTTCGATTTTATTTGTAGTTCCAGTTTTACAGTGTCAATATCTAACTTATTCCGGTTTTTAGTCCACGTATTCGTACACAAGAAAAAAAAATCTTTCGACCTGGGCGTTAGACACTGGAATGGAAAATACGCTTTTTATTATTTTCAGTAGATACTTGTTTTCATTCCTTGATTTTAGAATCTGAATCCATTTTTCAAGAGCATTTGCACATTTATTTTCTTCTATTATTTTCTTCAAGAGAGGCTTTAATATACATAACTCTTCATACAACGCATCTAAGCTAATATTAGGTATCTGTAGATTTGATACAATGTTGTAAAAATCCTGGTACTTAACTTCTTTCGTCAGTGCCAGTGGCTGCAAATGATGGTAATTGCCATTTTCCGATAAATCTAATCGCGATTCTAGATATGTCAGCGCATTTCGATACCCCTCTAAAATTATAGTAGTATATTTTTCAGCCTGAGAAGTCGACAGTTTTCGAACCGTTTGCTGGGCTGCCATCCCAAAAAAAGGCATCTTCAATTCATTGGTTTATATTTTGTTTCAAACTATCCATAATCTTGTATACGTCGTATATTAGCACGTATGTGTCTTTAAGTTGACGCACAGCTTCTTCAAAAATTACCAACGTGTTGTGGAAAAAACCTAAATATAATTCTGCTTCTAACATCTCGGTGCTAGCTATATTGGTCTCATAATATTTCAAAATATGATTGGAGACGTCAGATGCTACAAGTAAATAAGCTTGTACCGCGGGAAGACTTTTGTAGAATCTATCAATGGCAGGATGCAATACGCGATGCAACGTATTTGCCATAGGCATGTGTTAATTTTTCCCAAAATAAAGAACTAAGTATTATCCTCTATTCTCGATTTCAAAATAGGGGATAAGATCCATTCTTGGATCCGAAAATGGGAACGTCCTTTAAAATAAAGGACGTTTGGTAACCCTGCACATCAGGCATCCAACTCTATGTTAGCTTATAAAGGGTGTCTCAAAATGACCTACTTTTTTATTTATTAATAAAACATATTATTTATTTGAAAAGTACGAATGTTTTTATTTTAATATAAGCTTCACAATTTGTTTATCTCTGTCTTTATTGAACATGATAATATTTTTTTAAGTTTGACAAAACATGGTACTGGGAGTGGGAGGAGCCACGTCCGTTGGTGCGCCGGCAGTAATATTCTTCGCTTGCGGAAGTCCTAAGGACAGGTCATCTGGAGCAAAAAAATCTTATATATTTTTACTTTGTACAATATTGTGTATAAGTCGAACTAGAATCAAGAAGAAAAATTGGACAATAAAAAATAGTGAGCAATCGATTGCTCTTTAGTTAATTTAAGTTAACTAAAAATTTAGTTTTCGACCATAACATTTTTGCAAGTTTTGTTCATAAAATAAAAACGTTTGAATATTTTTAGATTATTCTAGTTCAGGGAGACGTAAATGAAGACTTTTTTGTACACGTGCCTGCCAAATTTCATAGCGATAGCTCATCTAGGGCATGTACAAGTATTTCCGTAAACTTGGAAAACGTGATTTCGAGAAAAATGCGTTTAAAGTAAAACTATAGTTTATGTGCGAATAAAATGAAAAGTTTCATACTTCCACCTAATCTGCTATGCCAGGGCCATAGAGTACATCTTCCTCTTCTTTAAAAAGTTCTTGTTCAGCCGCCCGCTCTAGTTTTAGGGTAAATCTTGCCTCTTTAGATGCAGCGGAATGTGTGGCCTCAGCTTTTTTCACGCGCACCATATCCCTCTTGTCGGCCATTATTATTCCTTGGGGTCCAATTGTGATGCCCATCACTTCCATCATACGCAGTAGAAGGGTGATACTGTCACATCCGGAAGGGATGAGAGCATAAACTTTTGTTTCCCTCTTTCTTGCCTACGCCAAGCGCCATAGCACGGGATGGGGGTAAAAAGGGGAATTTGTGGAACGGGTGTTCTAGGTCTCGAGTGCCTAGATGATCAAGAGCTATGTGAGTGATTGCGACAGATGTAGTTACCATTTACAAATTTTCGTTTATTACCGAGTACCGTCCAGTTGGCCGGTCGGCAACATGGTAAGAATACAGTTTGGCGGATTAAGAAAATGATACAAAAATGGCGTAGTTAGATACAAAAATGGACAGTTTTTGTCATACTACGCTCTGTTTACTGGGTCGAATACCTGGCCTAAGAGGTATAGAATCGATTCACTGTTTGGTTCTACGTGATACGGCCGTTTGTGGAATATCCGCTCGGGACCATGTTCTTGATGAAAGCTAGGAAGGTGATGAAGTTAGACGTTGCTCGAGTCACGGTTTGGATTCTGTCGTATGACTCTACGTGCAATGTGCGCCTAGGACCGTGTATTTATTGAAAGCTAAAACGGATACTTGGATTATTATTTACGTCTGCTTGTGGTGTGTACGCCCGATCTCGTTTCTCATTGAGACTCAACCGGACGAAGAACTTTGGACAGAGGGTATCGCACGCGTTTACGCTGTTATATGTTAGATTTCTTAATATATATAATACATTTGTGATGGCGAATGAGGATGCTGAGAATAACCGAGGGAAGAGACATCCTGCATGTTGGCTAGGATGTAACACTTCCCCCCTTTAGGATTGAGCGTCTCGCTCAATTGTTATAAATGTTCCGGAGGTCAACTCGATATCGTCATCAGCCTATTCTTGGGCGGTTACAATGTCAGATAGGTACAATCTTTGGAATATAGTATTATGTAGACTATATATTTAATAAAAAAAAGAAAAGTGGTATATATGTTACTATTATTGTATATATATGTATAGATCTTTCTGCGAGAATGCTTTCTTTTTATTTTGTATATATCCATATATATGGATTTTTTTTAAATAAAATATATCTTCTTTTCTTCTTCCTTTTGTGAAGATATTTATTTACCTATTTCGTTCTATCTTACTTAACAAGGTTAAAAGAATAATAATGATGAGAAAAATAGAATAAAAAGGATTAAGCATGACTGAAATTATTCTTTTTGGTACTTGGTTATGCCTTCTTGTGAGAACTCGAGAGAAAGGAATACGATTTGCAGGATTCATCGTGTTCTGGACAAGCGGGGATGTGAGGGTACGGATTGTTTGTTGTTGGTTGGAGTATGCGACTCCTTGTGTGACTCTCCCGGCTCACTTGATGGGGCTTCAGCGAATTCTGTTGAGTTCTTAACCAGACTTTACATCTGTTGACGTTTCCTTCTTCTTCGGTCGTTTAGCCAGGTGTATCAATAGATGAGTTACTGATTCCCATATAGCACGAATGAGATAGATGGACCAGCCGTAAACAGTCTAGGCTATATGTGTGGATTACCGTGTCTACGAGGAGTTTGATCGGTCGCACGACGAGTAGCATCCCGATGACACCAGCGATTGCTGATCGGATTTGAATGATTTCTTCCCAGGTGAGATTCCAGATGGACTCCGATAGGCTTGTGGGCTGCTGCAGTCGGGAAGTTCAGCAGTTTCTCTTCTAGATTCACAGTGTTTTGACCACTGATGCCCGCGCCATATTGTTTAGGGCAGCGAGTTTTTTAAATGGAGAACATTATACGTTTTCCTAGGTTATCGATAGCTTTTTTGGAGTAAATTCTACTGGACGCTAATGATGCTGAACTAGTGTACTTTCAAGTAGGTTTCGTCTTCGGTTTCATGCTTGCAGGTGGTATGGCTTCGACCGGAACAGGCAAGAAATTGTACCAGGTGACTCCGTAACGATAATATGAGGAAAGTAGGGAATTGTAGGTTGTTTAGATTCCATTGATAATATAAGAGTTCGAGGGGTAAGGAAATATGTTTTGTTCCCACAAGTGATAGGCAATTGTTCGTAGCATTCGTTTACCCTGATCAGGCTTAATTTTATCGGTATACATTTAATAACGTGTACTACTTTACTAGGTAGTACTGCCATATAGCTTGGAGCTTTCATTGATCTATATGCATATACGTTTTGTTCTTATCGCAAGACATAATTATTTTAAAGAATTTGACGTTCTTGGTTGCGTTGTTGAACAAGTATATCGTGTTTGAGTTTGTTTTTGAATGTGTCGGTCTATATATTATATATAAACTTACAATTAGAGTTAATATAGTCGAATATATCTAGGTTGGCAATAAGTAATTTTTTGGACAGCGAACGCATTCGTTTTTGAGATTTCGTATTTAAATAACTTGGATATTCTGTGCCAGTTAATTTATTATGTAGGTTTGATTCATTTCTCTATACGTATGTAAAAGTCATATCCTTTAATTTTACTAAATGGAGTGATATCGGCCATCTGAAAATACTGTAATTGTTGTGATTATTCATTTAGTTATTAGAATTAAAATGGGTTTCGTCAAATCTCGTTGGTTTATTTTTCTTTTTGTTTTTGGTTTCAATGTTAATGCGTGAATATCGCATTCTGTTTTCATGCACTATTCCTGTTTTATTATTGTATTGGATTTTGACGTTACTATTGTCCAATTTTTATAAGACCTTATGCGGCCCTGTATAATGATCACCGAGTTTATAAGGTCTCGGACCCTTTTGGAGGTAAACGTAGTCTTCTACCTTAAAATTTTTAGAATTGGCGTTTGAGTCTGTCAAATCATCGAAGTTAGGATCGGCGTGGTTTTTCGAGTGAGGGATTGGAAGTGCTTTGCCCTGGTCTGGGCCCTTAGCTGTTTTTGGGTCAATGCCCTGCTCGGGTTGCCTAGCGCGTATGGGTCTTACTATCTCGACCTTCGTTTCGTCGTCGCTGCTCTCTGCGTAGTTTATATGTTTACGAGTTCGACGCGTAAGGTGCCGGAGTTCCGAGTGTACGTCTACTCGCTCGGATGCATGCGCACTGGCCTTTACAGTAGTATCGTCCTTGGTGTCATCTTTCGCTTGAGAGCGAGTGACGTTTATACTTTTTTTTTTGTGCGGGACGGGATGGACATCTGCTTGAATAGTAAACCTTGTTGGGTATTCATTTTCGGCATTGCTATCGCTCGTCTGATCTAATTGACATGCCAAATCTTGTAACGTGATTTTCGAATTTTCGATTTGTTCATTGATAATTGGGTATTGTTTTAATACATTTTTATTTTTAAAATTTTTATTATTATTTTTTTAACCCGTTTTCAGTTATTCGTCGCTCAAGTGGTCTATTCGCAAGGATTTTTTATTATTTTTGGACGCTCTGATTTGTTTTCAATTATATACGATGTTGACTCAGACGTGGAAATAGAATTCACGTTTGTTTCTGAAATTGTTTTTACGTTTAAATTTCGATTTTGTTTTTATTTTAGTTTGTTAATCAATTTTTTTTTTGCTTTTGTTAAATTTTGTTTTGCATTTTTCTCTCTCGTTCTGATTTTGATTTGTTTTGGTTTTAGTTTTTTGCCTCTTATTTTTATTTGTTTTTGTCTTTGTTGTTCTTCACCATCGCTCCCACTGGAGAGTTGACAAAGTTTTACTTTGACGTTATGTCGATTTTTTTTTGGATTAGCCATTACTGGGCTTTGGACCGGCGTACTTGTCGTGTAATCTACGTCCGAATTAGGATTAATTGGATTAGCATCGCGAGAAATTGGATTAGAATTGGAGATTGTCATGCAATCTGATTTTGTTTTAGTTTTTGTTTTGTTTTGGTTTTATTTTTGGGTTTTCCTTGGTCATCGCTCTCGTCGGAACGTTGGCAAGGTTTTATTTCGACGTTTTTGTCGATTTTTTTTTATTGGCCACTACCGGGCTCTGGACCGGCGTAGTTGTCGTGCAATCTACGTCCGAATTAAGATTAATTGGATTAGCATCGCGAGAAATTGGGATTAGCATCGCGGAAAATTGGATTAGCATCACCAGAAATTGGATTAGAATTGGAGATTGTCATGCAATCTGATTTTGTTTTAGTTTTTGTTTTGTTTTGGTTTTATTTTTGGATTTTCCTTGGTCATCGCTCTCGTTGGAACGTTGGCAAGGTTTTATTTCGACGTTTTTGTCGATTTTTTAAATTTTTATTGGCCACTACTTTTATTGGCGACGCTGGACCGGCGTAGTTGTCGTGCAATCTACGTCCAAATTAGGATTAGAATCTTGAGAAATTGGAATTGGCATCGCGAGAAATTGGATTAGCATCGCGAGAAATTGGGATTAGCATCGCGAGAAATTGGATTAGAATTGGAGATTGTCATGTAATCTGACTTTTTTTTTTTAATCGGGTGTTCGACAATGTCGAATTCCTGCAGATTTATGACTGGCTCGCGCAGTCTTACGGGTTCATTTATGGTATTAAGAACCTTCAAATGAGCCCGACCGTGGATATTTGTTACCAGGCAGTCGCCGGCATAAACCCCCTTACGGATTTTTTTTATTTTTAATGGTTTGTTCGTTCGAACGGCCATGCCTTGTTTTCACATGGAAGACATTCCGTCTCGAAATTTATTTTGGACTTTGTGGCAAAAAGAATCGAGACCCCAATAAACCGGGGTGAGAGAGTTGAACCTCATAAGGTATGATGTGGAATAAAGTTTCGAAATTTATATATAGATATCTGGGAAATTTTCTGTGTATTTTGGAATAGCGCTACTCTCTACCAAAATTGATATTTTTCCCTTTTCTGGATGCGCTCCGATACACACGGAGGGTAATTCGTGGAAATTTTCCGAGTTTATTGTGAAGGTAAGATATCATCGCTCGCTGGAATTGTTAAGACCACAGTCACCGGATGCCTTGGGATCGGGGAATCTCTCGACGCAGCCGCCCGAAGGGTATTCGGACCGTTTCTCGACTGATTTCGCGAGTTATTATATTCGCGGGTACAGCAGTTTCCGATAGTGTGTCCTATCCTTTTGCAATACGGACAAACGGATCGGTTGGAATTAGGTGCTTTGTTTTTCAACTGGAAACATCTATCTGCTGTATGCCCGATTTTTTTATAAATTTGGCAAACGACTCAGTTTTGTTCATTTGGGATCCGTGTGCACGCGTTGGCGCTGTGTTCTTGATTTTTGCAATTTTGGCAGGTGAAGGTTGCGAACTGACAGGTTTCTGTAGTGTGATTATCCTTTTTGCATACATTACAAAATTTTACTGATTTGGACGGGACAGTCCTTTCGTGGTTGGTGGGAGTGTATATTTTTTTAAGGAATTTGGTGAGTTCTTCTATCGTTTCAAATTTCGTCCCGTGAATTGCCTCTCTAGCCTGATTTTTCAATTTGTTTCTTATTAATTTGACTAGGTGCTTTTCAGCTTCGGAAAGGTGCTTGTCTTTTGCATCCTTGCAATCAGTTATAAATTCTGATAATGAGATATTTTTTCTGTCAAATTCGGGGACGCAGCTTATAGCGTCTTTAAGGGAGATCAACTGGTTTGTTCCTAGCGTCGTCATTGTTTTTCTTTGGTTTTTATTTTCATTTTCCGATGATAGTAGTAATTTTTAATTGATTTTTTAGGAGGTTCCAAACCAGGTAATAAATTTGAGCCCGAATTTCTTGGTGAATATCCCGATTTTTCTGCCGATTCTTTGTTAACGTTTAGATTTAACGATGTGACTCGTCTCCAGATATTGGATTAATTACCACATTCCCTTTTTATGATCCCGGACGAGGCCCCAAAAATTAATGTCACATCCGGAAAGGATGAGAGCATAAACTTTCGTTTCCCTCTTTCTTGCCTACGCCAAGCGCAATACCACGGGATGAGAGTAAAAAGGGGAATGTGTGGAACGGGTGTTCTAGGTCTCGAGTGCCTAGATGGTCAAGAGCTATGTGAGTGATTGCGACAGATGTAGTTACTATTTACAAATTTTCGTTTATTACCAAGTACCGTCCAGTTGGCCGGTCGGAAACATGGGAAGAATACAGTTCGGCGAATTAAGAAAATGATACAAAAATGGTGCAGTTAGCTTACGTTTGTTGAATGGCGGTCCTTCGGACTCGGACGAAGGGGCCTTCGCTCTCGGCCTGTTACGCTCGCTTGTACAATAGTAGTCAACGGGCCGCACACACGCTGTGTTTATAATGTTGCCGCAGATGGGTCAGTGGGTCACTTCGCAAGAGTGAAGAGCACGGAAAAGATTCACAATACTTTTTGAAGTAAATAGAAATGGAAATGAATGATCGAAAAACAGAGTTGGATCATTCGACGTGGAACAGAGGTACGAATCGTGATACAAGGTTGGAGTCAATAGAAGAGGTCTTTCTTGTTCTGATGATGATGTTGAACTGTTCGATAGAGATTTATTTCGAAAGAGACTAACTCGGATGGAAATCGATTGAAGACTGCGTCGGATGGAGAACGGTAGAAGACTGATTTGGGCTATTGGCGTACTGGCCCTTCTTGGTTCGTTTATGATCTTCAACAGAGTGGGAGTAGGGAGTGATTCAATCTTTTATTTCTCTTCTTAGAAGTTATCGTACTGATGGAAGGGGAATTGCGCTCTTTATTCCCTTTGTTAATAATGAACGCATGATATGCGTAGCCAAAATTCGATGCTGCAGCGTTTGCGATAGCGCGGGGGCCACTTGGTTCATATAACATGGGTGTGCGCTGGTTTTTGTCATACTACGCTCTGTTTACTGGCAAGGAAACTGTTTCCGGTGTCCCCCTCCGATTTCGTTTATTTTTGAATATGTTATTCCTCATCGAAATCTAAGAGACACGTATTTTTTTTTTATCGGCGGAAAAACAGTTTTAAGGGGTGAAACTCACCCTCAACGCTGGGCACTCTCGGAGTGACTCTTGCAGTTTCGCATAGTTCCAATCAAGATATTTGAATGAAACCAATTCGAGAAGAATGCTTCTGGCGAATAATGGAAAATGTGCCTTTTCCAGTTCCGAGGGGGTGAATAGCGGTAAATCTATAGGGGTTGAAAGTAAAAAAATTCGTGTAACTCGGAAACTTTTTTTTTATTTCGATGAAACCAATTGCATTCAAAAGAGCTTGAAAAAGTAGAAGATACGGGTTTTTGCGTTTTTCGAAAAAAACCTTTTAGGGGTGACTACCCCTGTATAATACCGTTTCCGGTGTTCCCCTCCGATTTCGTTCATTTTTGGATATGTTATTCTTCATCGAAATCTAAGAGACGTGTATTTTTTTTACCGGCGGAAAAACACTTTTAAGGGGTGAAACTCACCCTCAAAGTTGGGCACCCTCCGAGTGACTCTTGCAGTTTCGCATAGTTCCAATCAAGATATTCGAATGAAACCAATTCGAGAAGAATACATTTTTCATTATTCTGGCGAATAATGAAAAATGCGCCTTTTACAGTTCCGAGGGGGTGAATAGGGGTAAATATATAGGGGTTGAAAGTCAAAAAATTCGTGTAACTCGGAAACTTTTTTTTATCTCGAGGAAACCAATTGCATGCGAAAGAGTTTGAAAAAGTAAAAGACAGGGATTTTCGCGTGTTTTTCGAAAAATAAAACCTTTTGGGGGTGACTACTGTCACATCCGGAAGGGATGAGAGCACAATATTTTTGTTTCCCTCTTTGTTGCCTACGCCTAGCGCAATAGCACGGGATGAGGGTAAAAAGGGGATGTGTATGAGATAAGCGAGATTAGGAGAGTTTCGCGAATGGGTAGGTGTTCGAGGAATAATTCGACAGACCTCTATTCTATTGAAACGACATTATTTATTAAAAGGTACTAATTGGGTTTAGATGATCATGGCTACAAAGTGTAATACAAGAAAAACATATGTATGGCTTACAGTCGTTGAGTGTTGGTCGCTCGCTCGGTCGCACGGATGTTTATTACAGCTCGGAATTCAAGGGCCTTCGCTCTTAGGCTAGTGCGCTCGCTGGTACAATGGTGGTCGACGCGCCGCACACACGCTGTGTTTACAATCGTCGCAGATGGGTCAGCGGGTCACTTCACGAGGGTGAAGAACGCGGAAAAGATTTACGATACTTTTGAAGTTAAATAGAGATGGAAATAAACGATCGAGATATAGAGTTCAGTTATTAGACGCGGAATAGCGGTACGGATCGCGACACAAGTTTAGAGTCGATAGAAAAGGTCTTTCTATATCGGATAATGATGTTAAACTTTTCGACAGAGATTTATTTGAAAAAAAGACCAACTCGGATAGAAGTCGATTGGAGACTTGATCGGATCGGGATCGATAGAAGACTTCGTCGGATGAGAAACGATAGAAGACTGATTCGGACGGGGAACGATAGAAGACTTGGTCGGATGAGAAACGATAGAAGACTGATTCGGACGGGGAACGATAGAAGACTTGGTCGGATGAGAAACGATAGAAGACTGATTCGGACGGGGAACGATAGAAGACTTGGTCGGATGAGAAACGATAGAAGACTGATTCGGACGGGGAACGATAGAAGACTTGGTCGGATGAGAAACGATAGAAGACTGCTTTGGGCTTTTGGCGTACTGGCACTTCTTGGTTCGCTTATAATTTTTAGCAGAGTGGGAGTAGGGAGTGATTCAATCTTTGATTTCCTTTCTTAGAAGCTATGGTACTGATGGAAGGGGAACTGCGCTCTTTATTCCCTTTGTTAATCATGAGCTCATGATGTGCGTGGCCAAAATTCGATGCTGCGGCGTTCGCGATTGCGCGGCGTTCGCTAGGTTCGTATGGCACGGGTATGCGCTGGATTTTTATCGCACTTCGCTCTGTTGTTGGGTCGACGCTCTGGCCTAAAATGTATATAATCGATTCATTATCTGGTTCTACGCGATACGGCCCTTCGTGGAATATCCGCTCAGAACCATGTTCTTGATGAAACCTTGATGAGGTGATGAAGTTGGACGTTGCTCAGGGCTCTGTGTGGTTTTGTAATGTGACTCTTCGTGGAATATGCGCTCGGGACCATGTTCTTATTGGAAACTAGAACGGATACTTGACTTATTATTTACGTGTACGCTCGATCTCGTTTTTCGTTAAGACTCAACCGGACGAAGATCTTTGGACAGAGGGTATCGCACGCGTTTACGCTGTTATATGTTAGATTTCTTAATATATATAATACATTTGTGATGGCAAATGAGGATACTGAGAATAACCGAGGGAAGAGACATCCTGCATATTGGCTAGGATGTAACACCTCCCCCCTTTAGGATTGAGCGTCTCGCTCAATTGTTATGAATGTTCCGGAGGTCAACTCGATATCGTCATCAGCTTATTCTTGGGCGGTTACAATGTCAGATAGGTACAATCTTTGGAATAGAGTATAACGTAGACTATATATTTAGTAAAAAAAAGAAAAAGTGGTATATATGTTACGATTATTGTATATATATGTATAGATCTTTCCGCGAGAATGCTTTTTTTTTATTTTGTATATATCCATATATATGGATTTTTTTTTTTATATCTTCTTTTCTTCTTCCTTTTGTGAAAATATTTATTTACCTATTTCGTTCTATCTTACTTGACAAAGTTAAAAGAATAATAATGATGAGAAAAAAAATAGAATAAAAATTATTAAGCATGATAGGAATTATTCTTTTTGGTACTTGGTTATGTCTTCTTGTGAGAACTCGAGAGAAAGGAATACGATTTGAAGGATTGATCGTCTTCTGGACAAGTAGGGGTGTGAGGGTACGGATCGTTTGTTGTTAGTTGGAGTATGCTGCTCCTTGTGTGACGCTCCCGGCTCAGTTGATGGGGCTGCAGCGAATTCTGTTGAGTTCTTGACCAGACTTTACATCTGTTGACGTTTCCTTCTTCTTCGGTCGTTTAGCCAGGTGTATCAATAGATGAGTTACTGAATCCCACATGGCACCAATGAGATAGATGGACCAGCCGTACACAGTGTGCAGGCTGTATGCGTGAATGACTGTGTCCACGAGCAGCTTGGTCGCTCGCACAACGATAAGTACGCCGATGACACCAGCGCTTGCTGATCGGATTTGAAAGATTTTTTCCCAGGTGCGATTCCAGATGGACTTCGATATGCGTTGTAGGCTGCTGCAGTCGGAAAGTTCAGCAGTTTCTCTTCTAGATTCATAGTGTTTTGACCACTGATGCCCCGCGCCATATTGTTTAGGGCAGCGAGTTACATTTTTTTTTTCCACGGAGAACATTATACGTTTTCCTAGGTTCTTCTTTGGAGTAAATTCCACTGGACGCTAATGATGCTGGACTGGTGTACTTCCAAGTAGGTTTCGTCATCGGCATTAATGCTTGCAGGTGGATAGCTTCGACCGGAACAGTCAAGAAATTGTAGCAGGTGACTCCGAAATGGTAATATGGAGGAAGTAGGGAATTGTAGGTTGTTTAGGTTCCATTGATAATATAAGAGTTCGAGGGGATAAGGAAATATGTTTTGTTCCCACAAGTGATAGGCAATTGCTCGTAGCATTCTTTTAACCTGATCAGGCTTAATTTTATCGGTATACATTTAAAACGTGTACTAATCCGCTAGCTAGTACTGTCATATAGCTTGGAGCTTTCATTAATCTATATGCATATACGTTTGGTTCTTGAATCGCAAGAGATAATTATTTTTAAGAATTTGACGTTCTTGGTTGCGTTGTTGAACAAGTATATCGTGTTTGAATTTGTTTTTGAATGTGTCGGTCTATACATAGAAACTTACAATTAGAGTTAATATAGTCGAATATCTCTAGGTTGGCGATAAGTAATTTTTTGGACAGCGAACGCATTCGTTTTTGACATTTCGTATATAAATAACTTGGGTATTCTGTGCCAGTTAATTTGTTATGTGGATTTGATTCGTTTCTCTATACGTAGGTAAAAGTCATATCCTTTAATATTATTGAATGGATTGATATCGGCCATCTGAAAAAAGTGTAATGATTATGATTAGTTATTCAGTTATTGAAATCAGATTCATCGACTCTAGTCGGCTTGTTTTTCTTTTTGGGTTTGGTTTCGACATTAATGTGTGAATATCGCAATCTGTTTTCGTGAACGACTCGCATTTTGTTGTTATACTGGATTTTTACATTGCCCCTTTCCAATTTTTCTAGGACTTTATGTGGTCCTGTGTAATGATCACCGAGTTTACCAGGTTTCGGACCCCTTTGGAGGTAGACGTAATCTCCTACCTTGAAGCTCTTTGGATTAGCGTTTTTGTCGTAATATTTTTTTGAGCGATGTTTAGATGTGACCAAATTTTCATAGGCAAGATTTCTGATTCCGTTTATTCGCGTAATTAATTCAATTAGATAACCGCGATAGGTAGGTAGCTGGTCTGATTCGCGGAGAGGTTCGCTTGACGGGACTCTTGCTAGTTTGCCGAAGACCACCTCGTAAGGAGTGTGTCTTGTGCTTTCGTGCACACTAGTGTTATATGAAAGCATTGCCAATTCCAACCATTGATCCCATTCGTTGTCTTTATCGGTATATTGTTTTAAAAATTCGGCTAGCACATGGTGAGACCTCTCAAGCGATCCGTTGGATTGGGGATGAAACGCTGTAGTTCGGTATCGCTTTATGCGGAAGCGTTTCGCGATTCTTTTCATTAGACCGCTAAGGAAATTACTCCCCTGGTCCGTCAGTAATGCCTTGGGTGCGCCGAATACGCATATGAATCTTTTTATGAATGCGTCAGCGACTGTCGTCGCCAGTGCATTCGGTAGCGGAATTGCTACACAATATTTTGAGAAATGGTCTTGAATTGTGAGAATGTATTCGTTTTGGCTGGAAGTGCGTTGCATAGGACCTACTATGTCCATTGAAATTTTTTCGAAAACCGTCCCCGGAGTGTCGGTTATTATCATTGGTTGTCTTGTTTTGACTCTGACTAATTTTTTTAGCTGGCATTCTAAGCACTGCTGTACTCGTCTTTGAATATCCGATTTTAATTCTTCCCAGAAGTATTCGCGTTTGATTCTGTTATACGTTTTTGAGACACCTTTGTGTCCTCCTATTGGGGACTTGTGCATCTCGTAAAAAATGGAATCGCGCTTTTCAATCGGTACGTATTGCAATGTACCCAAGCAAATCAATATTTTTATTTGACTGGATTCAAATGTTTCTTTCATTGTATTCATTACGTCTGCCCAGGTCAGATGTTCGACGTGTTGGCAGTGGCAAAGACTAAACGATTCAAGTTTGAGGGTTTCGCATTTTTCTTTTAATTCTTTTACGCTACTGTTGACATTTTCGGATATTGAGGATAATGACTCGGGATGTTCGCCCCGAATAACTAGCGCGATGTGATATTTTTTTCCAAATTTTGTGCTGTAAGCTCGACCGACTGAAAGGTTCTTTAAAGAAGGTAATTTATTCAATTCTTGTAATTTACGCGATCCAGGATCGCACGGTTTACCTTGTGAATCTATGAAATAGACTAAGTTGTCGTTCCGAAAATGAAATAATTCCTTTGTACTGACGAAGTTTGCGATTTTAAATTTGGTTATCGATGGTTCATTGGCAGCAAGATCTTCGTCTTCGGAAGTTAATGGGTCATGGGAACTCGCATCTGAGTCTGTCGAATCATTGGAATTAGGAGCGGTGTGATTCTTGGAGCGATGGATTGGAAGTGCTTTGCGCTGGTCAGGGCCCTCAGCTGTTTTGGGGTCAATGCCCCGCTCGGGTTGCCTAGCGCGTATGGGTCCTACTATCTCGGCCTCCGTCTCTTCGTCGCTACTCTCTGCGTAGTTTATGTGTTTACGAGTTCGACGCGTAAGGTGCCGGGGTTTCGAGTGTACGTCCCCTCGCTCGGATGCAGGCCCACTGGCCTTTACAGTAGCAGCGTCCTTGGTGTCGTCTCTCACTTGAGAGCGAGTAACGACGTTTATATTTTCTTCATGCGGAACGGGGTGAACGTCTACTCGAACAGTAAATCTCGTAGGATTTTCGTTTTCGGCAGCGCTGTCGTCAGTCTGGTCTAATTGGCGCGCCAAATTGTTTAACTCGTTTTTTAATTCTTCGGTTTGCTTTGGTTGAATATGTGGTATTGTTTTAACGTCGTCTAATTTTTCTATTGGATTTCGCGATAGGGCGTCAGCATTTGAGTTGAGCGGGCCGGGTTTGTAGACGACTTCGTAGTCGTATTCGGAAAGTTTGAGTCGCCATTTGAGCACACGTGCGTTAGCGTCTTTAGCGGTTCTGAACCAAACCAAGGGCTTATGATCGGTAACGAGCGTGAACCTTCTACCATAGATATAAGGACGGAAGGCCTTCACGCCGTGAACGATTGCCATGGCTTCCTTCTCGTACGTATCGTACCGAAGGGCTGCGCCGCGTAATACGCATGATGTGTAGGCTATGGGTTTGTCCTTTCCAATTTCACCCTGCGATAGGACTCCGCCCAAGGCATAGCCAGAAGCATCGGTCGTTATGATAAATGGTTTGTCAAAATCGGGGTACTGGAGAATTGGAGCTTCGCATAATTTATTTTTGAGAATTTCAAAAGCTTTTTGTGTTTCGTCCGTCCATTTAAAGTCAGTTTTGTCTTCTAAGAGATGGGTTAGGGGTTTTGCGATTTTTGAAAAGTCTTTGATGAACCTGCGATAATATCCTGTTAAACCCAAAAATTGACGAATGTTCTTGACGTTTTTCGGAATTGGAAATTCTTTTACTGCCGATAATTTATTGGGATCTGGTTTTAATCCGTCTTTTCCAATGACGTGTCCGAGGTAATTGACTTCTGGTCTAAGAAACTCGCATTTATCCGGTTGTAACTTGAGGTTAGCTTTGCGCAATCGTCTCATTAATTTGTGAATTTTGTCACCGTGTTCGGTTAAGTCCTTTGCGTAAACTACGATATCATCAAGGTAAACAAAGAGGGATACTCCTTGGACTCCGCTAAGTACAGCATCCATTAAGCGTTGGAAAGTCGCCGGGGCATTTTTGAGCCCGAAAGGCATCCGATTAAATTCGTAATGCCCGTATGGCGTGGAGAAAGCGGTTTTTGATTTGTCTGCTGGGTTCATTTCTATCTGATGAAAACCGGATGCTAGATCGAATACTGAAAAATAAGATGCGCGTCCTAATTGATCAAGAATGTCGGTGATGTTTGGCAAAGGGTAGGAGTCACCGATTGTTTTTTCATTAAGGGCTCGGAAATCTATCACCATCCGCCAACGTTTATTACCGTTGGAGTCCGGTTTTTTCGGTACTATCCAAACAGGACTGTTACTTGGGGATTCCGAGTGATTTATTATTTTTGAATCTAGTAGCTCATCCACTTGACGCTGGACTTCGCTTTTAAGGGCTTGTGGAAAACGATACTGTTTGGTGTTGATCGGCAGGTCATCGACCGTAGGAATTTTGTGTTGAAGCACATGTGTGGATTCCAAGGGTTCGCCTTTTACGTGAAACCTGTCCGAGTATGTTTCGATAATTTGTTCGACGTGTTCTAATTCTTCGTCGCCCAAGTGGTCTAATCGCAAGAGATTTTTTATAATTTCTGGACGCTCTGGATTGTTTTCAATCATACGCGATGTTGATTCAGAGGTAGAAATCGAGTTTACATTTTGATTTTGTTTTGTTTTTAATTTTTCGTTTTTTTCATTATTTAATTTTTCAATTGATTTTGATTTCTCACTTTTCGCGTTTTCGTTTGATTTTGATTTTTTATTTTGACCATTTTTTGATTTTTTGTGAGTTTTTGTTCTTGTTCTTTCCTCGCTACAGAAATTTTTATTTGACTTTTCTTGGTCATCGCTTTCACTAGAGCGATGCCAAGATTTTATTTCGACATTTTTCGTCGAAATTTTTGGATTGGCCTCTATTGGGCTCTGGATTGACGTAGTTGTCTTGCAATCTACGCCTGGAATAGAAGGGTCACGAGGGATGGAACTAGAACTGGAGGTTGTCGTGCAACCGGATTTTGTTTTGTTTTTGTTTTGGTTTGTTTTTGGTTTTTGTTTTTTATTTGATTTGTCTTCGTCATCGCTCTCACTGGAGCGTTGACAAGATTTTGTTTCGACGTTTTTTGTCGATATTTTTGGATTGGCCACTACTGGGCTCTGGACCGGCGTAGTTGTCATGCAATCTACATCCGAATTAGGATTAGAATCGCGAGAAATTGGATTAGCATCGCGAGAAATAGGATTGGAATTGGAGATTGTCGTGCAATCTGGATTGTGTTTGTGTTTTATCAGGTCTTCGACAACGTCGAATTCCTGCAGTTTTACGACTGGCACGCGCAGTCTGACGGCATCATTTGTGGTATTGAAAACCTTTAAATGCGCCTTACCGTGGATGTTCGTTACCAGGCAGTCGCCGGCGTAAACACCCTTACGGATTTTTAAAGGTGGGATATACCCTTCCTTCAACGTGCGATTTTCAACTCTTATATGAAAAGAAGTTTCCGAACGCGCGGGGATTTCAATCACCTCGTCGGGTTCGTATGTTTGTTCGAACGGCCATGCCTTGTCTTCACATTCAAGGCATTCCGTCTTAAAATTTATTTGTGATTTTGTAGCGAAAAAGAATCGAGACCCCAATAAACCGGGGTATGGAAGTTGCACCTCGTCAGGTATGATATGGAATAAGGTTTCGAAATTCAGTACTCGGATCATTATACTACCCAACGTGAGGATCGGTGGTTCGGCTATTCCTTTTAATTTTATGATATCCTCCTCGTTGATACCTGGGAAATTTTCTGTATATTGTTTTTTAATTAGGTTTGGAATAGCACCACTATCCAGCAACATTGATATTTTTCCCTTTTCTGGATGCGCTCCGATACACACCGAGGGTAGTTTATCGAAATTTTCTGCGTTTATTGTGTAGGTAGGATAGGTTCGCTCGGTGGGATCGTTGCGACAGTGGTCACCGGACGCTTCGGGATCGGGGAACCTCTCGGCGCGTCCGCCCGAGGGGTATTCGATCCGTTTCCCGACTGATTTCGCGAGTTATTATATTCGCGGGCACGGCAGTTTCCTATTGTGTGTCCTACCTTTTTGCAATACCGACAAACGAGTTGGTCCGAGTTGGGTGCTTCCCTTTTTAACTGGTAGCATCTGTCTGCGGTATGACCGATTTTTTTACAGATTTGGCATTGTGGACCGGTCGACTGGCGTTGCCAGTCGGCTGCAAAATTCGCAGACCTACCGCCCGAGGGGCATTTGTCGGCTGTGTGCCCTGAATTTTTACATAATTGGCAGTTGATGGCGCGGGAGATTTGGTTGGTGTAACACCTATCTGCGGTATGACCTTGTTTCTTACAAATTTGGCAAATGATTGAGTTTTGTTCGTTTTGGCTTCTTTTGCACTCATTGGTGCTGTGCCCCTGATTTTTGCAATTTTGACATGTAAGTGTCGCGAATCGACAATTTTCTGTAGTATGATTATCCTTTTTGCATATATTACAGAATTTTACTGATCTCGACGGGACAAATCTTTCGTGTTTAGAGGAATTGGACTGCAATTCTTTGCGCGCTTTAACTTCGCGTTCAATTTTTATCGCGTGTTCTATCGCGTCTTCAATGTTGTCGCACAGGGGAAGCCGTTGTTCAATTTCTCCGTTTAACCCCCTTTTAAAGCACGTGAGGAAGTAATCGTCTACTGTCGTTCTGAAAGCGGGATCGTCTCTCCCGTCGATAGATAATTTCCGCGCCTCAATTATTTCTCTCGCCTTCTTCCTAATTTTTGATGTGAAATCTACGACACTATCGTCGGTCGTCTGGAAAATTGTACCGAGTTCTCCCAATAATTGCATTTCGGATTTGTTTGGTGCATATATTTTTTTTATGAATTTTGTGAGTTCTTCTATCGTTTCAAATTTCGTCCCGTGAATTGCTTCTCTAGCTTGATCTTTTAGTTTATTTCTAGCTAGTTTAGCTAAATGTTTTTCAGCTTCTCGAGGGAGCATGTCTTTTGCATCTTCGCACCCAGTTATAAATTCTGATAACGGGATATTTTTTCCATCGAATTCGGGGACGCAACTTATGACATCTTTAAGAGAGATTAACTGGTTTGTTCCTAACGTCGTCATTATTTCTGTGTTTTTATTTTTTTCCGATGATAAAAGTAATTTTTTAATTGATCTTTTAGGAGGTTCCAAACCAGGTAATAAATTTGAGCCTGAACTTCTTAGTGAATATCCCGATTTCTCAGCTGGGTCTTCGGTAACGTTTAGATTTAACGAGCAAGTTGATTCGTCGTCGGACATTAAGTTAATTACCACATTCCCTTCTTATTATCCCGGACGAGCCCCCAAAAATTAATATGTCACATCCGGAAGGGATGAGAGCACAATATTTTTGTTTCCCTCTTTGTTGCCTACGCCTAGCGCAATAGCACGGGATGAGGGTAAAAAGGGGATGTGTATGAGATAAGCGAGATTAGGAGAGTTTCGCGAATGGGTAGGTGTTCGAGGAATAATTCGACAGACCTCTATTCTATTGAAACGACATTATTTATTAAAAGGTACTAATTGGGTTTAGATGATCATGGCTACAAAGTGTAATACAAGAAAAACATATGTATGGCTTACAGTCGTTGAGTGTTGGTCGCTCGCTCGGTCGCACGGATGTTTATTACAGCTCGGAATTCAAGGGCCTTCGCTCTTAGGCTAGTGCGCTCGCTGGTACAATGGTGGTCGACGCGCCGCACACACGCTGTGTTTACAATCGTCGCAGATGGGTCAGCGGGTCACTTCACGAGGGTGAAGAACGCGGAAAAGATTTACGATACTTTTGAAGTTAAATAGAGATGGAAATAAACGATCGAGATATAGAGTTCAGTTATTAGACGCGGAATAGCGGTACGGATCGCGACACAAGGTTAGAGTCGATAGAAAAGGTCTTTCTATATCGGATAATGATGTTAAACTTTTCGACAGAGATTTATTTGAAAAAAAGACCAACTCGGATAGAAGTCGATTGGAGACTTGATCGGATCGGGATCGATAGAAGACTTCGTCGGATGAGAAACGATAGAAGACTGATTCGGACGGGGAACGATAGAAGACTTGGTCGGATGAGAAACGATAGAAGACTGATTCGGACGGGGAACGATAGAAGACTTGGTCGGATGAGAAACGATAGAAGACTGATTCGGACGGGGAACGATAGAAGACTTGGTCGGATGAGAAACGATAGAAGACTGATTCGGACGGGGAACGATAGAAGACTTGGTCGGATGAGAAACGATAGAAGACTGCTTTGGGCTTTTGGCGTACTGGCACTTCTTGGTTCGCTTATAATTTTTAGCAGAGTGGGAGTAGGGAGTGATTCAATCTTTGATTTCCTTTCTTAGAAGCTATGGTACTGATGGAAGGGGAATTGCGCTCTTTATTCCCTTTGTTAATCATGAGCTCATGATGTGCGTGGCCAAAATTCGATGCTGCGGCGTTCGCGATTGCGCGGCGTTCGCTAGGTTCGTATGGCACGGGTATGCGCTGGATTTTTATCGCACTTCGCTCTGTTGTTGGGTCGACGCTCTGGCCTAAGATGTATATAATCGATTCATTATTTGGTTCTACGCGATACGGCCCTTCGTGGAATATCCGCTCAGAACCATGTTCTTGATGAAACCTTGATGAGGTGATGAAGTTGGACGTTGCTCAGGGCTCTGTGTGGTTTTGTAATGTGACTCTTCGTGGAATATGCGCTCGGGACCATGTTCTTATTGGAAACTAGAACGGATACTTGACTTATTATTTACGTGTACGCTCGATCTCGTTTTTCGTTAAGACTCAACCGGACGAAGATCTTTGGACAGAGGGTATCGCACGCGTTTACGCTGTTATATGTTAGATTTCTTAATATATATAATACATTTGTGATGGCAAATGAGGATACTGAGAATAACCGAGGGAAGAGACATCCTGCATATTGGCTAGGATGTAACACTACCCCTGTATAATACCGTTTCCGGTGTTCCCCTCCAATTTCAATCATTTTTGGATATGTTGTTCTTCATTGAAATCGGAGAGCCACGTACTTTTTTATCGGCGGCAAAACAGTTTTAAGGGGTGAAACTCACCCTCAAAGTGTCTTTTGCAGTTTTGTACATTTTCATTCAAGATATTCGAATAAATCAAATTCGAGGATAATGCTTATGGCGAATAATAAAAAATGCGGTTCCATCAATTCCGAGGGGACGAATTGGTAGAAATTTATAGGAGTTGAAAGTCGAATTTTTTTCAAAAATCGATGTTTTTTTTCATTCTATCAAAACCATCTAAATTTAATAGAGTTACATAACGTAGGAGATACCTGTTTTTGAATTTTCCGGAATAACATCGTCCCAGGGCGAACTACCCTTATATGATGCCCGGTGCTCCCTTATCGTTCAATCTCATTGCGAATGACTCAAAGTAGACGTATTCCTATTTCGACGGCATACATTTCTAGACACCTATGCGAGTTAAAAGGTTAACAATTGTAAACCATAAACACGATTCGTTTTATTATAATGAATTGATTTGCATTCGAAAATACGACGAAGCTTACAGCGGTATACCGTTTTACGTTCCTTCGAAAATCTTGTCGAAATCTTGTCGTTTTACGTTCCTTCGAAAAAACGTATGCCGTAGAAATAGGAATACGTCTATTTTGAGTCATTCGCAATGAGACTGAACGATTTGCGTCACGTCAATTTCGATGAAAAACACCATCGATCAAACGGAACAAAATCAGATAAGGGAGCACCGGACATCATATAAGGGTAGATCGCCCTGGGACAATGTTTTTCCGGAAAATTCAAAAACCGGTATCTCCTACGTTATGTAACCCTATTAAATTTAGATGGTTTTGATAGAATGAAAAAAAAATTGATTTTTGAAAAATTTTCGACTTTCAACCCCTATAAATTTCTACCAAATCGTCCCCTCGGAATTGATGGAAGCGAATTTTTTATTATTCGCCACAAGCATTATCCTCGAATTTGTTTCATTCGAATATCTTGAATGAAAATGTGCAAAACTGCGAACGACACTTTGAGGGTGTTTCACCCCTTAAAACTGTTTTGCCGTCGATCAAAAAGTGCGTATCTCTCCGATTTTGATGAAGAACAACATATCCAAACATGATTTTTCAAATGATATCCAAAAGGTTTTTTTTCGGAAAACGCAAAAATCCGTATCTTCCACTTTTTCAAGCTCTTTCGAATGCAATTGGTTTTATCGAGATAAAAAAAAAAGTTTCCGAGTCATACGAATTTGTTTACTTTCAACCCCTATAGATTTACCCCTATGTATATATACATTTGTGATGGCAAATGAGGATACTGAGAATAACCAAGGAAAGAGACATCCTGCATATTGGCTAGGATGTAACAATACCTTCGTTGGAAATACATGCGGCGATAAAAGATACAAGTTTGATTATTTTTTCGAGCAAAACTGTGTTTTGAACCCAAGCGCTAGAGAACAGTGTTGAAACTTTCATTATTATTTTGCGTATGTCCGCTCAAACACCGTTGGAAGAGGTCGTCTGACGACAGATCTGAGCATATCGGATAAAGGAATTTTTGAACCTCTTGGTCAGACGCAAGTAGTTCTTGGGGTTTAAAATCATGTCATTCATTCTCTGCCACTGTGCGTCTTCACTTACACTAATTTGTCGGCGTATAACTTAGCGTGTTTTATTCATATCGGCTTGACATTTTCTAAGCGTGTTCTTAAATCTTTGGCCTAAAAACGTAGAAACCTTCCTTAACTGTGTTCCTTTTATTTACGTAGTCCCCTCCAGGGCTGGAGCACAAGCCATCATACGCGTTTCTATTATTCGCAGTTCTCCTTCATTGGAAAAAGTTTGTTTCGGTTATGATAATTATGTTTTTACGATTTAAAGCAAATTGTTTCATAAAAATGCATCAACGAATTCCCATCAAATTGCAACCATGTATGGTCGTATGATCATAACTTATTACCTTGGTATGCATAAAGATAATGAGAAGCGCATCCCGTGTAGAAATGTGACCTGGCATTTCCTACCTTGCGTCAGGGCCTGGCCCGGCTTGCCTCGTCCGATTCACCGACGGGGCCCTTTCACGGAACAGACCAGAAAGATCACAAAATCGTGTTTTATGGCTTACAGTCTATATATTGGAAATTGCAATGTTCTGGCTGAAATACATTGCGAGCAAGTATACTTCCACGTAATGTTCAGCCGGCCAAAACATTGACATTTCCTGAAAAGTGAAGCTTTAAGAACTGTCTAAAGCTGCTTTGCTTTTTATCCTATCAAATATATATATAATTAATTAGGATGAAATTAATATATCTGGTGTAATTCTATTCATAATTATAAGCATCATTCTTTTCATCGATAATAATCTACGAGAATAAAAATGCTTGTCATAAATAATGGTATTACAACAATTATTAATTTGAACATAACGAATAACCAAATTATTTGATAAGACAAAAAGGAAAGGAGGAGTTCATATTAAGATGAACTAATATTTTATAAAACAAAAAATGTTTTTCTAAATGTGCGCGTCCATGCGCACATGGCTTATTTTTAGTATTTACAGGTTTCTCAAAAGTGTTTTCCAACAAGTTTTACGCAATCATGCGCGTTGATTACAAGTAAATACAATAATATTGAATAGTCTTCGTGAGTTAATCTTTTAACACTCATGTGTGTAAACAGCAAATATGTACCCTCTTTCCAGATGCAGCAATGATGGCGGTCCTCCGTAATGGAGAGAAGTGTCTACTGTTTGTGATCTCGGATGACGTATTGTTGCATCACTTGCAAGCAAGTATTTTAAAAAAATGCCTCGTATAATATGTTCAATAATAGAATAATCAAGAGTAAAAAGAATGCTGCATAATACGAGGCGATGAATCCGTAATATTGTGACTAATATACAAAACAATTCCAATGTACACGATAGTACATGCTGAACGATAACTTTAGTTTCGTGATATATACCCAAGTACACGAGTTTCATTCTTCAGAGTTTCAAAGTTTCAACACCTAGCGAACCGCATAGCAGAATGCTAAAATGTATTTATCATCCTCGATAGCAAAAGTCAAATTGTACTAAAACTGAAACTGTTTGTGCTGAAACTGTTTTTTCCACAGGCTGAATGACATTATCCATCAAAGTATAGAATCGTACCACATGGCAAATAAATATAATTCAACGATGTGATCGGATCAACGAAACAGGTGAATGGAACAAGATGAAAACATAAAGAGTGTACGGCTATCGCTACGGAGAGTCTTGTATGAATAAAGGGAGACGCTGGAATTAATGCTGAACACTTGGTAGAGTGGCACGCCCATAAAAATTACTGACCATTATTCTCAGTATCCTACATATCAGTGCCAAATGCGAGAAGAAAAACATATGTACTTATGCGTCGAATACGGGGGTGTATCACGTTATGGTGGATTGGTTTTTCATTGGCTCTTCGAATTACATGTTCATCAATCGCTTATTTTTCGATGACCTTAAATTCTATAACTTGAATCGTCATGTACCGCATTCTCATAATCAAGCGATACATCTATTCATTACTTACGGATGATAATAGTATTCTCCCCATTTCTCGTTCGTTATAATGAAACTTATAGGCGTATGTGGAAAGTTTTTGCAAAGATAATCATAATGCATAAGATTATCGTATAGCATGAGTAGTGTAATGGTGCCGATTCTAACTCAAGATTCCTACTACCGACATTTACCGACCAAATTAACCAAGACACGAACCATTGGTTCGTGTCCGAGCTAAGTCAGTTTCGAATGGTCGAGTAGGAATCTTGGGTTAGAACCCGAACCATCATCGACCGTCGATGTCTTACCGAGCAATGGTAGGGCTCCCTTGTTTACTGGCTGGTGGTGGTAAGTCCCCTCCGCTCTCACAAATTGGTGGTGGTGAGGGCTGCTGACCGATGGCGTTAAGTTTGTTTGGCGATGTCTTACCGGCCGATGGTAGGGCTGCTGAACGATGGTGATGAGTCCCCATAAATTGGCGGGGGGGGGGGGGGGGGGGGGGGGGGTCACGGGGACATCCGACTCCCAGCGAGGCCCGCGCAAAGACTGACAAAGAATCGAAGTGCTTTGTGGTAAAAGGGGTCGCTCTCCCGCCAGAAGGAGGGGTGGGAGGAAGAGGGGGGGCTAAGAAATTGTGGGTGTCATCGGGCGCTTACCGTGACCCCCCACCCCGTGCAGGAGTGGTGGGGGGTTCTCAGAAATCGCGAAATTGTTGGTCACTCGACGACGCGGCTTGATAAAGGGACCCCCCCTCCCTCGGCACCGTTAAACGTGTCGGCCGGGAGAGCGTTTTGTTCATAACATTGACGCGTTGAAACCTGTCGGCGAATATCGAAAAAAATATGAGGTGATTTTTTTCGGAGAATTTTTTTATAATGCTAGCGGCAGAAGTTTAAACATTAAGAGTGATTTATGGTTTTCGGCGAATTTGCATAACATCCGATGCCGCG
This sequence comes from Ophion ventricosus, assembly GCA_963932345.1. Lineage (NCBI taxonomy): Eukaryota > Metazoa > Arthropoda > Insecta > Hymenoptera > Ichneumonidae > Ophion > Ophion ventricosus. The sequence continues at coordinate 4,684,627 of OZ010724.1, forward strand.
AATTGTAAAAATATGATTTGCCCGAATGCTTTCTATAGAATTTGTATTAAAAAAAGAATTATAATACGACAAAGTTGAATATAAATTATTTTTCATGGATTATCCAAAGGTTTCGATCACTCCAATCCGCGACTTGCATAGGGGGTATGCAAGTCGCGTATTCGAGTGATCGAAAAATACGAATGCTATGATTTAAAAAATCATAATTTGCTTATCGTAATTATTTTTTAGATTATAAATTGTACAGAAAGCACTCGGACAAATCATATATTTTACGGTTCAATTTTTTTTAACTAAAAAATGTAACTCTTCGCATAGGTCAGAACAAAAAATTTACCGAGTTCGAGCGATGTTTGTTCAGAGAACTGTAGAATTTTTATTCGAACGGTAACAAATGGGAATATTTTTAAATTGCAGTTTTTACATTATCGGAGCAGCGTAGACGAACGATTTAAAATTTGGAGATGTATTCGATATATGAAAAAAAAGTACGTTAGGTCGGGTATTCGTAGATTCGACTTACCGCGCAACTTTGAAAATTTTGCGTCGAACCCGATATTGCCACGATTGCAGAGTCGAAACACTTGCACGGTGAGACAAAGGGGACCCCCCTTTCCGCTCAAAAAATATCCGAACGATAAATCGAGCAGACCGAACGCCGTACATGTCGTGTCGAAATTTTACTTTCCCTAGTCGCGCTATCCAAAGCTTCTGCTTTGTCCCCTCCCCATTTCCGCTCAAAAAATATCCGAACGGACCGAACGCCGTACATGTCGTGTCGAAACTTTACTTTCCCATGCCACGTTACCCTAAGCTTCCTCTCCGTTCAAAAAATAAAGATTCAAACGATAAATCGAAAGGACTGAACGCCATACATGTCATTCCGAAATTTTACTTTCCCTTATCGCGCTATCCGAAAATGCTTGAAAATTTTGCGTCGAACGTGATATTTCCACGATTGTCGAAAGCCGTGCGTTTTTTTTCATCAATAATAACCGATTATAGTTGTTCTTCGCCATCCGAGAAGTAATTGTCATTGCAGTTTTCCTGCATTGATATGGAAAAAAAGCAGGAGAGGGTAAAATGAATCGCCATTGACGAAAAAAGAGAACTTTTACGACGAAGGGGGGAAAGGGTATATAATCTTGTGACCCAAGATCTTAAATTCGAGAGCAATGGATCTAAATATGAAAAGTGTGTACACTTGTCATATTTTTGTTCACGCGATACCCGGTGTTACGAAATTTGTGGCCGAATTTTATGTTCCGTGAGCTGAAATACTTTCCAACTTCGGGAATTTGGCGGAAACTGCGAAAAGTTTTGAAAGGAGCGTGGCCGGAAGATTTTATCGAGGCATTTGAGAAAGGCTTCATATGCACTTTCGGAATACTACATTCTGTAGCACGGGTAATAAAACGTCGAAATTGGGAAGAATTGGATCTTTCGATCCCTATGGTTGAAGAATAAGGTAAGAATCTTCTCTCCCCCCTCTCTCTCCCTAGCACACACTCGGATATTAATTTTTCTTAAGCTAAAACTCGTCTACTCCAATCGAGTAACGAAGAGTCGTTACTACCATCATCATCATCGTCATCATCTTACTCGCCCACACCATCAAAGAAAAAAAACTCCAAATAAAGCTATTTGACGGTGCTATAGCTGGCCCATCGGGAGTAAATGATCATAGATCATCATCATCATCATCATCAAATTCGCTTGCATCGACAGTAGATTCAGCGAATGGCTTAACACGAACCACACACCCCGTCAGCCCATTTAACGTGATGGCGCTTCTGTCCGTCGTATAGATGTCAGCGAATGACTTTACGTGGACCACACACCCCATCAACCCGTTCAATGCATTCAACATGATGACTCTTTTGACGACTCGCAACCAAGTGAAGATAGTTCAGGTAGAAGACCCATTCACCATTGTGACACTTCTGACGAATCGCAGTCAAGTGTAGATTTACATAGGAGTTGAGACAGTGCAGATTCAGGTATAAAACAAGAAAACATTTTTAATGAAAACAACATAAACGCAATATTGTTCACAGGTTACGAGACATGTGCTTTCGCCGAACGAAGGGGACAAAGGGCTGAGACCTCTGATGAGGAATAGACAAACATCTCTCGAGAAATACCAAGGAGAGAGAACTCTTCCGGTGTAATGGAAAAAAACACTTTTTTAAATGATTATTAAAAACCTTTTTACAACTATAATATTTGGTATAATAAAATTTTTTATCTAATTTCTTCGAATCATTTTGTCAATTCTGATTTGTCGATCCAACTGTTGTGTCCATCGTCGAAGCCCAACCACTTAACGAGCATTCGATTACCGCATTTCTTTACAATCTTCTCAACGCGGTAAATGTCAGGGTACTTGACTCTCTCGAGCTCCTCTTCGTAGAAGCAGCCGGCGATGCGTTCGTTCCTATGGTCCTTGAGATTGTACGTCATAGGATTCGTATTTTTGACTCTACATATCATGAATACTTCCATTGTCCAATTTGGCGTATAACCCTTTTCGAAAACATGCTTACATTTGCTGATTCACATATCATCGCCAATTTCGATTTTTTGTGATTTTTTCCCCACTCAAGGCTGGCGAAAAATACGATGGAGGATCTGTTTCTCATTTGCCGTATTGGCATCTTTCGGTCTCATCTTGATTGTGCGATGCACCGTATTATTGTATTCGGCAACCAGAGCATTCAGAATATCCGTCCATTTGTAACTTCCGCGAAGACTGAATTACATCCACATTTTATTCTTTAACGTTCGATTGAAATGCTCGCAGATGGACACTTTTAAATTGCTATACGTTGAGTACAGATGAATATTGTATTTCTTAACGAGGGCTTCAAATTGCGAATTGTAAAAATCTTTTCCACGAACGGCGTGCAAGCTCTTGGGTACGCGCCCCTGAACGAGTACAGATTTCATTGCAATCATCGTATCTCTACAGCTCTTGCTTCTCATCGGTACGGTCCAGGCGAATTTGGAGAATACATCGATGACCGTGAGGAGGAATTTATATTGCGAATTCTGCCTTGCGTACGATAACATATCTACGATATCGGCTTGCCACGTTTCATCCAGACCTCGCATATCAACGTGTCGGCGAGTATAATTTCTTCGAGCAGACCTATGTAGCTCCCGCACGAGCGTCAGTTTTTTGTCGTCCATTCTCCAGAGTCGTCAATCCAGTATCAAGTTGACCAAACGAGTTGTTCTAATCTTGCAGATCCTTACGAATATCATGCAATTTCGTCAGCAAAACTTTCAAATTGACGGCGTCACTTTCTTCACGCGTGTCGCCCACGTTACACAGTTGCTTCCCCTCCAAATCGTAATCATCGCGCACCGTTATTTGAAATGCAACGCCTGGCCGATCGCGTGGGGCTCGATTATTCGCCAATATACCTTTATTCAGCTGTCGTCCAAACACATCAACGCTCATCTTGCGAATGATTAAAAATTGTAACGAGTGCAGTATTAATAAATAATTTCAGCTTCGCGCAATTCTTCGATAATCTATACGATTTCAGTGGTCCGCCACTTGAGATGCGAGGAGCAATCGGAGACGGTCTACAAGCTCGTTCGGATTGTCCCAGTAAATCTAGACAAACTGCATATTTTTTGGCAGCCTTGTACATACCCTGCCTCGTATGTGCGCGAATTATTTTCGCAATATGAATCTGGAATTTGTGACTGTTTTCACGTCGTACTGCTCCGCCGGGCTTATAATATTTTTTATGAGCGTTTGTGCCGATGATGATATCCTCACAGTTTTTCAAAACATCCGGTTCGAGAATTCCAACATTTGGCACTTTTTTAAACAAGAGCTCCGTTAATCCCGCAGTTTTCGCATAATTTTTCTCTCCCACACGAATATGCGGATTATCGAAAATTACTCGAGAATCGCCAATCATTAACTTGGAATTCGCGAGAATTCGCACACCGTATGAAGTATCCAAGCTTTTTTTCTACCTGTACGTAACAGTATGAGATATTTTTCTATCAATTCATTATCGTCATCGTCATCGTCATCGTCATCGTCATCGTCATCGTCATCGTCATCGTTATCGTCATCATCATCACCATCATCACTCTTCGAACCGCCATACGCCTGGAATTCTCTGCGCGCAAAGTACAAAAGTACGAATATGTAGTTGGAACGCAATTACCATTGTTTGCGATGAGAACATGAGGACTTTCCACCCGACACGGTTCCAATGTACATTCAGTCCACCTTGCAGCACGCTTGAATCGCCTACATCAAGGGATTGGAGAAATCGCTGTGGTTGAAGAAATTCACCGATCAAGCAACGGAGATCATCGCACTGGATACTCTGGATTGTCCATCGTTGCCGAAGCTCGCGCCAAAACGAAACAACGAATGTCCCTAGCATGCGACTCTCAACCCGAAATTCAATTGTGCTCATGCAAATGTGAAATTGCTGGATAAATGGCTGAAGGAGGATGCGAAATAAAAATATTTCTTAGAAATATTTATTTTTTTATTAATACGCCCTTTTCCAACACACGCTATACATTTTTGCCGATACTGCTCCGCGGAATCAGACGTTGCGAGGCTCCACCATACTTGACAGGGTCTTAAAGTTGAGGCTGTGACACTTCCCACCGAGATAGACCATGGACAGATCTCCTCTACGCGCCGATGCTAACATGGTCTCGAATGTTGTCGAATCTGCCTCCAGCGCCTTGGTGATCCTTGCGGGTAAAAACATGCCGAACTCGTTGCGAATGTCAACGACGTGCCTTTTGCCGAACTTGGTATTGACCGCCCGTATATTAGTGATAAGATAGTTCATCTCGGGTGAAAACTCGATGAGTTTTTTCGTCGGGAGAAAATCGTTAATTTTTGTTGTTTGTTTTTTTCATATATCATTCATTTCATATTGTTTGTTTTTTTCATATATCGAATACCTCCTCAAATTTTAAATCGTTCTTCTATGCTACTCCTATAATGTAAAATCTGCAATTTAAAAATATTCCCAGTTGTTACCGTTCGAGTCAACCCGAGTCGAAAAATAAAAGTCTTATTTTCCGGCGTGTTTTCGGTCTAGACCGAATTCACGTCGAAAACCGGCCGGAATAGCGAACCATTCCGGTCAGGCTTTGCAGGCCGAAAACACGCCTGAACTCTGGATTTCGGTTTCTCCGTCAGCCTGCTTTCTCGGGCCGAAAACACGCTGAAACTTACGATTTCGGCCTCTTCAACAGCCCGCTTGCTCGGGCCGAAAACACGCAGAAATCTGGAATTTCGGTCTCCCCATCGAGTATCAATATTTGGTAATATAATGAGTGATAATTAGTGCAATTCGATCTTGCTTCCTCTTAAATCTCTACGATAATAAAGAAGATCCTTTTCACCGTGTTTTTTTGTTCAAAATAATGAATTTATACAGAGCCTTGAGTAAATTAGTTGGGAGTTAAAGTGATGTAAAATTTGAGCTTTGATTAGCTGAATTCTGCCAATTGTTGAACTGTTCTTGTGAGCTCGATTGATAATGAGGAGCATGTAACCTGCGACGTCTGCGATGTCGATCTGTAGACCGAAAAAATGAGTACCAGCATATTTTCGGCCTGAGCAGAACACTGACTGATGTAAGCTGAAATGCCAAGTTTCGGCGTACTTTCAGCCTGCAACCCGTTAGGCCGATCAACACGCCGGAACTAAGATCCGGCGTTTTTTTTCCGGCGCATTTTCGGTACTTTCCGGTTTATAAGTCGCCTGAATTATTACGATTTTAAAAGATTCGCCGTTTTTTCGGTCTAAGTCGCCAGCCGTAGGCCAACTTTTACAATTTCGGCCGAATCGAATAAAGTTTTCGGCCTTAGTTTTCGACTCGGGAAAATTCTACAGTTCTCTGCACAAACATCGACTTATGCGAAGAGAGTTACTTTTTTTAATTAAAAAAAATTGAACCGTAAAATATATGATTTGTCCGAGTGCTTTCGGTAAAATTTATAATTAAAAAAAGAATTACGATACGTGAAAGGTTAATATGAATTATTTTTTTTAATCGTAGCATTCGTATTGTTCGATCACTCGAATACGCAGCTTGCATACCCCCTATGCAAGTCGCAGATTCGAGCGGTCGAAGGCACGACTTGCCTACCGGCCTATGCAAGTCGCGGATTCGAGTGATCGAAACCTTTGGATGATCCATGAAAAATAATTTATATTAAACTTTGTCGTATTATATTCATTTTTGTAATACAAATTTTATAGAAAGCATTCGGAAAAATCATATTTTCACAATTCATGGCATCGGATGTTGTGCAAAACCTCCGAAAACCATTTATCAATCTTAATATTGAAACTTCCGCCGCTAGCATTATAAACAAATTCTTAGAAAAAAATTACCTCACATTCTTTTAGATATTCGCCGACAGATTTCAATGCGTCATTGTTATAAACAAAACGCTCTCTCGACCGACATGTTCGAGACAGACGTCCCCGTGACCCCCCCGCCCCTCCACCGCCAATTTGTGAGGACGGAGGGGGACTTACCACCACCAGCCGGTAAACAAGGGAATCCTACCATCGGTCGGTAAGACATCGACAGTCGATAATGGTGCGGCTTCTAACCCAAGGTTCGACCATCATGCGGCCTCTCACCCAAGATTTGACTCGACCATCCGAACCTGACTCCCAATTAGCTCGGATACGAACCAATGGTTCGTGTCTTGGCTAATTGGGTCGGTAAATGTCGGTAGTAAGAATCATGGGTTAGAATCGGCACCATTACACTACTAGCATGAGAAATGAATATATTGTAACGCAACTACATTGATGTCCGACATGCCTGCTATTCTCGATAATCTTACTATATACGTCCTGGACAATTGAATTGAGAGAAAAAGAATTTGTCGGGATTTTGGCCGAGTTTCATCGATGTCAAAAGTGAAAAAAAAAAAATTGTAGCAAATTTCATCAGAATTCGAATGATATTAGAGTCATTCCGATCGCATGCATATTGACCGATCGCCAGCAGTGGACGCGGAATTGTGTAGATCGGATGAAAGCGGATAACGTGCAATATGTCATAAGAACACAAACCTCATTGTGTTCATATGATAATGCAAAACCGAGTTAATTGACTGGAAAGGTCGAAAAGTTTATCGACGATAACTCTTAGACACATCAACCGAATACGCTGAGCGTCTGCGCGACGTTATTCTCCACGATTCCCCGTTACATGAAACATTCATTTTTTGTAGAGGATGGTTTCGTGGCCGAGATCGAAGGATCTTTCTGTTGCACAGAGGGCTTTTAGGTCATTTTCTTTTTTATAAACGCGATTGAAAAAAGTGCTTAAAGCCATCTTAGCTTGTAACTGAGATTTTAATTACAGAAAACAGCCTCAATTGATGCTAACAAGTTGATAGAGTTAAATTTCATGTTTGAAAGAACTATCAAATTTTATTGCACGCCCTGTTGCCGAGAAGGTGTTTCGATTGAAGGCCTGTATAACAGGCAATCAAGACATTTTAGAGTTTATTATTACGTATAGGTAAATAACTTTTACGTTGAACAGTACAGCTATAATTATAATATTTAATAATTATCGGCAATTACGCACAATTAAAAGAGAATTTTTTTTTTCAATTGAGACTTCTTTGTTTTGAGGATTGAAGACTATAAGGCACGTATATGTTTTCATTGACGGAAAAACGTTGTAAGGTGATTGCACCCTTGACAGTAAGGCATTACGCCAAAATTACGCCAACAGTGCCGACCCTCGACGAGTGCATCGAGTGGAGCGGCGCAGCCCCTTATCGACCAAAGAGGCTCGAAAAGCACAGAAAAATCGGATGGCCGAAGAAAACCAATTCTTCGACGAAGCTGAAGGCTTCGTATATGGCCCTTAGTATATGGCCCTGGAATCGCTGATTAGCCGGTAAGTAATTATTATTATTGATAGTTTCCGTGACCAAACTTTAAACGCGTTTTACTCAAAACTACATTTTTCAAATTGACATACATCCTCACGAGAAAACTATTCAAACAATCTTAACCAAATTTGGCACATGGGTGACCAACATCACTAACTTGTCTGTAAGCTTAATTTTTTAAAAGAATCGGCCAAAAAAGTACTAGTCCATATCAAAATCGAAGAAAAATTTCATAAAAAATCGTAATGTCTATTTAAAAATTGTATTGTATATATAATTCTTCCAATTTTTTATGTCTTAGTTTTTTTTAAGCTTACAGACGAACTTAGAATGTGTTCAATAAAAATCTTCAACCGTATTGGTTTCAGATGAAAACAAACAGCACCCGAGTGTATGCCATTTTCGAAGTCCCGAGTCGACCTCCTCCGAAGCCGGCGGGATATCTCAGCCATTTTTATTTTTTTTTACTTAAAAATACACTTTGGTAGATCAAAGTACACCCTAATAAATGCTGAAGCTTCAAAAATCTGAAATAATTATTTCCCTTCCAAAAAAATTCCACAAAATCATCGATTTTTTAGCTTTGTAAAGGTATCTCCCCCATTAACCTCTTCCCGGCCAAATTTTGTAGCTCCGTGAAGAAAAATCGTTTCTGGAAAATTTCTTCGAAAATCTCTAAAAAACTTTATAGAATAGTGACTTAATTTTTTTAGATTTATTGGACGAAAAGGAAAGTTGTTCCAGATTTGGAACAACGGCTGATAAAGATTAAAACATTCAAAACAATCAAACTTATTTCTAATATTGAGAGTACAAATTAATTCGGTCCGTTTTCAAGAGATGGCTCTGGCTGTTATAAATGTTTCATAGTGACAGCTGATTTCGGTGGTTTCAGAGAGGTTAGACATCTGTCAATAACATTCAGTTTATATCGCTTTGAGTTCTATTAAAAACCTTGTTTTTTACTGTGTTGAATATGTCAAATTTTGTGTTAACTAAGCAGCATTTGCGGGAAGTTTTACTTTTCTTCTTTAATTGGAAGAAAAGTGCAGCTGAAGCGCATCGAATGCTTGTTGAAGTTTATGATAATGATGCTCCAACTGATAAATCATGTAGGGAATGGTTTCGACGCTTTAAGAACGGTGATTTGAGCGTTCAAGACAAGCCTCGCCCTGGACAGCCAAATGAACCAATGAGCTGCTACAACCTGGCGATTCCATTACGGGCGATCGGTATAGACTACAATTGATTCGTTTGAGCCGTGCATTACGAGAAAAACGGCCGGAATACGAGCAAAGACATGACAAAATTATTCTTCTACATGACAACGCTTGGCCTCATGTCGCAAAAGTCGTAAAAAAATATTTGGAAACGCTCAAATGGGATATTTTACCGCACCCGCCGTATTCTCCGGACATGGTTCCTTCTGATTACTGGTTGTTCCGATGGATGCAGCAGGATTTAGCAGGTCACCGGTTCACTTCTTTCGCAGAAATCGAAAATTGGCTCAAAACTTGGATCGCCTCAAAAGACGAGACTTTTTTTCGAGATGGAATTCGAAAATTGCCTGAAAGGTGGGAAAAAGTAGTAGCCAGCGATGGACAATACTTTGATTAATCTATTCATACCTTTTATTTTGAAATAAATGGATTTTTTACCACAAAAAAGCGGACCGAATTAATTTGTACTCCCAATAATTTAACGCAACGTTTATTTTCACTTATTCTGATTTGGTTGTACATGTAGAACAATAATAAATCAAATAAAATAAAATATAAAAATAAAATCAATAAAAAAAACAAATTTTGATTAAATGAGGGACCTAAGATTACAGATTACCTGTTCAAGGCAAGAAAAAACAACAGTTTTCATACTGACTTATAATTGATTAGAGGCGCAGTCATGTATGAAATTCCACGAAGCAATTTCTGTTTTGATTCAGGCATAGGTATACTTTACATTTCTGCCAGTAAACTTGTGCTTTATTAGCACAAAACTTACACCTTCGCCTTTGATTTTTAATTTCTGGCGAATGACCTAAGGCGTCAAGACGCACAGACATCTCTGGAGTTGGAGTTGTAGGACGTCTTCTCTTATTACTATCGGTTTCACTTGCTTTAGGCCTTCCCCTTTTTCTTGAAACATTTTTATTTTGCGAGCATAACGCTTGTGCCACTGCCATCCGGAATTTGATGAGAGTCAGCTGATCTTTTTTATTGATTTGTTTCGTGACCCAAAAATTTCTGTACAAAAGCCAAGCGTTCACGACAGCCATGTCAATGAAGTGAAGAAAAACCACAAGTAATATTTACTCGACTTGATGCGGATTCGATAATATACAATAGGCCTGTCCAAGAGGTCTACGCCCCCCCCCCCCCCTCCCCCATACTGATTATAAGCTCTGACTATTCTAGGACAAGCAATGCTTATTTTTTCTTTTTTTTCGCGATCGAATCGCGTAACGTTTTCGACCGGCTGCGCACTTTGGAATGTTGACGCGAGTACAACACCTCTATTATCGAACCATTTCACTGCTCTGACTGTTACACCGTTCACTCTACATTCTTTCTCTTTGTGAGAACCTCTACCACATTTTTTCAGTTTTTTATGAGTAGAGAATATCAGGCCTGGAAAACGATTCGTCCTAATAGTTCCAAGAGCACCGATACCTAACTCTTTCAGTTTTACAAACAATACTATCGTCCCAAACCAGTTATCAAAGTATAATAAACGATTATCATCCCGCGGTATAACTTCGCCTAATCGCATTATAACACTGGAACTTGCTCCTAGACCAGGAATGTCTACAGCTGTTGCGAATTTTCGACACTATATTTCGAAGTTGTGTGCAATCCCATTAGCATCGCACAAAACAAATATTTTGAATCCCCATTTATAAGGCTTTTGTGGGTTATATTGTTTCAGTATTGACCTTGCTTTAGTTGGAACGATCTGTTCGTCAACATATCTTGACGTTCGAACAATATTTTGGAGCAACTTTGAAGCAAAAAAGTGTCTGAAGTAGTCAACTGGTTCCTCGACCTCACTCAGCAAAGCTCTGCCTGGTATCGGAGCGGGCATCTCTGCTTCACTCTCTTCTCGAGGTACTACTCTCCATTTCGGTATGGCTGCTTTACACCTCTTATTCGTGTTGTGAGAATTGTTGTCAGAATCGTAATCTTCCGGTTCGTCCTCTTGACTATTGTCATTATAATAAGAATCTTCCTCGCCTGAAAGAAAAATTTGAGAATTCTTTTGTGGTACATAGTGTCTTCGTTGTCGAAAAAAGCTCTGTATCTATAGCGAGCGAACATGAAATTCTCTACTTCATGGATCGAAATAATTATGAAATACAACACTCACGCGCTGCGAGTTGTTTGTCGTACCTGAGGTGAAACAATCATTTTTCATCTGAGTCGATTCTGAGTAATCGTCGTCACTATCTTCAGAACTACTGTTTTCTGAATCTTCAGGTTAGATTTGAACAGCTTTGCTACTTGCTTGAGTAACCCTTCGAGTTGGTTGCATGATCTAAACAAATGCAACAAAAAAACTATAGTCTATTCTATCTGGGATTTTTTATTCAGATGTATCATCATAATTTAGTGCAAATATATTTCATGTTATTATTACTCAACACTTTTCAAGCGAAAAATGTCATAAATGGAATTTGTATTATACTAACCTTGATCTGCCGTTGTTCCGAATTTGGAACAATTCTTCTTTTACCTAATTACCACTTGAAACGTCGGAATTTCGCGGGATTGACAATTTTTCCATACTTGTAGGGGTCACATATACATGCACGAATTATATGGTAGTGGTAAAATTCGAATTGGAGAAGTTCAGAATATTCAAATAGTGTCCAGAGATCCAAACGGTCGTTCCCGCGAAATCGTACTTAGTATCAACAGAACGCAGTAGTAAATCGCATTCACAGATGGCGCCACATTTTTACCTTACCATGCGAACCCCAAAGAATACAGAAGGAAATGCCGGTACAGCAGGTTTCTACTACACATATTTGCGCAGTAAATTTTTTAAAATTCTTGTTCCAAATATGGAACAGTGGCCGGGAAGAGGTAAAGGGGTTACGTAGAGGTCCGAAAATAATGTCGAAATTTGGAATTGTTTTTCTAGGCAACGATTGGTGGAAATGAAAAGCAATTATTTTAACACAAATGTACATGCATTAACAACATTAAAGAAAATATCAAAGAAAAGAAACATGGCTGCCCGCAGATGATGTCATTTTTTATGACGTTCGGCGGTGGGCACTGTCCAGCTGAAAGGGTCCATCTGCAATTTAAAAAAAACCGAACGGGTTATTCAAGTTAACAATAAATACGTATCGTTGACGATCGCCGATGCTCAAAATCGATTTTTTTACAAAAGGTCGATGAATTGAAACTCGAGCATGGAAAATCGATGAAAAAAGTCGTCATTTTTACGTAACTATTTAAAAAATGACAATCAATTAAAAAAAAGTGAGCTCGTCACTTGTAATGGTACTGCTCGTATTTCTTGTAAATTTGAAAACAATCCATCGAGTGGTTCTCGAGATATGATGTCCACAGGCTAAGAGAACAGTAATTATGAGAGAAACGTTTTAAATTTTGAAGTTCTGCTATGTTTAAGCGAAGAATTTTTACATTTACTTCTAGTCGCCAATTCCAGGGCCATATAAAGTACACTTAGCAGCAATTGCAGCTCCATGGGAAGAGGTTGGTCGTTGTCTGCGAGAAATTCATCGCTCGCGCGTCGCCTCTTGAGTTAGAATTCCGGCTAAATCGATGCGCTTTCGGTCTTAGAGCTCGCAGTATGCAGCGCAATTCGATCAAATTCTGACATTCAATGCCTGCATCGTCAGCAAATACGTGGCAGCGCCTTCGCTACAACTGCGTGCAGCAATATCAGCAGCAATTTTCGCAATGGATGCACCGCTATTACGGACTTTGGGAGCTAATTGCCAAATATTGTTATTCAGACTCTCGTTAGAATTGTGAGTAAATCCACCGACAAATCTCTCCAATAAATTTTCATCCGAAATATGTTCATGTATTGGACGAATTGCTGTAGAGACATCATCGTGAAATAGAGCTTTACGTTCATACTGCTGCAGAATTCCTGCGGCTTTCGTTTGCTGCCACGAGCACCACATTCCGATCCAAGGGGCAATTGTCTCGTCGAGGTTCTTTGTCCTTTGAACACTTGTGGCGAAATGTGGACCATATAACATCCTTCATTTTGGTCACAGAATCGCAATTTCTTGGGATGGTGAAGCCGTAATAAAACTGTGTGTTCATCGATCAGTTTCCCAGCCAATTTTCCTCTACCACCAAGAGCCGGCGTCTTCTTTTTTCGCAAGCGCACAGTCTTCTACCCATTCGTTTTTGTACGTGACCTACACTTTTTTTATACCATCAGAAGGATCGTACGGAGAAACATCCACTATTCCTTTATATGTCAGTCACCGTCTTCTATATAATTGGTATATTTTACTCCATAACTGAATTCAGATCTCTCAAACATTTCACGGATTGCGTCACCTTCCATTTTTCCCGCTAATCCTTTATGATTAGCAGAATTGTCTTAATGAGATTCAAACCACTCGAAATATTCTGCCGTATTTATCTTATCGGTCCAAGATTCGCGAGCCTTGCAATAACGACATTTCATATCGAGAACTTTGCCACTGTAGTGACCAATGATTGTTGAGACGCCGTGTAATGAACTGAATCGTCATTATTTCTCCATGTTACGTCTCCAGATACAGTAAGTCCTTCCGTTGGCTCCCTACTTCTTTCCAGTTATTCGCTTCCATCGTCTTATTTTTTTCTTCTACAACACTTCGACATAATACTTTTTTTGTAAACAGCGGCCGAAACACTTACTAAACGATTCACGATAAGATTATAGCCAGCCTGAAAAACTGTTCGTTGCAAATCCCGTATGCCACAGAATCTTTTTTGTCCCAGTAACCCGATTCCCAACAGTCGCATAGCAAAGGTGAATCTTCGATTTATTTCGTAAGCGCTTCTATGTAGGGACAAGACGAGATGTTTACAGGTCGGTATTACTTACAAGTTATTTTTATTTTTAAGCCCAAACCTCGTTCGCATGCACGATTAAATTGTAGGTACATTGTTTCCACAATCTTTACATTTCACACAAGCACGTATGACAGAAAATACAACAGTCACGAAGTTCAGAATCACATAACCAAAGGATTCGTTTATCGGAATGTCGTTATCTTCCCAGCCTTTTCATTTTTTTTTTGTAGAGCCATTCGTGTTCGCTGCTTCTTCGTTTTCACCTTCGAACAGATTCAACAGTCGTTTTTTTTTCTTCTATCCCTTCTATAAGCAGTAGAAGCTCTTGTTTATCGTTTAAGTTTCTCTTTCGATGCCGTTGTTAGAAAAATTAGAGCAAACGCATGTAGATCGAGAGGAGAGCGGGAACAGTGATTACCATAAAAGTGCGTCTTCCGGGCACACCCCGCTAGATAGCGAAACCCGAACGTACTTCACTTGGAATTCTATAACTTCGCCAATTTTGAAGATATTGAGTTGAAATTTTAGGGTAAATTCTTAACACTTGAAACTTTCAGAAAATGCTAAAAAGATAAATCGATTTTTTTTTCACTCTTCTAGGTAGATGTAGCCCCTTAAATATCTTGACTAAAAATATATGAAATTGGGAAAAGTATACTGAAGATGTTCAACTTTGAGGATGAGGTTTTTTGCCAATAAAAAGAGACGCGTCTCTTAGATTTCGATGAAGAATAATATATCACAAATTGAATAAAAATGCAGGGGGACACCGCAAACGGCTTCCCTGTAAACAATATTGGCTCTTAAATTCAGATTGACATCGTTATCATATAATATTATCACATCAGAAAAGTGATTCTTCGAGAGTATTATTTCTTAGTTGGCGAGAAGGGGCGCGGATTTGCTTTTGACCCGTAAACGGATAATTGTAAGCCACCTGTTTATAGAGGCGTGAATCTATCAAAGTTTCGCAAGTCTTACCTAATTATGGAAACCGCAGCAATCGATCTTATACGCCAAGATCTTAATCGGGACAAGTTCCAAATCGCCGAATATAATTTTTTCGGAAAAACTTTTCAGCATATCAAAAATCCCCTACGTACCTCGATGTAGAATATTCTTATAAGGTAAAGAATGAAATTCCAAGTCAATTGGTGAAGAATGGGCTATGTAATGTTGCTAGCTGCAGGACACTATCCTACAAAGGTGATTCGCCTCATCCAGTTTCTACGTCACCTTTTTGTTACAAGATCTTGTGAAAAAATTGGTAAAAACCCTTGAAAACATGTAGAACAAATGCCACTAAACGGAACTTTCATTCTATCAACTGGGTATCCATATAAAATTAACTAAAAGAAAAAAACATTAAAATTCATGTTTTTCCGGGCTTTAGACGGCTAGTCTCCCTTCAAGCGTTGTGTGGGCAGATACACTCAATATAATTATAAAACTTGAGTAATTTTATTTGACAAATAACATTTAAGAAATCGATTATAAGGCAAATAGAGTCAAAACGCTACAAATATTACTGCTTCTATTTTTAACGACGAGTCAAGTAAATAATAATTTGCCGGCAACGCAATTGCCGGCAATTTACCGGCAACGCAAATTGATAGAGTTATCGTTTCGTTTGGTGTAACGCACAATGTCAGATTCGGGGGAAGAGGCTTTAATGCTGTGGAATGAGAATTATGGTATGGAAAAGAACATGAATTCGATGATAGCTTCATTTTCTGAAATAGTATGCGGAAAACTAATAAATTGATTTAGCTGAAATTTTGTACAGAGTATTATTGGTTTGTTCCAGCTGTACAGGGTCTTCCCCTTTTTTACGAGCCCCAACCCACCTCAATTTCGTTCTATCACCCATGCCACAACACCCCTCTATATCTCCCATTCCACAATTCCCCCTCTACCTCCCCTCCGCAATTCCTCCGTCTACCTCCCATCCCTCACCTTGCGGCCGCAGCCGACTTCCCCCTCTGTTTCATATTCACCATGACATGTCTGCCATGGGCATAGGGAAACTGAGGAAAACCTATACCGATACAGCCGGTCCCAAGTTCGCCTCCCAGTCGCGGAACTAGTCGTATTTCGCCGAGAAACATCGAAGAAAAATATTTCACGACGAAAGTGACGCAATTGGGATTCGAACCTGCGACCTCCCGATCCGCTGGCCAGCAGGCTAACCACTAGACCAACGTACCGGGTACAATTTTGTACAGAGTATTTGAATCGCATTTTATTTTCAGTCATTATGGGATATTTTTATAAATAAAAACGATATGTCGAGAAAAAAATCTTTAAGAAATCGGTTACAAGAAAAGTTTCTTTTTCCCAAGTAGTCTAAGAAGATATTCATATTTACTTTCAGATGAAAACATCTAAAAGCTTATGGAGTTTATGGAGTACTTAGCGACGATATGTTGTTAATCAAGATCTTATTACTGCGCTCAGTTGCTCTGCCAGGTTTTCAGTTCGATTTTCTTAGGAATGGTTGTTAAAATGTATTTTGTATTTTCGAAACTGCATGGTTGGATGGTTGTTAAAATGTATTTTGTATTTTCGAAACTGCATCAATGTTAATCTAAAGTGTGTGCATTTACTGTTAGCGCAAAATTTTAACACAGTTTATTTATGAAACCATATAAATTTGTTGTGGAAAAAATAAGATTTTCTGTCTACTTGCGAATACTGATAAGAATATATGGAGAGCAGGTGTTACTAATGAGTCACGAAAAACGCGTGAAAGGAAACGAAAGGGACACGATACCTCGTCACATAATTAAGCGGAAAGATTAATTGAGGAAAATTGTTGTAGTCCAACACATGCTTAATATTCCATTAAAGGAATTAACCTTTCATCGCAAAGTACGATGGGGCTAAAATTCATGATCTTCATAACCGGCAAGGATGGTTCTGTCGGACATAAAAAAAGTTCCTGTATAGATCGGCCGCATAAAATTAATTATTAAATTTGTATAAACTTAAGCGTAATAATATATACCATGAAAGTTTAATAAGCTACAAATCAGACATTTCAAATCTACCCTGATACAAGTATTGCTCAGTCGTTGATATATCCAAATAAATGTCAAATGCATGCAAAGCAAGTTCGAATTTACGCACAAACTCATTTGAAAAAGAAATTTTCCATGTAAAATGGAAAAGAAATTTTTCATTTTACATGAATTCACAACTCAAGCTGTCCTTAACATTCAGTTCTGGACTATGTCATTTCAAGCATCATTTAGAAAGTATTTTATTTCTTGCCAAACTCACATATAAAAGTTTTTTTAAGTTAAGAACACAGCTAATCTCGCTTTTCGTTGTGCAAAACGATAGAAATATTACTCTGGAAATCGTGCACGATATCTATCTAGTTATACACCTTGTCAACGTGTAAAAGCGGTTGATTCTGGATCGTACCGGAGATAGCCAGATCATACCGACCAAGTTCCCGCCTTGGAATAATTATATTGCGAAACCGGATTCACGGTATTTACTCATATAAAAAAACGGGCGAAGGCTGAGAAACAAGAAAGAGAAAATAATAAACGAGTGATTCCAGTTGAACGAAGTACACATACTTAAGGTAACATAAGCACGGTCGCCCGCTAAAAGAAAGTTCCATTAGAACAAAGTTTAAATACGCCAATTTCAATATCGCAAAAATATAAATATGATAAAGTATAATTTTACATGTGCATAAAACCACATGATTCGATGCTTTACAATATATGAAATATGAAAACTGGATCAATTTTGACTTACATCAATTGGCCGGAAGAAAAATTTGACACGTCAATATTGTTTGTTAGTATTGTAGCAGCTTTGTAGCGATAATTTTACGGTCAATTATAAATTTGCAAATGATGATTGACTCGCGCAGATTCCTCTGTGTGTTCGGGCCGTCGTTTTTTATGTAACGACTCAGTGTGGCCAATAAATCAGTTATGCCTTATTCAAACCGTTACGCTCTTACACTAGCACAAAATGAGCTCTATGCTCACGGACTAATCGCTGTCGTTAACTACAGGATTCTCATTAACGCATTTAGTAACCCTATTTTTTTCCAGCGTTATTCGAATTCTTACGATTTTAGATTTTTCTGCCTATATTCATCTAATCTGGATGTAAGAATAAAACTGAATAAGGCCGCGATCAGGTATTTTCTTTACAGAACCGAACTAAATCTACCGATTTTCAATTAATTTATTTAACCGAAATAGCTGGGAACCTTGCTTGAGGTTTTATCTGCACACGCTTGTGAGCATTACCTGTAAAATATTTTTAAAAAATCAGCGGCGATCTGGAAATCCAATTCGTGCTCGTAATATCTTAAGGCGAAATATACATTTTGACGGCAAAAAACTAGGAAATTTTAAGGGATTTCTTTTACTAAAAAATAATTATTCTACATCCATTAAACTGTAGGTATACTTTTATTCATTTATCATGAAAATGGCGGAACTGTGACATAGTTGCAAATCGATGCGCAGTCTAGCTTCCCGTGGACTTTGAACTACGATTTTCTTTTTGAAAATATCCAGTTAAAACATGGATAGTTTTTGTTTGACAGTAATTAAAAGAACAAAAAATACAAATTTAAGGAAATGGCGCGTATTAAAAAAAAATCAAAATTTCACTCAAAATTTCTGTAAAATTTGAATAAAAAGAGTAATTTTTTGATAATTTTTCAAAAACAATTCTCGTCAACTAGAAGGTAGTAATATTATCAATATTTCTACAAAGTTTCAATTCTAAAGGCTTAACTCTTCGCAGTCACACAACGCAATGGCCCCAGCAATGTTTAACCGATTTCCGCGTTGACCGTATCGTTCCGAATGAGTCATAAAAATTCAGGATATTAGTTTGAACATTCTAGAATTTGGCATTCTCGGTATTATATTTTCATCGAATTTTAAAATGCCGGAAAAAAATCAGCAAGGGGTCAGTGCGTAAAAAAAGTTATTTTTTACTGAAAAAATCATAACTCTGCAATTTTCAATTTTTTTTTAATAAAATTGCGGCGTCATAATCTTGAGATATGATAAAGGATAAAAATAGCTCCATATTGGGCGTTTCAAAAAAGATATTTATTCTTATATCTGAAAAGCCATTTTGGAATGAAATAAAGAACGATAATCATGAAAAATGAGCGATTTATCATAAAAAGTGGCCGTCAACAACTTATAGTAATTTTGGCTTAAAGTTGCACTTGGGGTTATTTTGACCCCGGGTGACCACGGAAGGTTGATAGTTTTTAAGTAATCCTGCACGGCAGTTTTGAGAAAAACGCTTTTAAAGTTTTTACACATAAAAAACCAATAATTAAAATTACTTACGGGTTAGTCAACAATACCAGGCCCATATAATAAGGTTTCAGCGTTTCCATAAAGTTGATTTTCTTCCATCAATTCATCTCTTCTTGCATTTCGAGCCTCTTTTATCTCTAAAAGACTGCGCCGCTCTTGTCGTTGTATTCGCAGCCCCGATCGCTGTTGTCGGCGAAATTTTTGGCATATATTCCAATTTGTAATTCCAACGCAGGCATTACTTCTAGAATAGATGCATATCCTTTGTTAAATTAACCGGCTGCCAAATAAGCTGCTATCTCTATGATTTTTCGATCAGAATGCAGGTTCTTCAGCGTAAGGCGCCACTCGGTCGAATAAAAACTTTCATTCGCATTTTGCGTGTGGCCGCCCAAACACCTCCCCAATAAATCCTAAAGCTTCTGCCTTTGACATTTGAAGTCCTTCGAATTTCGCTTTGAAACTTTCGGAAAATATTCTACATCGTGAAAATATCGATTTTTTTAATCGTTGTAAGTGTATATCCCGCCTTAACTCTCGGGTTCTTAGGGGACGTCCATTAATTACGTGAGCGCCAAATGGGGGGGGGGGGGGGGGGGCGGGGGGGTTCTGAAAAAATCTCACCAAATCTCATTCAGGGGGAGGGGGTGGGTCAATGAAAATCTCACGTCAACTTTGTAATTCAGAAAATTCACTATAATAAGATTTTATAAGGTACACGGTGTAAATATGGACACCTTAGAGCCTGAATCATCCTATAAGGGAAAATATTTTAAGAAAACAAGAATAATAACACCATTGTAATTGCTTTATTATAGACTACTCCAAAAAATTGGAGGAACAGAAAATGTCTTAAATTTTTTTAGTGTTTTTTGAAGCGCTGTATCCGTGTGAAAAATGGTTGTTCGAGATGAAAAAAAGCATTCTGAAGCTTTAAGTTTCTAGTTTTGAAATCTTTTGGCAAAAAAATTTTGTGATCTACGGTTATCGCGCAATCATAAGAAATAGCACCAGACAAAATTTTCCCAAATTTTTTTTTTTTTTTTTCAAGAGCCCACGGGCCTGCAAAATTGTTTTTCCGTTGAATCAATACATAGGTCAGTTAGCTTGTTTATTCAGCTTCAGTTGATTTTTTGTTGGTCTCTCTAAGTCAATTTTTTGCTGAGATATCCGACTTTGAATAAAAAAAGGGTCCTTTTGTCTTTGATCATCGATATCTCAGCAATCAATGATCGCACAGGGAATTAAGGCCAAGTGTCACACCGACCCAGCGGCCATGAGTGCGAGAGAGATAGCTGATTTGCAGATTCCCAATGATTTTTGAAACGGTTAATTTTTGGGAAAAAAGAAAAGAAACACGTTCCGCTCTGTTGAACGATGAACAACGGCTTTCTCTTCTTTTGCCCGAAATATGTTCCGTCTAGGAGAAAACTTGGCAGTAGGATTTTTACCGACTGGACGTGTGACACATGGCCTTAAAGGGCAGTTTTGGAAAATAAAATAAATAAATTTCCTACAAGAGCGCTTCATTGATTTTTGAGAACATGTTTTTTTCATCCTTAACAGTAATTAGGAAAAAGTACAAAAAAAATGACTTTTTATGGTTTTTTAATAATTCTACTACGACTTTACAAATATTGATGGGAAGACTAATATTGCCACGTTTTTTTACAGCTTCATGTACCCCCAATAACCCTGTAAATTTTCAAATTGATCCATCGAACCGTTTGTCCGGACCGATTGGTTTTTACAAAAAATCGATCGTGAAACTTGAATTTGAAAAACAAAGTTTTATCAAACAATTGAAGAAACAAGTGTATTGTCCCTAAACATCGTGTAATCATCATCAAAATTAAACGACCAATTTTGTTCGACCTTTTCCACAGCTTTGGACTGGTTACTTGTTAAATTTGAGAAGAAAAAAATTCGAAAAATTTCAGGAAACAATACTAACTCACACACGATTCGGCCTTTGCGTACCATAATTTCACTCGACTTTAATTGCATTCATTAAAAGTTGATACCCCCAAGCTGTAATCACTACTCGATCTGAGAACATTTATGCGATTAATTCTCGATATTTTCTGCGAAGGTTATTAATGTTACAAAAAAAACTTTTTTTTCAAAACTCATATTTTTTGGGAAGTAAATATGGGAATCAAATTTAAGCAAATTTATAAAGTACGTAGTGCAAAGTTATGAAAAAAGGTTTAAAAAATTGGTCTTTTCATTTTGATGATGATAACACGATGTCTAGCAACAATACACTTGTTCCTTTAATTGGTTTGTGAAATTTTGATCAATCGGTCCAGAAAAACGGTTCGATGAATCAATTTGAAAATTTATAGGGCTGTTGGGGGTACATTAAGATGAAAAAAAACCTTGCAATCTTTCCATCAATATTTGTAAAGTAGTGATAGATTTACTGAAAAACCACAAAAAGTCATTTTTTTGTACTTTTTTCGAATTCATGTTAAGGGTGAAAAAAAATTTCTAAAAAATCAATGGAAGGGTCTTGTAGGAAATTCATTCAAGTTTTCAAACCTGCAATTTAATTCCCTGTGCGATCATTGGTTGTTGAGATATCGATGATCAAAGACAAAAGGATCCTTTTTCATGCAAAGTAGGATATCTCAGCAAAAAATTAACGTAGAGAGACCAACAAAAAGCAAATTGTAGCTGAATAAACAAGCTAACTGATCTATGTATTGAATTAACTGAAAAAAAATTCCCGAGCCTGCAGACCCTCGAAAAAAGAAACGAAAAAATTTGGAAAATGTTTGTCTCGCGCTATTTCTTATGATTACCGGATAACCGTAGCTCACAAAAAATGTTTGCCAAACAATCTCAAAACTAGAAACTTGAAGTTTCAAAATGATTTTTTTTTCATCTCGATACGACCAGTTTTCACAGGGATACAGCGCTTTAAAAAGCACTAAAAAAGGGAAGAAATGTTCTGTTCCTTTAATTTTTTGGAGTAGTGTATTATATATAACAAGATTTAAAATAATAATTTCATGATAAAAAAGTCACTACTTGTATGAAAATGCTGAATACATTTATTTTTTTATGTATGACTGATAACTCATTCACTAAAAAAAATATTTTCACGGTATTTTATAAAGTGAGGTTTTTCAGGGCAATTTCGCTAAAGGCGAGACAAATATGATGGTATTCGAGCCGGTGACCGAAATACGCAAGATATGCTGATTTTACAAATTCAGGAACACGATTAATTTACAATGTCGTATATTATTTTAAGGCCCCACACCACGGTTCGTGCGCGGTACGAGGGTGTATTTTTCGATTATTTTCAAGCAAACGATGAATGGATTTTTTTTTTATTAATACTCATAGTCAATATATACATATAGAAGACTGTATACGAATTGTTGTACTCGAATCTAAAGTATAGTTTGCGGTGTACGCCGCTTCCAAGAGGACACTCCGACGAAATTGCTGCTCGGCGGTTGACAGCGATTAAGCCATACGGTTCATCTGAAAAATAAAATAAAAATATATTTAGAAACTAGACAAGTAGGTTTACAGCATCACGTAGGGGAATTTCGATATCTATAAAAAAAATAGGAGGGGGCCCTTTATAAAAAAAAATCCCTACGTGGTGCCATAGAGACTGGATTTTCGAACAGTTTAAGACTTGGCGCATGCAAATCGAATGAATAGTTTTTTTAATATGTTGTCAACCAGGTTGAAAAATCTAGTTTCGAGAAAAACGGGTTCAAAGTTTTGCTGAAGGATAATTCAACATACAAACTAATTTTTTAATTTGTCTCTTTTTTTTGTTTCCCACCGTTAGTCAGCTATTCCTGGACCATACAACAGCTCCTCAGCATCCAGAGACTCATCATTTTTTTCATGTTTTGCACGCAGACGACCCTCATGCGTGCTTTTTTCGGCTTCGTGCTGGGCACCGCATATTCGCTTCTCATCGATGTTTTGACAATATTGGTAGAGTGTTTCACCAATTTTTATGTTTAATATCTCCAATACATTTATGAGGCCAATATGACCATTGCTAAAAAGTATTGAAGCAATATTAGCGGCAGTTTCAACTGTGGGTCTGCCGCTCCACGATGTCTTTGGCGCAAATTTCCATATAACAGAGTTCAAACACTCGTTATTCTGTTGAAAAGCGCCTAAACATCGTTGAAGAAGCTCGTCTTTACTTAGGTCCACGTATATCGGTTTTATTGCCTCAATGACATTTGCAGGCAATGCAGGTTTATGTGTGTATTCGTTCAAAGTTCCTTTGGCATTTGTCTGCTGCTACGAATACCACGAGTGTTCTCCTTCCGGGCAATACTGATGTTGGGGACTTGCGTCTATGGAACATTTGTGGTAGAATGTAGCCCAGACAGCTTTTTTCATATCTTCCAACGAATCACTATTCCGACGAATTGCAAGACCGTAGAATGCAGTTAATTCTTCAATGAGCTTTCCGGTCAGCTTTCCCCTTCCACCGAGGCCCTTATTCCCTTTTTTACAATTTCGCAATCTTGTTCCCATCCGTTTTTCAACATGGTTGACACATTCTTTTTTCTTCACATCATACGAAAGAGCTTGCACGATTTTGTTGTAAGTTTTCGAATCGCCGTCCCCGATATAATTTACGTACTCCGTTCTGTGTAATTCCTCCGCTCTTTGAAACATTTCAAGCACAGCATCAGTTTTCATTTTGCCTGCACAACCGACGTGATTTGCGTCACAGGATTCAGCGTCGTTTTCTAGCCAATTTTGATATTCCTCTGAATCAGTTTTGTTTTTTTCGCAGAGCACATGCCTTGCAGTATGCAGATATCACACAAATATCAATAACTTTTTTAGAGTAATAACCGATGAGTATCGTGACCCCATGTAACGAAGTAAAACCGCGTTCGCGCCAAGTGCCACTATCAGAAACTGTCAATCCATCTACTTTTCCACACTTTTCGGCGGTTAATTTTTTTATTCTTCACCAGCAAGTTTTAATGACATTGTCTTTTCAGATTCTGTGGCATCGCGAATCTGTCCCACAACTTCGTATGCATTTCGGATTAACGGGCATGACGTGATTTCTTTTGGCGTATAGGACTTGCAGTTTACCACAATTTTAAATCCAAGTCTTCTTCGACTAGATTCGCAAAATTCTACATTACTTCCACACAATTTACATTTCACGTGCTCACTTATTACTGTAAAAACAGCAATGAAATTTATCAGTCTGTACCCGGCACTTGGATTTATTGTAACGGAATCTAGTTGGCCACTGCTCAATTTTCTCGCAGAGCTGCTAGCTCTCGGCTCTTCTCTCTCCACTTCATATCTATTAGGTGGACCCGATTTCTTCCATTTCCTATTACCCCTTCTTGTTTGTTCTCCGACGACATGTCTTTTTGATTTTTTATCCATCACGATACACAGAATACACGATACGAATCGAATGATAGATACGAACCGTACGACTGCCGAAAATCAACTGACTTATTCGTGTCGGATTCTTCTACGCTTGGTTAACGGGTTTCTATTCAATTCAGAAACGGGAATTTCCCACCTCTCCACTACTACCAAATGCAATACCTTAATCGAAATATATTCCAATATTTAGGGTTCATAGAGGCCAACAAAAAGTTCGCCAGGTAGCAGACCCGTTCGACAGCCGCACATCTGCCGCTCGGCGCGGTCGTGCGCTTCCAACGGTTTTACATAAAATGCTGTATCTCCGCCAATTTTACAAATTTCTTTAAAAAATTTGGTGAGAGCATTCTTAACAAATGTATCTTTCAGGAAATGAAAAAAAAATGACAAAAGATTTTTTTTCCGTGGTGTAGGGCCTTAAGAATGTTGTGAAGAACATTTTTTTTAGCATCACGCTCCGCGCTATGATAGGAAATAGCGGGAAGAAAATTTTGGGCTCAAAATTTTTTTTCTGGCTTAATCAATTCTGGAATTAAAAAATGAAATTAAAGCTCAAGAACCAGGCTATACCTGGTTCTTGAGCTTTAATTTCATTTTTTTATGCTCTCCGTACGACCATTTGTTGCTGAGATATCGCCGATTGAGTGAAAAATCAGTTTTTTTCTTTGTTCATCGACATCTCATGAACTGAAGATCGTACAGCGAGCGGAAGATGGGTTTCGGAAACTCAAAAGAATCCTCTTCAAGTCTCTTATAGCATTTTAGAGGCATATTTGTTTTTCTATGCTTAATATTGATTTGAAAAAGTACAAAAAAATGACTTTCTGCCGTTTTGGAAAATCCAGCGCCACTTTGCAAATATTGCGAAAATGACCAAGATTTCTAAGTGTTTGTTGAGCTCAATACATGCCCAAAAAACCTGCAAATATTCAAATCGATAGGTTGAACCGTTTTTATTTACCCGAATCATCAAAGTTTTGTAAAAAATTAAAGGAGCATTTCTATTTCTCCTTAAACATCAAGTAATGAAGATTTAAACGAAAAAAAAATTCTTTATTTTTCTTACAATTTTGCATTGTCTACTCCTCAAATGCCAAAAAAAAAATTCAAAATTTTGAAAATGAAGTCCGAAACGTGATCCGTTTGCAAGAGAGCTTGGCAGTAGAATTTTTACCGACTGGACGTGTGACGCACTTCCTTAAGAGCTTTCGAAAAAGAAATTGATAAATCGTATAGCAGTACATGTAAAGAGGTGTGCGAAAATCCGCTTGGGGATATCAACTTATGTTGTTTGAAACAATAAATTTTAACGCGATATATTATGGCATGCAAATAAAAAAACCGCGTCAATACTGAATAGATGATTTCATACAATTTTCTACACATTCTGAATTTTTTTTTCGAAAATGTTGATTTTTTTTCAAAATTTTAATTTTTTCCCTAAAATTTTTAATTTTTTTCTGACATTTGATGAGTAGACAATGCGAAATTGTAAGAAAAATAACGATTTTTTTTTTCGTCTTAATCTTCATTACTGGATGTTTAAGGAGCAATAAAAGTACTCCTTTAATTTTTGACAAAACTTTGACGATTCGGGCAAAAAAAACGGTTCAACCTATCGATTTGAAAATTTGCAGAGTTTTTGTACATGTATTGAGCTCAAAAAAAAACCTAGAAACCTTGGTCATTTTCGCAATATTCGCAAAGTGGCGCTGGATTTTCCAAAACGGTAGAAAAAGTCATTTTTTGTACTTTTTCGAATCAATATAAGGCTTAGAAAAAAATATATACCTCTAAAATTTTAAGAGGGACTTATAGAGGATTCTTTTAAGTTTCCGAAACCCCTCTTCCGTTCGCTGTACGATCATTAGTTCATGAGATATCGATGAACAAAAAAAACTGATTTTTCACTCAATCGGCGATATCTCAGCAACAAATGGTCGTACAGAGAACATAAAAAATTAAATTACAGCTCAAGAATCAGGCTATATGATTCCAGTATTGATTAATCCAGAAAAAAATTTTTGAGCCCATGGACGCTGTTGAAAAAATAAAAAATTTCGAAAATGTTTTCTTTCCGCTATTTTTTATCCTAGCGCGGAGCGTGATGCTCAACAAAATTTGTTCACAACGATCTTAAACTAGAGATTTCAAGCTTCAAAATCCTTTTTTTTTACTCCCCGGTACGATAATTTTTCACGGAGTTACGGCCTTCCGAAAATCACTAACAAAATTGAACAAAATTGAACACAAATTGAACACAATCTCTGCTCCTTTAATTTTTTTGCTGAGTGTATATTTAAGAGTTTAAATA
Organism: Ophion ventricosus; assembly: GCA_963932345.1. Classification (NCBI taxonomy): domain Eukaryota; kingdom Metazoa; phylum Arthropoda; class Insecta; order Hymenoptera; family Ichneumonidae; genus Ophion; species Ophion ventricosus. The sequence goes on from OZ010724.1 coordinate 4,711,659, forward strand.
TCTACATCGTTTTATGTAAAACCTACCAGTTTCATTAAAAAAAAAACATTACTGAAAGAATAGCGTGAACATACAGTATGCATAAAAAGTATATATTTACAGGGTGATTCATAATATGTGACGCACTCTAAATTGGCGGGTTCAGGGGGGTACCCGGAGTGTAATTGTCAAGGCTTTTTTTGTTTCCTTCGAATAGGTTTTGAATGGGAAGCATTAGAATTTGGGCGTTCGATGCATTGTCATAGGACTACAGTCCGCCATAATCGACGCCGCCACTCAGTCCTCGGAGCCGAGCGCGGGGCACATAGCAGACGACAAGCAAGGCAGATCGGCATCTGTCTCGCTTTTGCGGGTGGTGTGACGTTTCGTGTATCGTCTGCTAATGCTTTCCGTCATCTTGGGTGCGCAAGTTCAGAGCGTGCGTCAAGCCGCGCGAAACACAAGCGAATGAGGGTGAATTGTCTTTTCGGGTGTCGTCGCCTGTTATTCATCGCTCTTTCATCCTTCGTTATTATCTTACTGTCACTCATTGGCATTCTTGCGTTTCTAATTTCTCCTCTATTATACTTGTCGTTTGTCTCATCTTCTCTTACGTCTGCGCATTCTTTCGCTTTTCCGTCGATCCACTCTCAATGACTCTTACATGAAAAATCACTTTGAGTTTTCGCCTTCGAATTTCAAATTTGACCGTGATTATCCATTGAGAGAGCCTGTAATTGTGTTTTATGAAGAAATAAAAATGAACAAAATCAGCAAATACTCAATAGTCCTCAAATTACGATAGACCGAGCGATTTTATCGCGCAATGAAAGAAGAAGGTGAAATTTTATTACCAAACTCTCAATAATTTGTCGGTAATTTTCGAAGATTGGATGTTTTCCGGATTCTATTTCTCATTCGATCACTCCGTCTTGTATAATACTCGGATTTATCTCCAAAAATAAATTACGATTAAAGACAAAACCAGTTGGTTCCGGAAGACGAAAACTGATACGAAGTATTTTGAGGATTTGAAAAAAAATGAGATCTTCACAGCCCGAGATAGGTACGTTTTTTCACTTTTCTATACGGACGGTTTCCGGAAATCCAAAAGGGTTTCGACTTTGTTTGTTATTCCTTTTAAAAGTATGAGAATACCAGCACCGTCTAAAACGTCGAAATTTAAGCGACTTAAAAAAAAATACTTATTTATTCATTTTACTTGTGGTCATAGTGAGTGGACAATTCGGGCAGTTCAGCAAGTTGCGAGTACGACGAATTATTTACGTGATAAACATAAAATCATTGTTGCGCTTGATGTTTCGGCGCGAGTTTCAACGTCGTTGGTGCATGCTGCGTCGTTGCAACGAGGCTCGAGCGACTATCGGCTCGCACCAAGCGATCAACGATGAAATCGATGCTCAGGATGGTTTTTGGAGCTTCAATCGGGTATCCCTAAACGTTTCACTCAACATCGTTTTCGATCCCATCATATTTTCGGTCAAAGCGAGTGGACAAGTTGTGCGGTCTTGCGAGACAACAGTGTGGTTATTTATGCGATAAAGATGAAAACATCGTTTCCCACGACGTTTCCGCACGACTTTAAACGTTGTTCGATCATCCTCGTCATAGCAGTCGTCGATTTAATCTTCAATCAAGCAAGCGATTTCGAATAAGGGCAAGGTGCGTTGTTGTACCGCAGCTCGAGCGACCACCGGCTCGCACGAAGGGCCTAAGATGACATTATCGTTGCCTTCGACGTTTCCGCACAACTTTGAACGTCGTTCAACCATCCCCGTCATAGCGGACGTCAATTTCATCTAGGATCCAGCAAACGATGGCGAATAAGAGCATGGTGCGTCGTTGAAACGCAGCTCGAGCGGCTACCGGCTCGCGAAAAACGAACAAAGACAAATCCGATGCTCCGAACGGTTTTTGGGGCCGCAATCGGACAGCCCTGAAATTATCCACTCAAAGTCGTTCTCGAGAAGTAGCCAGAAGATTCAGACACGCACAATTTTTTTTTTTTTTTGTACAAAGTGTAGAACACAACAATTAGGTGTTGTTCTATGTCACTCTCTGCTGATTTATTAAGTCTAATATTTTTTTCAACTACTAGAGAGTTCTAGTATACATGAGAAAACATGTCAGAAGGAGCGAGAAGCATCGGGCGAACGGAATAATTTTTTTGATCGAAAGTGTGCCATACAACGGTACAACAGTCACACCTTTCATACCTTGATGACTGTTGGCTAGCGATTTTTTGTTAGTACTAGAGAGTTATAGCACACATAAAAACATCTGTGATAAGTAACAAGATTTTTCAGACGAGCGAAATGATTTTTGTATGGAAGCTTCACCACACAACAATCGAGTCTTCTTTTATTTCACACTCTGCTGATTTATTATGGTCTAATATTTTTTGACAGCACTAAAAAGTTATAGTAAGCATAAAACCATATGTGAGAAGTATCCAGAAGCTCCAGATACCCGAAAATAATTTTTTCAGTGAAGCTCTACCACAATACAATCGAGCAGTGTCACCTCTGATTCCTTGATGCCTTATTGCTGTCTAGTATTTTTTTACAAAACTAGAGAGTTATAGCATACACAAAAAGGTATCTGAGAAGTAGTCATAAGATTGAGAGGCGCGAAATTATTGTTTTCATGAAAGTTGTACGGTAGAACAATCGAGCAGTGTCACCTCTCATCCCTCGATGACTTATTGTTGTTTAATATTCTTTTTCAACTAATAGACAGTTCTAGTACATATAAAAACATGTGTGACAAGGAGAAGAAGCTTCAGACGCGCGATATTATTGTTTTTATGGAAGCTGTTTCATACAACAGTCGAGAAGTCTCACCTCTCATCCCTTGCCGATTTAATGTTGTCCAATATTTTTTTTGGAGTACTGGAGAGTTCTAGTATACATAAAAACACATGTGAAAAGCAGCCAAAAGATTCAGACATACGCTATTTTTTTTTTGGCAGAAGGTGTACAATACAACAACCGAGTGTTGTTCTATCTCACTCTCTGCTGATTTTTGGAGTCTAATTTTTTTTCGACTATTAGTACATATAAAGACACGTGTGACAAGAAACCAGAAGCTTCGGACGAACGAAATAATTTTTTTGATCAAAACTGTACCATACAACGATCCAGCAATCTCACCACTCATCCCTTGATGACTGATTGTTGTCTAATTTTTTTTTTTTTTGAAATCTTGGAGAGTCCAGTATATATTGAAATACATGTAAAAAGTAGCCAGCAAACTCAGACACACGCAATTTTTTTTTTGGCAGGCGGTGTACAATACAAGAATCGAGTGTTTTTCTATCTCACTCTCTGCTAATTTATTAAGTCTAATATTTTTTTCAACTACTAGAGATTTCTAGTACTAATAAAAACCCATGACAGAAGGAGCCAGAAGCTCCGGATGAACGAAATATTTTTTTTGATCGAAACTGTACCATACAACGGTCCAGCAGTCTCACCTCTCATCCCTTGATAAATGATTGTTCTCTAATATATATTTTTTTTAAGTCCTGAAAAGTTCTAGTACATATACAAACACATGTAAAAAGTAGCCAGAAGCTTCAGAAATAGAAACTGGTTTTTTTTCGGGGAAGTGTAGCATTGAACAATCGAGCAGTGTCGTTTTTCATCCCTGGCCGACTTATTGTTGACCAATATTTTCTTTTAAGGGCTGGAGATTTCTCGTACACATGAAAACATATGTGAGAAATATGCAGAAGCCGCAGACACACGAAACAAATACTTTCAATGAAGCTTTACCGTACAACAATCGAGCAGTGTCACCTCTCATCCGTTGATGACTTATTGTTGTCTAGTGATTTTTTACAGTACTAGAGAGTTCTAGTACATCTAAAAACTTTTGTAAGAAGGAGAAGAAGCTTCAGACGCGCGATATTATTATTTTTATGGAAGCTGTATCATAGAACATTCGAGAAGTCTCACCTCTCATCCCTTGCCGATTTAATGGTGTCCAATATTTTTTTTTTGGAGTACTGGAGAGTTCTAGTGTACATAAAAACGTATGTGAAACGTAGCCAAAAGATTCAGGCATATGCTATTTTTTTTTTTTTGGCAGAAGGTGTACAATACAACAATCGAGTGTTGTTCTATCTTACTCTCTGCTGATTTTTTAAGTCTAATTTTTTTTTCGAGTACTAGAGAATTCTAGTACATATAAAAACACGTGTGAGAAGAATCCAGAGGCTTCAGACGCATGAAAATTTTTTTTGGTCGTAACTGTACCATACAACGATCCAGCAGTCTCACCTCTCATCCCTTGATGACTGATTGTTGTCTAAATTTTTTTTTTAAGTCCTGGAGATTTCTAGTACATATACAACCACATGTAAAAAGTAGCCAGAAAATTGAGACACACGCATTTTTGTTTTGGCAAAAGGTGTACAATACAACAATCCAGTGTTTTTTATCTCTCTCCCTGCTAATTTATTAAGTCTAATATATTTTTTTTAATACTGCAGACTTCTAGTACGAATAAAAATACGTGTAAGAACGACCCAGAAGCTTCGAACGCAAAAATTTTTTTTTTTATCGAAGGTGTGCTATACAATGGTCCAGCAGTATCATGTCTCATCACTTGATGAATGATTGTTGTCTAATGATTTTTCTATGGCACTAGAGAGTTTTAGTACATATACAAACATATGGAAAAAGCAGCCAGAAGATTCAGAAATAGAAACTGGTTTTTTTTTCGGCAAAGTGTAGCATCGAACAGTCGAGCAGTGTCGTTTTCATCCCTTGCCGACTTATTTTTTACCAATATATATTTTTTTAAGCGCTAGAGCTTTCTCCTATACATGAAAATATATGTGAGAAGTATGCAGAAGCTGCAGACATCCGAAACATATTTCTTCAATGAAGCTCTATCGCACAACAATCGAGCAGTGTCACCTCTCATCCGTTGATGACTTATTGTTGTCTAGTAATTTTTTACAGTACTAGAGAGTTCTAGTACATATAAAAATATGTGTGAGAAGTAACAAGAAGCTTCAGATTCGCGAAATAATTTTTGTAAGGAAGCTGTACCATGCAACAATCGAGAAGACTTACCTCTCATTCCCTGCCGATATTTGCCGCTTTTTTTCAAGTCTTGGAGAGTTCTAGAATATATACAAAGAGATGTGAAAAGTAGCCAGAAGATTCAGACGAACGCGATATTTTTTTGTAGAAGGTGTACAATACAAAGCTCGAGTGTTGTTCTATCTCACTCTCTGCTGATTTAACGAGTCTAATATTTTTTTTTAACTACTTGAGTCTTCTAGTACACAAAAGAACACATGTCAGAAGGAGCCAGAAGCTTCGGACACACGTAATAATTTTTTGATCGAAACTATACCATACAACGACCCAGCAGTCGCACCTCTCATCCCTTGTTCCGTAGGAAGTAGATATATATGAATCAAAAGAAAACCCAATTATATATATATACAGCCCACGAGAGTCTCCTGTCAAATATTAAGTGAGAGCATATATGCATTGAAAAAGTAACTAATCTTTTGTTTAAAAAAAAAGGGAACTTTAGTGTGGCAACGAAAAAATATCAAGAGATTGATCTCGAGACGTCTCGCGAAACAGTCGTGTTTCGAAGGGTTCCGCGAAATGGAAAAACGCGTCGATAAAATACCAATCGCGAGTTACTCGGTCTAATCAATATTTGAAGCAAGTCTAAACCGCTTATAAACAAACCCAAAAATCACGATAACAAACGGCAGCGATCGGTCTGGCCAACCGATCTACACGCCCGAGGTCTGACCCTCGCTACATTGCAACGGATTCACAAATCCGTCCGTAGGAGTCGAGCCCTTTCTCCTCCTGTCTACACACTCACAGTTCGACACAAATATAATTGATTCACACCTTATTCATTCAATACGATCTTATTCCTGTTCCTGTTCCTTGTTAACATTCATTCGAAATAAATTGGGTATTTCATGCCTCACGGCTTTTTCCCAAACAAACTTCTGTCTTTTTCATTTAATTAATCATTTTACTCCACAGCTTTCGTTTGAACAATAAATTCTCAGAAAATAAAACATTACGACAAAACATCCCTTAATGACTCATTGTTGTCTAATATTTTTTTTGAAGTCCTGGAGAGTTCTGGTACATGTACAAACACATGTGAGAAGTATCCAGGAGCTTCAGATACCCGAAACAAATTTTTTTCAGTGAAGCTCTACCACACGACAATCGAGCAGTGTCACCTCTCATCCCTTGATCGGTTATTGTTTTCTAGTATTTTTTTTTACACTACCAGAGAGTTCTAGTGCATACAAAAACATGTCTGGGAAGTGGCCAGAAGATTCAGAAGCTCGAAATAATTTGCTTGGTGGAAGGTGTACCATACAATAATCGGGCAGCATCATCTCTCATCCTTTGCCGATTTATTGTAGTCCAATATTTTTTTTTAACCTGGAGAGTTCTAATACACATACAAACGTATGTGAAAAGTAGCCAGAAGATTCAGACAAGAGCAAGTATTTTTTAATTCATAGAAGGAGTACAATACAACAATCGAGTATTGTTCTATCTCACTCTCTGCTGATTTATTAATTATAGTATTTTTTCAACTACTAGAGTCTTCTAGTATGAATAAAGACATGCGTGAGAAGAAGCCAGAAGCTTCGGACGCGAGAAATAATTTTTTTGACCGAAGGTGTACTGTTATGTCGGGAAATGGATTTTTCTTAGTTACGAAGGGCGGTGGCCAGCTTGGCTTCGAAGCGCGGTTTTTGGATGCGAGGACGCGGTTGACACTTTAATCGAATCGTGAGGAAGATTTATTCAACGGAGCTGGTTACAACATTCGTCCAATACAGTTTAGGAGTTAATGCCTTAAGAACTATCGCGAGAGGTGTTTATAAAGAAATCGGCCGTGGGAGAGTGGTCGTAGTGGGGAGGATTTTTGGGAAAGCGTCTGGAAAATTCGAAGGGAAACGAGCACACGTGTGATTCTGGATTCCAGGAAAAGCAGCTGCACTGACTAGGCGGGTCCGTGGGAACAGAAGCGATAAAAAGGGCCGTAAAGGAAGAATTTGGGGACTAGTCACGTAAGGTGTGTGAAGAGGGATTGGAATGCAGTCGATTATACCTGTGTCCTGGGAAAGTCGGGAACGGAGTACAAGGCATCGGGTCGAAGTGCAGTCCAGGAAACGATAATTTATAGCGCGGGGGTGCGGGCTAGGGGTACAGAGAGTCTGCGAGAAGGAAAAAGATACGGACTGGAAAGGGTCACGTTACACCACCCCCCTTATTTTAGAAAATCCATAAAGCGGTAATTGCATTTTCTACGCCTTAGGGTAATGAAAGTTACGTCTATTGGTATTCCGTATAGTCGAGCGAGTATCGGAGGGTCGGCTTCGGTTTGATAAGACTACAAGTTCTTCGGGTGGATAATGAGTTTCGTAATTGACGCTGTCGGTGGTATTCGTATGGAAACAATTGTTGTACACATTGACTCAGGGTGAAAAGGTACACGCCAAAAATTTAACTATCAGGTTGCCTAAACACGTACATAGACCTATCTTAAAGGCTAACACTAATGCTACAATACAGATGCACGCATATCCAAGGTATTTCAGTCCGTCGTAAGCTGTTTCGGATAATGATTGGTTTCGTCGACGGCGTCCAATTTTTTTTCAGCTTCTTCTGATACTTCGTCTAATGTTTGTCCAAGGAACTTCAGTTGCGTCGCGTCAATATGCATGGGCGTTCCTAAAGTAGTCAGTTGTAAGTCGTCCAGGGATACAGAGTAGTTACTCAAGATGTCATCGAGTTTGGGAGTCTTGATCGTCTTGTTTACAATTACGTCCGTTGTCTGTATAATTCTTTCTTCGAGTCTGGGTCTAATGACAATATTGTCAGTCTGTCCAAGGCAAGTTCGGTCGTTAGCTTATCGGCGATGCTGAATAGTTCGTCTAGTTGCAAATTGATCTCGGTGAGGTCGACGTAGTTGACGACGGTCCAAGTTTTGTGGAACATTACCACGTCCCCCAGATGTTCCAGGTAGATTGGTCCCGAGACTGGCTCCATTTGAAATACTTTATTGGCCAGGCAGCTAGACGCGAGCAACAAGAGAATCGCCAGCATCTTATCCCTCAACATTTAAGAATAATTAATTTTGGAAATATGGCTTAAGTTTATTTACATGAATTAGTTTTTTCCTATTTCTAAGTAGAATTTCGTAGTTAACATCGGACGTTCGTTCGAGAATTATAGCGGGACCTTCCCACTTCGGGGCGAGTGGAGATTTATCTCGTTCCTGAGCAACGAGAACTTCGTCACCCTTGTTGAAGATTGGGGCAGGCCGATGGATGTGAGCGTCCTGGTAAGCTTTGCAGCGCTCTTTTGCTGCGATTAGGTGGTTATGCCCTTTCTTCAAAATCCGTTCATGGTCCGCTCGAAGTCCTTCGAAGTATTCGTCAACGGTGGCATTAGTTCGGTGGATGAGGATGCTATTCGGGATGTTTGGCTTTCGTCCAAACTGCATCTCGAAAGGTGTTAATCCAATACCTTCGTGCTTTGCCGTATTGTAGGCCATTGAGACGAATTTCAGCTTCTTGTCCCAGTCCTCGCGGTGGTCATGGATGAGGGCTTTGATTTGCTCTTTAATTGGTCCATGAGCTCTCGCGAGGCTGCCGTTGCTCTGAGGATGGAACGTAGTCGTCGTCATGTGAGAAATCCTAAAGAGTTTCTCTAGGTGTTTAAACGTTTGGCTGATGAAATTTCGGCCCCCGTCCGTGAGGATCTTCTTAGGTGCACCGTGAATGTAAATGAAATGCTCAACCAGTGCGCTTACGGTGGTTTGAGCATCTTGAGTCTTTAGAGGAATCAACGTGATGTACTTCGTCAATTGGTCCTGGACCGACATTATGTGCTTGTATCCATCTGTTGATTCGGGAATGGGTCCCACGAGGTCCAACGCGATCTTATCGTTCGGACGTTCGGGCGTATCTGTGATCACGGCTTCCGCTTGCGGCCGTATGCGCACCAATTTGATCTTTTGGCACGTGTCACACCTTCGGATATAATCTTCGACATCCCTTTGTATGTTCGGCCAGGTAGCGACTGCCTTTATGCGGTCGAGGGTCTTGGCTATGCCGAAGTGCCCAGTCGCTTTAGTCCCATGGTGCTCTTTTATGATGCGCTGACGGTCCTCTTCGGTACCTGGCTCATAAAGTTCTCTGTCGTAGAAGTACAATGGAGGGCGATTCTTTCGCGCTGACCAAATGAAATGAATGATTTGTTTAATCCGGGTTTTGGTTCCTGGATGAGCGCGAAGGTGGTCGCAGCCCAAGTGGATTTTCGTTGCGCTGTCTACCTTTGTTAGAACGGTTGCAATACGATTGTACCAGTTAATTTCGTCCTCGGAAAAATCAATGTAAAGGCAATCCGTGGCGTTGTTTGGTTTGTCCACTATTTTTAGAGCAGGAACGTCCCTAGGTGGAGTGTCTTCGCTGATTTCGAGAACCAAAGGAATGTTTTCGGATAACTCGAATTCCATGTACAGTGGTGGATCTTCCATTGATGGTTCTTCTTGTTCCTCTGCTGGATAGTCGTCGTCACAATCCTTAGTGTGTTGAGTAGACTTATCTCCTGCTGTGAGCCTCGATCGTTGTTGTCCTCGGGTCGTTACAGTGTGGATACAAGAAAGAGCGTCTGCATTGATGTTGAGAGAGCGTTTCTTATAAATAGGTTCGTACTCGTATTCTTCCACCTTCATTCGTAGTCGCATCAAGCGGCTATTAGTTGGAGGGTCAGTGGCCTTTAATATCCAGACAAGCGGCTTGTGGTCGGTGACAATTTTTAAATGTTTTCCGTACAGGTATTGGCGGAAATGTTTCGTTGCCCACGTAATCGCAAGCATTTCTCTTTCAGTGGTGGAGTAGCGTTGCTCTGCCTTGTTGAGGGTGCGAGAGGCGTAAGCGACCAGTCGGTCTTTTCCTATCGGTCCCTGTGATAATACCGCACCGACCGCGTGATTACTGGCGTCGGTGGTCAAGACGAATTCCTTTGTGAAATCGGGATACTGTAGCACAGGGGCAGTTGCTAACGCGGTACGCAGCAATTGAAAGGCTTGTTCTTGTTTTTCTGTCCACACCCAGGTGACATCCTTTTTTAATAACTCGGTCAGTGGCTTAGCGATCTTGCTAAAGTCTTTTATAAATTTGCGGTAGTATCCCGCGAGTCCGAGAAATTGCTTAATTTGTTCGGGGTCCTTTGGCGCCGGGAAGTTTGTGTCTGCTTCAGTTTTCTTCGGGTTTGGCTTCACTCCTTCAGATATTACATGTCCTAAGAACTCCAGTTCTGGGCGAAGGAATTCGCATTTATCCGGTTGCAGCTTCAAATCTGCTTCGCGTAGGCGATTCAGGACATCCATTAATTTTTTGTTATGTTCCTCCAACGTATTGCCATAGATGATTATGTCATCGAGGTACACAAAGCAGGTATTGCCGACTAGCCCCCGTAGAGCATTGTTCATCATGCGCTGGAACGTAGCGGGTGCATTCTTCAACCCAAAAGGCATTCTGTTGTAGTGGTAGTGTCCCGACGGACTCGAGAAGGCTGTTTTCTGCTTATCTCGTTCGTCCATCGGAATTTGGTGGAACCCCGAGGCCAAATCGAAAGCAGAAAAATATTTTGCTCTTCCTAATTGATCTAAAATTTCGTCGATGCACGGTAGAGGATACGCGTCATGAGCAGTTTTCTCATTTAGTTTTCGAAAATCAATGACAATTCTCCATTTTTTCTTTCCTGATGCGTCAGATTTTTTTGGTATCACCCAGAGTGGGGCGTTGTACGGAGAGTCACTTGGCTCAATGAGTCTTTGTTCCAGCATCTCGTCGACCTGTCGATCGATCTCCTCCTTATGCGCCGGAGGATACCTGTACTGTTTGGCGTTTATTGGTACATCGTCACTGGTAATGATGCGGTGTTTGACAGCTTTTGTACCTGGCAGTGGGTCGCCAGGTAGAGCGAACACGTCGGGGTAGGACGACACGATGTCCCACACCTGTTCCGCTAGTTCTGGTGGCACGTGCTGTAAGCGCACATTTTCTTTGAGCATTCGAATTCTCTCTGACGAATTGTGTTCTTTAATATGGTGAATCCTTAGTGCGTCCGCCGGTGCGTTTCGGCGCGCCTCCGCCGGTAAAGGGGTAAGTTCTTTGAAGGGTATCCCACGCAATAAGTCTACCGTAACCCGTTTGGGTTCTTCCGAGTCGTTTATTACTGGCACTCGGGCTTCATGGTCCGTTGCTACGAATGCGCAAGGTACTATGGAATCTTAATTTTCTTCGCTTGTGAAGGCTGGTCCATTTGCAATGTTTGTTGGTATGGTGATGAAGTGAATGGATCTTGCTGGAATTGTGATGGTTAGCGGTTCGAACTCGAGTCTTTTTCCATTAAACTGCAGGAAGTTGTCTTTTCCGATACCGATGTATGTTTGGTATTGCTCCATAAAGGGCCGCCGATTAATCCGTCCTCCTCGAGAGGAAAGTCATCAGGGACGACGTGAAAGATCTGTTTTTGTCCCTCGTACTCTTGTTGTGTAACGAACAATGATTTGTGTAAATCATTGCCCATTTTAAATTCTGTACTGACCTTTTTGTCGACCAGTGAAGTTCCCTTGAGGCTGCTTAGTTTAATAAGGCTGATGGCGGCTCCGGTATCTAGTAGAAATCTTCCAGGTCCTCGTACGTCTCGCATGGAGAGTCTGAAGACTCGCTTTGCGCATCCAACGGTGTTAACTCGAGGGATTGCCCCTCTTCCTTGACCTCGATTGTCTCCTCCACAAAGCAAGTGGTTGACTCGTAAAGGCGGGCGAGGTGGTGGTGCACCTCTTCGAAAACCCGACTGCTGTGTGACAGGGTTTCTTTGGTTCTGTGATTCCCATACCTTGGTGCGGCAATCACGTTCGAGATGACCGAAGCGTTTCCAATAATTGCAGGACACTTGCACTCGCTGTGTTCCGGGTGAACTTGTGGGCAGTCTTGGAGCTGAAGGTGCCCGATGACGTGGAGTAATACTTGGCACTTTGTCAGCGATGTTGAGGTTGCGCGTCATCATTTCCCGAGTATAGTAGTAGGCTTCCGCGGCTTGAGCCTTGGCGATGGCTACTCGAATGTTGTCCGGTCGTTGCGCACGTACTTCGGTGGATATTTCTTTTCGGAGTCCCAACAAGTATTGTTCGAAGCCCTGCTCTCTCTCTCGTACTCGATTATTAGTTTTCGTTTATTTTCATTTGGAGTAGAGTTCGCGAGCACTGCTAGTACTTGGTTTTGGATTTCGAGGAAGCTGTTAGTGAATTTTTACACGGTCTCGTTCCTTCCTTGGAACATGCGCGAGCGTTTGTCACGGAAAACACCAACCGGCTGTAAGTTATCGAATAGAATGCGGAGTCCTTCGTAAAGTCGTTCGTACGTATCGACTTCGTATTCTTGCAATTCGCGCGCCGCGTCACCTATTATTCTTTTCGCGATTATTAAACGACGTAGATAGTCCTGTCGCGTTACTTGTTGTCGAATGTCTTCGATTGACGCTATAAATGCCTCAACCCCGATATTTTTTCCGTCAAATTCTTTAAAAGCTCTATTGCTTCTTTCGGCGTGATCTCTTCGAACTGTTCTTCTGAGATTACACTTGGAGCGCGTGAGAGTTGCTCTGTCTCATGCCCAAGTTCTTCTTTATCCCCTTGTCGATCGAACACTTTATTCATCGCGTTCTTTAGGGATTCGTTCATGTTTTAAAGCGACATGTTGCTAGTGGCTTCGGATTCGGAATCGGTCGCGATATTCACAGTTTCGCGGTATTGAGTAAATTATTTTTTACTCACCGATTTGTTGTGCGAAACCAGCGTTGATGTTATCTTCCTTGTTGATTCTTGGTGTAGTCACTCGATTCCAAACTTCTAACACTTAAAGCTGGCGAACCCCACACTTAGCACCAATTTTGTTATGTCGGAAAATGGATTTTTCTTAGTTACGAAGGGCGGTGGCCAGCTTGGCTTCGAAGCGCGATTTTTGGATGCGAGGACGCGGTTGACACTTTAATCGAATCGTGAGGAAGATTTATTCAACGGAGCTGGTTACAACATTCGTCCAGTACAGTTTAGGAGTTAATGCCTTAAAAACTATCGCGAGAGGTGTTTATAAAGAAATCGGCCGTGGGAGAGTGGTCGTAGTGGGGAGGATTTTTGAGAAAGCGTCTGGAAAATTCGAAGGGAAACGAGCACACGTGTGATTCTGGATTCTAGGAAAAGCAGCTGCACTGACTAGGCGGGTCCGTGGGAACAGAAGCGATAAAAAGGGCCGTAGAGGAGGAATTTGGGGACTAGTCACTTAAGGTGTGTGAAGAGGGATTGGAATGCAGTCGATTATACCTGTGTCCTGGGAAAGTCGGGAACGGAGTACAAGGCATCGGGTCGAATTGCAGTCCAGGAAACGATAATTTATAGCGCGGGGGTGCGGTCTAGGGGTACAAAGAGTCTGCGAGAAGGAAAAAGATACGGACTGGAAAGGGTCACGTTACAGTACCATACAACAGTCCAGCAGTATCACCTCTCATCCCTTGATGACTGATTTTAGTCTAATAATATTTTTTTACAATACTAGAGAGTTTTAGAAGAAGTAGCGAGAAGCTTCAGGAATACAAAATGATTTTTGTTCAGGCAGTTGTACCATAGAACTGTCGAGCAGTGTCATCTTTCATCCCCTGCCGATTTATTGCTGTCCATTAATTTTTGTTTTAATTTCCCGTGATTTTTCGTATACATAAAAACATGTCTGAGAAGGAGCCAGAAGCTTAGGACGCACGAAATAATTCTTTTGATCAAAACTGTACCATACAACGGGCCAGCTGTCTCACCTCCCATCCTTGATTTCACATTGTTATCTAATGATTTTTTTCGAATTAGAAAGTTTTAGTTCACATAAAAACATCTGTCAGAAGTAACCAGATTTTTCGGACACGCGAAATAATTTTTGTATGGAACTATTTCACTTTCTGCTGATTTATTATCGTTATAATATCAAGAGACGCGGCAGCGTCTCGACGCCAAGTAATAAAAAAAAACGACTGTCACGACACGACACGCCGCGCACTCTTTATACGCCAAGATGGGCTTTAGCAGACGACTTTTTAACTTATAATTGACATTACGCGAAAACGCGGAGACGAATCGAAAATCTAATGACATTTTACCAATGAAATGTTATTATTTCCTATCGATTTTGTTTGGGTCATTTTTCGATCCGCCTACTCAAACTTGAGATCTCGTAATATTAGCCGAATTTCCGAGCGACTTTTTTACCACAAAAATTCTTCAACACTTTAGAACGTTCCAGACTCGTCAGCTATACTACATACGTCCTTTTGGGGAAAGCGTTAACATGATGTGAACGCTTAGCGTTTCAGCCTGAAGTGCACTGTTTGCTCACTTCAGAGAGGTGCTACTATAAACAAACAATGAAGAAACGTCAAAAGTCGGGTTCTTCGAATGTATGGCCTCTGTCGGCTTTAAGAGGGAACGGTACCCGCAGCAAGACTTCGACGCAGCCCCGGCTCCAGTCGGTAGGGCAGAACTCGTACGAGCCCCTGCTACCTACCGAGAGATTGTAAATGCCTTCCTGCGTCTCGCAACGCGTGTGTGCGCGTATGTCGGTGTGCATTACTACGTTGTTGTTGTTTGTTTATTGCCTGTTTTGATATGGTACATTGTTTTGCTTAATATGATGTTCGTGTAATATTGCTCAACTTATAGCATTATTTGCGCGTGTTGTTTTAACAAAGTTATTGTTTTATAGTTTTTATATTGCGCTTGGGCTTATCCTTGGGACTTTTGTATATATTTGGCCGTTGGCCTCGCTAGTCTAACTTAAGTTTTAAATGAGGTGATGAGTATATGTACAGGTGATGAAATGTAATGAGGTGAAGTAAGTATATGTACAGTCGTAGACGACAAACGCGTCTAGTGGATCCCGAAGAGGGCATGGCCGTAGCGGCCCCTGTTGTTGGCTGCAGTTTCTTGCAGATTCGCGTTGTCGATTGTGTCTCGCAGAAAGGGATCCCGTCCGTTTCTGAATATAAGCAACATGTTATTGCGGTATTTGACGTTGGCGCTCGAGAAAGGGGGGTTGATTCAATAACTCCCAGAGATCTGCGCTAGGTAAGGTTCGCGGTAGGCCTCCCGCGACTTTCACAACGCCCTTGTAGGCCCTTTCGAGCCGGAGGAGGTTGCCTTTGGTGTGTGCTGGCAGCAGTACCGCCGTTCCGTAATCAAGGATCGGTAGCATGCATGCGTTTATGATTCTTAATTTGATGTTGGGGTCGGCTTGGCTGCGATACCCAATTATTGGTGCAAGCTGGTTGCGGACCATGTGGAATTTGCCGAGGATTTTGTTGACGTGCAACGTTAACGATGTGCTTTTTGTTATTTCCACCCCTAGGTATTTGATGTGGTTGACCATCGAGACGATGGTGTTATCCAGGTTGAGTTCTTTGGGTGCATCGCGACGATTTCGTATCATCATGGCCTGTGTCTTGTCAGTGTTGCATTTGAGTCCCCATCGACGGTAGAATGCAATGATTCTGTCCGCTTGGACTTCAGCCTTGATGGTGGCGGCGTGCGCGGTTCGTCCGGTGGCGGTGATCAGGACGTCATCCGCGTATTGCGAGAGCATTACCGAGTCGTCTAATGGCTTTGGGAGGTCGGCCACATAGATGTTAAAAATTATTGGGCCAAGGATCGATCCTTGTGGTATGCCGTGCGGTTGGTGCAGCGGCTGGCTTTGTCCGTTTAGGTACGTGCCGACTAAGCGTCGGTTGGTTAGGTACGATGCAGTCATTCGGATGAGTCCAGAACTGGCCTCGAAGTCCATCAATTTTTTGTAGAGCCCTTGATGATTGATTGAGTCAAAGGCTTTTGAGAGGTTCAGCGATACCAGGGTAACTTGCTGCTTCTGCGCCATTTTGTTTTGCATGTTCGCCAGGGTTCTGGCCACTTGTGTGTGCGTGCCGAGAGCTGATCGAAACCCGTGTTGAGCGTCCGGCATTTTTTGTTCGAGTTCATTCATTCTGGCGAGGATGATCCGCTCGAGCCATTTTCCCATAACATCAAGGAGTGTGATGGGTCTGTATGACTTTGGATCGTTATTGGGTTTTCCTGACTTGTGCAAAAATACGCAGTTGCCGACTTTCCAGCGTTCCGGAAACGTGTTGTTTCTGAGGCAGAAGTTGAACACGTTTACCATCTGTTGTTTCGCGCTGGGGCTCATGTTTTTAAGCTCTCTGGTCGTTATTCCATCCGGGCCGGGGGCTTTGTTATTTTTGAATTTCTTGAGCGCGTTGCAGGCCTCGTACATGCATGTTTCATCGATGGGCTCGGTCTCCAGCGTATCGGGGTCAAACCGGTCAGCGTTGGCGACCTCGGAGTCTCGCACAATTGCGGCCTCCAAGAGTTTTTTCGCGACCTCGTGTTGATTTCTCGTGCCCGCAAGGACGGGTGGGAGGTATTGTGGTTTTTTCATTGCTTTTTGAATCCGCCAAAGGTTTTGCCAGTGATTATCACTATTGCTGATCGCGTCAATCCATCTTTTCCCGGTTTCCTCGCTACTAATGCGACCAGCCTCGCGAACCAGCCACCGATGTTCAGCACGGAGCAGTGGATCGTTGGTTCTACCCGCTCGCTGCATCCATTTTTCAAAATTGTTGCGAACCCTACGGGCTTCCATTAGTTCTGGTGCATTACTACGTCGGCCGCACGCGGTTTAAGATTTTTATCTTTCCGCGGGCTGATCCTTCGTAGCGCGTACACACCGCGTGAGCGCATGTACACCGCGTGAGCGTATATACATGCACAACATACATAAACACAGTCAGCATCGAGAAAGAACTTTATTTTCTTTTCTCAACGCCGACTTCGCAAGAAATTCAAAAACACGAATTTCGCAGAAAGAGTCCTTGCTGAGTGTAGCGATTGGCTCAGTAAACATTTACGGTATAAATAATACAAACATAATTGTTTAAACAATTATGAATGCATTTATTCTCGACCACGATTGTGATCGGTAGATACGGTACTTTCAGTACCTCTCAGCAAATAGATTGCTGTTTGCGAGCCGCAAAACGGTACGCTAAAAATAATGCAAAAATAATTGTTTAAAAAATTATTTTTGCATTTTTCCTCGATCACGATTGTGATCGGTAGATACGGTACACTCAGTAGCTCTCAGCAAATAAATTGCTACTCGCGAGCCGCAAAATGTAACGATACAAATAATGCAAAAATAATTGTTTAAAAAATTATTTTTGCATTTTTCCGCGATCACGATGGTGATCGGGAGATACGGTACTTTCAAACCTCTTAACAATTATGATTGCTGCTTGCGCTATGTAAAATCCAACGGTAAAAATAACGCAGTCATAATTGTTTAAGGCAGAACACCACTGTGACCCCCTGTTTTTTTGCAATTTTTCAAGAATTTTTTTTTGTGGGAAAAAAAGAGATATTCGAAAAAATTTTTTTTGTTTTGTTCGTTGTTTATTGAAGATACATAAAAAAAAAATTTCAAATTTTTCACGCCCCATGGTGACGCTGGGGAAGCTCCCGCGTCAGGTACTGTTGCCTCTGCAGTGGTTCGCGGCACGCAGCAGAACTCTCTTCAAAGTCGATCTGAGAAAAAATACCGAGTGTTTTCGTTAATAATATGATATTTTGAAGAGAAGTACATAGGGATTTGAAAAAATATTGATTTTTAAAAAATAGGCACGCTTTTGAAATTAAAGGACGATTTTCGAGCAAAATTTCTCGTCGAAAATAGACTATAACTTTTTTTATTATTGAGATATCGAAAAAATCCTATGTACTTCCTTAGACAATCTAGTTTTATTGATGCAGTCCAAATTTGAAGTCGATCGGATAAAAATTGCTCGAGTTCTGCTGCGTGCCGCACTCAAAAAAGTGGTTTTGAGAAAAACGCGTTCAAAGTTTTAGGTTTGTTAATTTATGCGATAAATTGGAAAAAAAATTTTTTACCTTTAATTAGCGATGCCGGCACCATATAGCTGGCCTTCAAGAAGCAAATGATTGTCCCTAGCATCTTTTCTCGAACTTGTAGAGGCTCTTCTTGCCTCTTTTGCAGCGTCTGTGAGCGAGCGCTCCGCCAGCTCGATCCGCGCTGCGTCGGTTTCAACGCAAAAATTGAAACAATTTGGGCCGATAGTTATCCCCAACGTTTCCAAAACTTTCATGAGGCTTCTCAGGCCATCATTGAATAATAATACCGCGATATCAGCTGCAATATCGACGATTTTTTTACTCCCGGACTGACACTTGGGGGCTATTGCCCAAACTGATTTGTTGTAGCTTTCGTTGTTGTTTTGCGTGAAGCCGCCCAAACAACGCTGCAGCAAATCGTCTCTGCTCAAATTTTCGAAGACTGGCGTAATTGCCTCCAATACTTCCTCAGGAAGAGGCGGCTGCGCGGGACCCCGAGCGTCACGGAGCGCTGCACCGCTCCACAAAATATTCAATATCTCCGAAAATAATTATTTTTTCGACCTGGGTCTAACGGCATCTTAATCTTAAATGTATTTTAGATTTTTCTAGATGGTTTTCAAAAAATCGATTTTTTGAAGCCGTCACAGTGGTGTTGTCCCTTAAACAATTATGAATGCGTTTATCTCGACCACGATTGTGATCGGTAGATACGGTACTTTCAGTACCTCTCGGCAAATAAATTGCTGCTTGCGAGCCGCAAAACATAACAATAAAAATAATGTAATCATAATTGTTTAAACAATTATGAATGCGTTTACCTCGACCACGATTGTGATCGGTAGATACGGTACTTTTAGTACCTCTCAGCAAATAGATTGCTGATTGCGAGCCGCTAAACCTAACAATAAAAGTAATGCAAACATTATTGTTTCAACAATTATGGATGCGTTTATCTCGACCACGGTTGTGATCGGTAGATATGGTACTTTCAGTACCTCTGGGCAAAGAAATTGCTGCTTGCGAGCCTTAAAACCTAACAATAAAAATAATGCAAACATAATTGTTTAAACAATTATGAATGCGTTCATTCTCGACCACGATTTGATCGGTAGATACGGTAATTTGAGCATATATGATTGCCTCTCAGTATATATGATTGCTGTTTGCACGCTGCAAAGCATAACGGTAAAAAATAATTCAAAAATAATTGTTTCAATAATTATCAATTTGTTTTTTCTCGACCACGTTTGTAATCGGAAGATACAGTACTTCCTATACCTCTCAGTAAATATTATTGCTATTTACGCGTTGCAAAACAACGGCAAAAACAATGCGTAAAAAATTGTTTAAACCATTAAAGAATTTATTCTCGACCACGATTGTGATCGGTAAGCGCGGTACTGTCTGTACCCCTCAGCAAATATGATTGTTGCGTACGCGCTGCAAAAATCAACGGTAAAAGTAATGCAAAAATAGTTGTTTAAACAAGTATTTTTGCTTTTTTTCTCGACCACAATTATGATCGGCAGGTGCGGTACTTTCTATAGTATACAACTTGATAACGTTGAAGTTTGTATTGTAAGATGCATCAAAAACTTTTTCATTTTAATAGCCCACATTTTTTTTATTTTCATGCTGAACAGATCGTTACAACATTTTCACACAGTCTTAGACAAGTTAAATTTTCACAAAGATTACTCTCTATAATAATAAAAATAAAGAAATGGAAAAAATATGTTGGGGTGGTTTGAAAAATAAAGTTTATAAAGTTACTTTTCAGGGCTTACTGTTGATGAAAATTGTAAAACACATGAATATTTATTTTCCCTTATTTATAATTTATTCAAAACAATACATTATTTAATTTTACGGTATTACTGGATGGACCGTCAGACAAAAAATGAGTCCAAAATGAGCGAATCGTAAATTTACAAGTCTAGATCATATCGTACAAGTTTAGCCTTACAAACGGCTAATTTAATAATAAATTAACACTGAGAAATGTTAACTTTCCACTTTCAATACCAACTGAAGTCAAATTCGACTATATTGGCGTGTGCTTGACTGAGGTTTTGTTAGTAACTGTACGTCTGTTTCAACTGGACAACAAAAACATTTCTCATTTTTTAAATTCAATTAATACGTTAAGATAATCTTATTATCAATAATCGCCCAAAAACTCGTTAAGTTTATAACTACGTTAAGTTTATAACTATAGAAAATGAAGTATTTCCGTTTCAAAAAGATATGAAATCCCCCTAAAAAACTTTAACAAGTAAAAAAAACGCCAAGTAATAAAAAATGCCCTCGAAAAAATTATCGGTTGTTTCACTATCTACAAGATTCTAATTAACCTCGAAATATTTGTGATTTTTTTCAAACAATAGTTTTATTTAGATTTTAATTTTTCAACTCAAACGTACAAAAGAAGTGAAATAACTTTTTATGAAAAAGCCAAGCAAATTTACCAGAAACGTACAGAAAATTACCAAACTCTAGTAATACCATTTTTCTCAATATTTTGTTTTCAAAAACCATTTTACTATTATAATAAAAGTACGAATCACGATTATATAAAAGTACAACGTATGCATCACACAAGTACTGTATGTATGTATCACTAGAAAAACTGGGCAACGACTTGGCGTGCATCGTTAAGAAAAAAAGCTCGGCGAAGGATGACGTTTTCTCAACAACCTGACCATTAGTTTGAGAAAAACATAAATTGATGCAATTTATTATGTAACTGCAAACCAAGTTTCTGATTCCGCAAAGTATAAATTAAAAAATCAGTGATGTACCCCTAGACCACACGGCTCTTGAAATCTCACTTTATTTGCATATCTTGAAAAGTTGTGTGGAAGTATTCACTTTTTACTCTATTACAGAACCACCACACATCTCATGAAATCTATTGCGTCGTATAAATTTTGGTGTAATGAACATAGTTTTGGCAGGCTGAAGGTTTGAATTACGGTCCGCACCACTTGCTGGTGGAAAAGGAATATCGATATTACTCTCGACACCTATCGCTCCATTTCCGATAATCTGTCTCAGTACAGTCGAACATCTCATTTCTAATAATCCTGTATGCCTGATGTGATGTTACTATTTGAAATAATCTATGTAGATAAATTGTTGCAAAAGTTACTTTTGCAAGCGGTAGGGACGTTTCTGTAAGAAAATCGTGTATCTTCCCGAGCTTTTTTTCTTAACCATGCACGCCAAGTCGTTGCCCAGCTTTTCTAGTGATACATACATACAGTACTTGTGTGATGCATACGTTGTACTTTTATATAATCGTGATTCGTACTTTTATTATAATAGTAAAATGGTTTTTGAAAACAAAATATTGAGAAAAATGGTATTACTAGAGTTTGGTAATTTTCTGTACGTTTCTGGTAAATTTGCTTGGCTTTTTCATAAAAAGTTATTTCACTTCTTTTGTACGTTTGAGTTGAAAAATTAAAATCTAAATAAAACTATTGTTTGAAAAAAATCACAAATATTTCGAGGTTAATTAGAATCTTGTAAATAGTGAAACAACCGATAATTTTTTCGAGGGCATTTTTTATTACTGGGCGTTTTTTTTTACTTGTTAAAGTTTTTTAGGGGTTTTTTTTTACAGTACTCGAAAGTTTTGTTAGACAAAAAAACATATGTGAGAATTATGAACAACCTTCAGACACCCCGAACCAATCTTTTCGGTGAAGCGCTACTACACACCAATCGAGCATTGTCACCTCTTAACCCTTGATGCGTTATTGTTGTTTAGTATTTTTTTACAGTACTAGAGATTTCTAGTACATATAAAAACATACATGAGAGGTAAGGAGAAGCTTTAGACCCGCGAATTCATTTTTTTTATTGAAGCTGTGCCATGCAACAATCGAGAAGTCTCACCTGCAATCCCTTGCTGACCTATTGTTGACCAATATTTTTTTGGAAGTGCCGGAGAGTTCTAGTACACATACAAACACATTCGAAAAGTAGCCAGAAGATTGAGACGGAGGCATTCTTTTTTTTTGGTAGAAGGATTACAATACAACAATCGAGTGTTTTTCTATCTCACTCTCTGCTGATTTATCGAGTCTAATATTTTGTTTAACTACTACTGACATCTAGTATACATAAAAACACGTGTGAGAAGGAGACAAAAGTCTCGGACGCGCGAAATAGATTTTTTTGATCCAACGTGTACCATACAACGACCCAGCAGTACCACCTCTCGTACCTTGATGACTGCTTGCGTTCTTATGATTTTTTTATAGCACTAGAGAGTTTTGGTACATATAAAAACATATGGAAGAAGTATCCAGAAGCTTCAGAAATACAGAATGATTTTTTTTTCAGGAAAATGTACCAGAAAACAGTCGAGCACTGTCATCTTTCATCCCTTTCCGATTTATTGTTGTCCAGTATTTATTTTTGAAGTACTGAAGATATCTCGTGCACATAAAAACATATGTAAGAACTATCCAGAAACTTCAGACACCCGAAACATATTTTGTCAGTGAAACTGTGCGACACGACAATCGAGAAGTGCCACCTCTCATTCCTGGATGGCTTATGGTTGTCTAGTATTTTTTTTTACAGTACTAGATAGTTATAGTACACACAAAACGATATCTGAGGAGTAGTCATAAGCTTGAGAGGCGCGAAATAATTTTTGTCATGAAACATGTACGGTAGAACAATCGAGCGGTGTCACCTCTCATTCCATGATGGTCTATTGTTGTCTAGTATTTTTTTACAGTACAAGAGAGTTCTAGTACATATAAAAACACATGTCAAAAGTAGGCAAAAGATTCAGGCACACGCTATTTTTTTTTGTAGAAGGTGAACAATACAACAATTTTGTGTTGATCCATCTCACTCTCGGCAGATTTATTAAGTCTATTTTTTTCAACTACTAGAGACTTCTAGTACACATAAAAACACGTGTGAGAAGGAGCCAGAAGCGTCGGACACATGAAATAGATTTTTTTAATAGGAAGTGTAACATACAACGGTCAATCAGTATTACCTCTCATGCCTCGATGACTGATTTTTGTCTCGTGATTTTTGTATAGTACCAGAGAGTTTCAATACACATAAGAACATATGGGAGGAGTATCCGGAAGCTGCAGAAATAGAAAATGAATTTTTTTCAGGAAAGTGTAGCATAGAACAGTCAACCGGTGTCATCTTTCATCCCTTGCCGATTTTCTGTTGTCCAATATTTCTTTTGGAGATCTGGAGAATTCTAGTACACATACAAACACATGTTAAGAGTAGCCAAAAGATTCAGAAAGACGCATATCTTTCGGTGGAACGTGTACAACACAACAATCGAGGGGTGTTCTATCTCACTTTCTGTTGATTTATTGAATCTAATATTTTTCTCCCACTATTAGAGCCTTCTAGTATACATAAGAACACATGTCAGAAGGAGCCAGAAGCATCGGACGCACGAAATAATTTTTTTGATCGAAAGTGTATCATACAACGGTCCCGCAGTCTCACCTCTGATCCCTTGATGACTCATTGTCGTCTAATGATTTTATTTTAAGTACTAGAAAGTTTTGGTACACATCTGGGAGAAGTAACCAGATTTTTTAGACGCGCGAAATGATTTTTCTATGAAAGCTTCATCATACAATAATCGAGTCTTATTCTATTTCACTCTCTGCTGATTTATTATCGTCTAATATTTTTTTTGACAGTACTAGAAAGTTTAACTAACTACAATCGAGCCGTGTCGCCACCGATCCCTTGATGGCTTACTGTTGTCTAGGATTTTTTGTTACAGTACTAGAGATTTCTAGTACATATAAAAACATACGTGAGAAGTAACGAGAAGCTTCAGACGCGCAAAATCATTTTTTTATGGAAGCTGTTCCATGCAACAATTGAGAAGTCTCACTTCTCATCCCGTGCCGGTTTATTGTTGACCAATATTTTTTGGAAGGCGTGGAGAGTACTAGTACACATACAAGCACATGTAAAAAGTAGCCAGAAGATTCAGAAAGACGCATTTTTTTTTCTTTCGTAGAAGGTGTGCAATACAACGGTCGAGTATTTTTCTATCTCACTCTCTGCTATTTTATGAAGCCGCATATTTTTTTAACTACTTCAGACATCTAGTACAAATAAAAACACGTATGAAAAGGAGCCAGAAGCTGCGGACGTACAAATTTTTTTTTTTTTCATCGAAAGTGTACCATACAACGATCCAGCAGTATCACCTCTCATCCCTTGATGACTGATTACTGTCTAATAATTTTTTTATAGCACTAGAGAAATTTAGTACACATGAAAACATATGAAAGAAGTTGACAGAAGCTTCAGACATACAATTTTTTTTTTCGGGAAAGTGTAGCATCGAAGAGTCGATCAGTGTCATTTTTCATGCCTAGCCGATTTATTGTTGTCCAATTTTTATTTGAAGCGCTGGAGATTTCTCGTACACATTAAAACATATGTAAGAAGTATCCAGAAGCTTCAGACACCCGAAACAAATATTTTCAGTGACGCTCTACCACACAACAATAGAGCCATGTCACCGCTCATCCCTTGTTGGGTTATTGTTGTCTAGTATGTTTTTTACGGTACTAGAGATTTCTAGTATATATAAAAACATACGTGACAACTAACGAGAAGTTTCAGACGCGGGAAATCATTTTTAATATGGGAGCTGTACTATGCAACAATCGGGAAGCCTCACCTCTCGTCCCTTGCCAATTTATTGTTGCTAATATTTTGTTTCCAGTACTGGAGATTTCTAGTTCCCGTAAATGCACATGTGAAAAGTTGCCAGAAGATTCAGACATACGCTATTTTTTTTTTTAGGCGTGCAATACAACAATCGAATGTTGTTCTATCTCACTCACTGCTGATTTATTGAGTCTAATGTTTTTTTTCAACTATTAGAGACTTCTAGTACACATAAAAACACGTGTGAGACGGAGCCAGAAGCTTGGGACGCGAGAAATAATTAGACTTAAAAAATATGTAGAGAGTAAGATAGAACAACACTCGATTGTTGTATTGTACACCTTTTGCCAAAAAAAAATAGTGTATGTCTGAATCTTTTGGCTGCTTTTCACATATGTTTTTATGTATACTAGAACTCTCCAGTACTGCAAAAAAAAATATTGGACAACATTAAATCGGCAAGGGATGAGAGGTGAGACTTCTCGAATGTTGTATGATACAGCTTCCATAAAAACAATAATATCGCGCGTCTGAAGCTTCTTCTCCTTCTCACACAAGTTTTTATATGTACTAGAGCTCTCTAGTACTGTAAAAAATTACTAGACAACAATAAGTCATCAACGGATGAGAAGTGACACTGCTCGATTTTTGTACGGTAGAGCTTCATTGAAAAAATTTGTTTCGGGTGTCTGCAGCTTCTGCATATTTCTCACATATGTTTTCATGTGTACGAGAAATCTCCAGCCCATCAAAAAAAAATATTGGTCAACAATATGTCGGCAAGGGATGAAAAATGGCACTGCTCGATTGCTCAATGCTACACTTCCCCGAAAAAAAAACCAGTTTCTATTTCTGAAGCTTCTGGCTACTTTTTACATGTGTTTGTATATGTACTAGAACTCTTCAGGACTTAAAAAAAAAATTAGACAACAATCATTTATCAAAGGATGAGAGGTGAGACTGCTGGACCGTTGTATGGTACAGTTTCAATAATAAAAAAATATTTCGTTCATCCGGAGCTTCTGGCTCCTTCTGTCATGTGTTTTTATTTGTACTAGAAATCTCTAGTAGTTTAAAAGAATATTAGACTTAAGGGACAACACCACTGTGACGGCTTCAAAAAATCGATTTTTTGAAAACCATCTAGAAAAATCTAAAATACATTTAAGATTAAGATGCCTTTGGACCCAGGTCGAAAAAATAATTATTTTTGGAGATATTGAATATTTTGTGGAGCGGTGCAGCGCTCCGTGACGCTCGGGGTCCCGCGCAGCTGCGCGCCTCAGGGTCGGCAGGTATACCGGGCCTTTCCCAGGTCCTGCGGGTCTTTCCCAGGTATTCTTTTGTCTCCCTTCACGAAAACCGGCTATTGTTATAAATATAGTTTCGAAAAAAAGCCATAGGTGGCGATAATTGAAAAATTTTCAAGGCAGGTATAGGCATAGCGTCATAGCGTCAGTTTGCGAATAGAAGCGACGCTACTCGTGTCTAAACGCTCCGAATCGTTTCGTTTATAAATATCGAACGCTCAGAATTATTCTTTGCACATCGAAATGGATAATCCGAAAGTGTACGCGGGGAAAAAGGAAACAAAACGGAGCTATGTGACGAGGAGTCGAACGAAAATTTCGAATCGAAAACCTCCGAACCGTTATAGCTCCGAAAATAGTTCTGCAGAGTATGTGAGCACGTCGGCGAAAAAGTTAAAATCGTCGGACGATTTAGAGGTCGGTGTTACTAACGATTTCGGTTGTCGTATAGTACACCTCGTCAATGCATTGAACATTATATCGACGTTAGTGAAGTGCAAAGTGTGTGATCGCGATATAAAGTTTACTGAAAAAAGTTTGCGCGGACTCGGATTCAAAATCGAGGTCGATTGCGGCCACTGTGAAAAAGTGCAAATCAATTCGTGTCCTATGATTGACAATGCATACGAAATAAATCGTCGGATCGTATTCAGTATGCGTCTTCTTGGCGTCGGTTTGAATGGCCTGATGAAGTTTTGTGCATTTATGGACCTACCGCGCCCCATATTTCAGTCTTTCTACGATCGAATCTTAAATTCGATTTCGATTGCCACTAAAGCTGTGGGCACAGTGAGCAAACAAAAGGCTGCACTTGAGGAGGAGACAATTTCGTTGGAAAATGGGGTGGAGGACGGAATTATCGTTTCAGGCGACGGATCGTGGCGTAAGTGCGGTTTCAGCTCGCTTTTCGGCATAACATCGCTAATCGGCTGGTACACTAAAAAAGTGATCGACGTTATGGTGAAATCGAAATATTGCAAAGCTTGCGAGCATTGGGAAAAAAAAGAAAGCACCGCGGAGTACTGGGAATGGAAAAGTACCCACGACGATGAGTGCCAGGCGAACCATAGCGGCTCCTCCGGAAAAATGGAAGTCGACTCAGCTGTCGAAATGTTTCAACGGTCTGAAGAGCTCTATGGCATAAAATATAAATATTATATTGGTGACGGCGATTCTAAAACGTTTCTGGGCATATCGAATAGCGATCCATACGACGGTTTCGAGATAAAAAAAAAGAGTGCATCGATCATGTCCAAAAACGTATGGGGACGCGCCTCCGCGAAATCGTGAAAAAACAAAAAGGATTGTCTGGCAGAGGAAAGCTCACCGGAAAATTGATTGACGAGTTGAGCACATATTACGGCTTGGCTATTCGGAGGAACAGCGATGATGTTGAAAAAATGAGGAAGGCAATTTGGGCAACTATCAAACATAAAATATCCACAGATAGTGAGCCACAACATGACGATTGCCCAGAGGGAGCCGAGTCGTGGTGTGCGTGGCAGCGAACGGTCGCAAGCGGTAATATTTCTGAATATCGCCATAAGCCGCCTCTTCCTGAGGAAGTATTGGAGGCAATTACGCCAGTCTTCGAAAATTTGAGCAGAGACGATTTGCCGCAGCGTTGTTTGGGCGGCTTCACGCAAAACAACAACGAAAGCTACAACAAATCAGTTTGGGCAATAGCCCCCAAGTGTCAGTCCGGGAGCAAAAAAATCGTCGATATTGCAGCTGATATCGCGGTATTATTATTCAATGATGGCCTGAGAAGCCTCATGAAAGTTTTGGAGACGTTGGGGATAACTATCGGCCCAAATTGTTTCAATTTTTCATTGAAACCGACGCAGCGCGGATCGAGCTGGCGGAGCGCTCGCTCACAGACGCTGCAAAAGAGGCAAGAAGAGCCTCTACAAGTTCGAGAAAAGATGCTAGGGACAATCATTTGCTTCTTGAAGGCCAGCTATATGGTGCCGGCATCGCTGATTAAAGGTAAAAAAAAATTTTTCCAATTTATCGCATAAATTAACAAACCTAAAACTTTGAACGCGTTTTTCTCAAAACCACTTTTTTGAGTGCGGCACGCAGCAGAACTCGAGCAATTTTTATCCGATCGACTTCAAATTTGGACTGCATCAATAAAACTAGATTATCTAAAGAAGTACATAGGATTTTTTCGATATCTCAATAATAAAAAAAGTTATAGCCTATTTTCGACGAGAAATTTTGCTCGAAAATCGTCCTTTAATTTCAAAAGCGTGCCTATTTTTTAAAAATCAATATTTTTTCAAATCCCTGTGTACTTCTCTTCAAAATATCATATTATTAACGAAAACACTCGGTATTTTTTTTCAGATCGACTTTGAAGAGAGTTCTGCTGCGTGCCGCGAACCACTGCAGAGGCAACAGTACCTGACGCGGGAGCTTCCCCAGCGTCACCATGGGGCGTGAAAAATTTGAAATTTTTTTTTTATGTATCTTCAATAAACAACGAACAAAACAAAAAAAATTTTTTCGAATATCTCTTTTTTTTCCCACAAAAAAAAATTCTTGAAAAATGGCAAAAAAACAGGGGGTCACAGTGGTGTTCTGCCTTAATAAATTAGCAGAGAGTGAGATAGAAAAACGCTCGATTCTTGTATTGTACACCGCCTGCCAAAAAAAAAAAAAATTGCGTGTGTCTGAGTTTGCTGACTACTTTTTACATGTATTTCTATATGTACTGGACTCTCCAGGATTTCAAAAAAAAAAATTAGACAACAGTCAGTCATCAAGGGATGAGTGGTGAGATTGCTGGATCGTTGTATGGTACTGTTTCGATCAAAAAAATTATTTCGTTCGTCCGAAACTTCTGGCTTCTTGTCACACATGTATTTTTATGTACTAATCGTTGAAAAAAAAATTAGACTTAAAAAATCAGCAGAGAGTGAGATAGAACAACACTTGATTGTTGCATTGTACACCTTCTGCCAAAAAAAATAGCGTATGTCTGAATCTTTTGGCTGCTTTCACATGTGTTTTTATGTATACTAGAACTCTCCAGTACTCAAAAAAAAAATATTGGACAACATTAAATCGGCAAGGGATGAGAGGTGAGACTTCTCGAATGTTGTATGATACAGCTACCATAAAAAAAATATCGCGCGTCTGAAGCTTCTTCTCCTTCTGACACATGTTTTTATATGTACTAGAACTGTCTACTAGTTGAAAAAAAATATTAAACAACAAGCCATCGAGGGATGAGAGGTGACATTGCTCGATTGTTCTACCGTACAACTTTCATGAAAAAAATAATTTCGCGGCTCTCAATCTTATGACTACTTCTCAGATACCTTTTTGTGTATGCTATAACTCTCTAGTATTGTAAAAAAAATACTAGACAGGAATAAGCCATCAAGGAATGAGAGGTGACACTGCTCGATTGTCTTGAGAGGTGACACTGCACCATTATCGACTGTCGATGTCTCTACTTACCGATCGATGGTAAGGATCTCTTGATTACCGGCTGATGGTAGTAAGTCCCCCCCTCACGAATGGGAGGCACGGAGACGTCCGACTCCCGGCGAGGCCGCGCAACGACTGACAAAGAGTCGTGGTGCTTTATAATAAGAGGGAGCCCCCCCCCCCCCCCCCGCCAGAAGGAGCGGCGGGAGGAGGAATGGGGCGTCTCATTTCTCAGAAATTGTTTAAACATTTGTGGGTCGTTAGTCATCGGGCGCCCCCCGATGACTAACTACCCACCACCCTGGCAAAGGGACCCCCCCCCCCTCGCCTCGCGACAGCTTTGTGACGTGTTGAAACCTGTCAGCGAATGATTTATGCACTTTTCTCAGAATTTGTTTAAACGCGGCGGCCCGAGATGCGACAGCGTTTTTATACTTTATACATTGACGTGTTGAATATGTTTATTCCGGCGGTGGTAGAGGGGGTCAAGCGGCGGGATTTCGTCAGATTTTTTCTACGCATTGTTTATTGTCATTGGACACTTGGAAATTTTTCGGCGCTTAACAGAGGAGTCTCTCTCTCAAGTGCTCATGCGATCAGATCAGGAAACAGATCAGTGTCAAAAGACGGCTGTTTATAATATCATGTCGAGCCATGCGACCGCACGTGCCATTTTCACGCACGCGCGTACACACACTCTCATACATATACACACACACACAAACACACACACACACATCGCCCCCCCCCCCCCCCCCACACACACACATACACACATTGGCGGATGCTGCTCTTGACAAAGAACCCCCCCGCCCCCAATCAAAGCTATGCGATAAACGTAGTTACTATGATGCAAGGGGGCTATAAGTGGAGCGTATCTATAAACTATTTGCCAGCATAGCATCTAACCCCCCCCCCCCCCCCCCCCCCCGTCAACATGAGTAATTTCAGAGATTCGAAAAATCCGGTTTCTCAAAATTTGAAAAAGTTTGCTGAAGATGAAGATCGAAAAAATTTCCCCCATCCCCCTGCGAAGTTCCAAAGATCAAAATCATTTCGCTCGTCTGAAAAATCTTGTTACTTATCACAGATGTTTTTATGTGTACTAAAACTCTCTAGTACTAAAAAAAATCGCTAGCCAACAGTCATCAAGGTATGAGAGGTGTGACTGTCGTACCGTTGTATGGCAAACTTTCGATCAAAAAAATTATTCCGTTCGCCCGATGCTTCTCGCTCCTTCTGACATGTTTTCTCATGTATACTAGGACTCTCTAGTAGTTGAAAAAAAATATTAGACTTTAAAATCAGCAGAGAGTGACATAGAACAACACCCAATTGTTGTGTTCTACACCTTGTACAAAAAAAAATTGCGCGTGTCTGAATCTTCTGGCTACTTCTCGAGAACGACTTTGAGTGGGTAATTTCAGGGCTGTCCGATTGCGGCCCCAAAAACCGTTCGGAGCATCGAATTCGTCGTTGTTCGTTTGTCGCGAGCCGGTAGCCGCTCGAGCTGCGTTTCAACGACGCACCATGCTCTTATTCGCAATCGTTTGCTGGATCCTATATGAAATTGATGTCCGCTATGACGGGGATGGTCGAACGACGTTTAAAGTCGTGCGGAAACGTCGTGTGAAACGATGTTTTCATCTTTATCGCATAAATAACCACCCTGTTGTCTCGCAAGACCGCACAACTTGTCCACTCGCTTTGACCGAAAATAAGATGAGATCGAAAACGATATTGAGTGAAACGTTTAGGGATACCCGATTGACACTCCAAAAACCATCCTAAGCATCGATTTCATCGTTGATCGCTTGGTGCGAGCCGGTAGTCTCTCGAGCCTCGTTGCAACGACGCAGCATGCACCAACGACGTTGAAACTCGCGCGGAAACATCAAGCGCAACAATGATTTTATGTTTATCACGTAAATAATTCGTCGTACTCACAATTTGCTGAACTGCCCGAATTGTCCACTCACTATGACCACAAGTAAAATGAATAAATAAGTATTTTTTTTTTAAGTCGCTCAAATTTCGACGTTTTAGACGACGCTGGTATTCTCATATTCTTAAAAGGAATAACAAACAAAGTCGAAACCCTTTTGGATTTCCGGAAACCGTCCGTATAGAAAAGTGAAAAAACGTACCTATCTCACGCTGTGAAGATCTCATTTTTTTCAAATCCTCAAAATACTTCGTATCAGTTTTCGTCTTCCGGAACCAACTGGTTTCGTCTTTAATTGTAATTTATTTTTGGAGATAAATCCGAGTATTATACAAGACGGAGTGTTCGAATGAGAAATAGAATCCGGAAAACATCCAATCTTCGAAAATTTAGCGACAAATTATTGAGAGTTTGGTAATAAAATTTCACCTTCTTTTTTCATTGCGCGATAAAATCGCTCGGTCTATCGTAGTTTGAGGACTATTGAGTATTTTCTGATTTTGTTCATTTTTATTTCTTCATAAAACACAATTACAGGCTCTCTCAATGGATAATCACGGTCAAATTTGAAATTCGAAGGCGGAAACTCGAAGTGATTTTTCATGTAAGAGTCGTTGAGAGTGGATCGACGGAAAAGCGAAAGAATGCGCAGACGTAAGAGAAGATGAGACAAACGACAAGTATAATCGAGGAGAAATTAGAAACGCAAGAATGCCAATGAGTGACAGTAAGATAATAACGAAGGATGAAAGAGCGACGAATAACAGGCGACGAAACCCGACAAGACAATTCACCCTCATTCGCTTGTGTTTCGCGCGGCTTGACGCACGCTCTGAACTTGCGCACCCAAGATGACGGAAAGCATTAGCAGACGATACAAGAAACGTCACATCACCCGCAAAAGCGAAACAGATGCCGATCTGCATTGCTTGTCGTCTGCTACGTGCCCCGCGCTCGGCTCCGAGGACTGAGTGGCGGCGTCGATTATGGCAGACTGTAGTCCTATGACAATGCATCGAACGCCCAAATTCTAATGCTTCCCATTCAAAATCTATTCGAAGGAAACAAAAAAGCCTTGACAATTACATTCCGGGTACCCCCTGAACCCGCCAATTCAGAGTGCGTCACCTATTATGAATCACCCTGTATATATCCCTAGTTTTACCTACAATTTCAACAATTGTGCGAATTTTCATTCTTCTTTTTTTTCCCTATGCACTTTCCGATTTGTCCAGTAGAACATTTGGTAAATTAGTATATCGTTTCCAGAAAGTGCAGCATTTATGTGTGACACTCCCCAATGGTATGTCACTTCGTGTATATGATGCCGCACCGTCATTCAACGGATTAGTCCGTGAGATGGTTCCTTCTTAGACGTCTTATTATAGAAGTATTATAAACACTTGCAGCCAGCTGATTTGGATGTTCTTGCATCCTGCTCGTGTATTTTCTTATACATTTCTTTTATTTCGTTGGGTACCGTTGGCACCTTTACGTTTTTGCGAATTTCCTCATTTTGGATGTACCATAGCGGGCGTTTTACCGTCCTGAGTATTATTGATTGTAGCGCTTCCACCTTCGAAATGTGACTCTTCGCTGCCATACCCCATAGTGCCATTCCATATGTCCATATACGTTTTATTATTGTGTTATCCTAAGCTTGTTTTCAACGCTAAGTTTGGATTTACGGCTAGTTAGCCAGTACATTTTACGTCTTTTTATTTTGATGTGCTGTATTACTGTTTTGATATGTTGTTTCCAGGTTAATTTTGAATCTAGCCTAAGTCCCAAGTATCGAACTTGGCTTGTGAGTGGCACGCCTGTACTGTTCATTTTGTAATCGGAGCGTTGATTGCATAGCGTGAAGATTATGTGATTGCATTTTGTGGGATCGACTTATATTTTTTTGCAATGCCTGCCCCGAAAGTGCGGTTTTCGATTGGTGTTTAACGTGCGGAAAGTTCCTTATTTCTCAACGACGCTTACTTTCCCGCACTAGTGCGGAAAAAATCTATTTATAGCTCACTTTACCGCATTGATTCACGAAAAAACGGTTTTTTTCATGGTTGATAGTTTTTTGTTCTACGATTTTGGACCGATTGAACAAACTTGAATGTAGCGAAATTCATGTGATATGAAACGTCTACTTATCACAGTTGACGTTTGAAATGTGAAAAAAGAAGAATTGGTTATGATTATTGGTTTTGTTGAATCTCAAATCCCACTTTCAAGGCAGTCATTGCAAAAAATAATGTATGGGACATGTGCGAAAAAAACGAATTACATCGCGCGTAAGTTGCCGAATTCGCCTCGACTTATGGTGCATTTCTTACTCGTACTCGTGTGAAATGCACCATAAGCCTTCGGCTCATGCGGCAACTTCACGCGCGACGGAATTCGTTGTTTCTCGCACTGGTAGCATAAATTACTATTTTGTTATTTAGCCATTGCTTAATTTTTATGATGTGATCTTGAAGTGTCGTTTCAGCTACTTGCATATCCTGGTGGGTAGCTGTGTCATCCGCAATGATCAATATTTTGGTGTGTATGTGAGTTCGAATGTCAGCTGTATAGAATGTGTATAGTATCGATCCAGGGACGGATCCCTAAGGAACTCCGGCTTGTATATCGTTTATCTCACCGAGCGTTTCTTTAACTCTCACTATGAACGTCCTGTTTGTTAAATATGACGTCAGCAATTTGTATATTGGTTCCGGAAAATGTTCTATAATTAAACGTAACAGTCCTGTGTGACATACCTTATCAAATGCTTTCTAGAGAAATGTTTTCTAGTGCTATGAGTATTTCATTAATTATTCTGTGCACTTGCTCTATGATAGACTGTTTGTTCGTGAAGCCAAATTGATGTTCCGGTATTAGGTTATTTGCTTCTGCGATAGGTTACAGACGGTTTAGTATGATTTTTTTCATCATCTTTGAAAATATTTGAAGAAGTGAAATTGGCCTGTATGATACAGTTTGATGAGGATCCTTGGCTGACTTTGATAGCAATATTATTTGCGGTAATTTCCAAAAGTTTGGAAAATGTTAGACTCGCAGTATGGAGTTAAAAAGGATCGTGATTAGTCTTATTACTGTAGGTGAGTAGATGAGTGGTGCGGGACTCATGACAAAATTCCTACTACCAACATTTTACCGACCGACTTAGCCAAGACACGAACCATTGGTTCATGTCCGAGCTAAGTCAGGTTCGGATTGTCGAGTAGGATTTTGCTCAGAGCCCGCACCATTATCGACTGTCGATGTCTCTACTTACCGATCGATGGTAAGGCTCTCTTGATTACCGGCTGATGGTAGTAAGTCCCCCCCTCACGAATGGGAGGCACGGAGACGTTCGACTCCCGGCGAGGCCGCGCAACGACTGACAAAGAGTCGTGGTGCTTTGTAATAAGAGGGAGTCCCCCCCCCCCCCCCCGCCAGAAGGAGGGGCGGGAGGAGGAATGGGGCGTCTCATTTCTCAGAAATTGTTTAAACATTTGTGGGTGGTTAGTCATCGGGCGCCCCCCGATGACTAACTACCCACCACCCTGGCAAAGGGACCCCCCCCCCTCGCCGCGCGACAGCTTTGTGACGTGTTGAAACCTGTCAGCGAATGATTTATGCACTTTTCTCAGAATTTGTTTAAACGCGGCGGCCCGAGATCAGATCAGGTCAGGAAACAAATCAGTGTCAAAAGACTGCTGTTTATAATATCATGTCGAGCCATGCGACCGCACGTGCCATTTTCACGCACGCGCGTACACACACTCGCATACACACACACACACACACACACACACATATCCCCCCCCACACACACATACACACATTGGCGGATGCTGCGCTTGACAAAGAACCCCCCCCCCCCCCCCCCCCCAATCAAAGCTATGCGATAAACGTAGTCACTATGATGCAAGGGGGCTATAAGTGGAGCGTATCTATAAAACTATTTGCCAGCATAGCATCTAAACCCCCCCCCCCCCCCGTCAACATGAGTCATTTCAGAGATTCGAAACATCCGGTTTCTCAAAATTTGAAGAAGTTTGCTGAAGATGAACATCGCAAAAATGTCCCCCACCCCCCTGCGAAGTTCCAAAGATCAAAGGGTGTAAAGCATTTAATGATAATGTTCGTCCCGGGCGATACAGGGCTGTGAGCGATTCACGGAAAAAATAGACCACCAAGCTCTTGTCGAGAAGTTGCCATTGAAGTCAGGCGGCACAGAGAATCGTGCAAGACACGTGAATTAAAAGTGCGTATCTAACAATTGTTGAACAACATTCGACAATTGAAAGGAGAAATAGATTCGTGGTCGCAGATTCATTCGCTGACGATAATGTTTGAAAAAAAAAGCGAATTTGGAGCCACGGAAGAGCTAACGTCCGTAAAATCTCTCCCTCCGCGTTATTGGTCGAGGAGTGAGAGTGGAGGGTGTGGTGGAGGGGGTATAATCTCGTGAAGACGGCTTCGAACAATCAGACGAACGGCAAGTGAAAAATGGAGGCGATCAATAAGGTTGGTAAATATGCCGATTTTCTCCAGGCGAAAAAAACTGAACGAGCTGACACCCGAGTCGGAATATCCCATCACCAATATACGGGAAGTGAGCACCAAATATGGAAAAAAGATCGTGATCGACATCCGCAACGAATTCACGGTGTTTCTACCGGCAAGGATCAGCAAGGCGCTTGCAGCGAGTCCAGCAACATTTCAGACGATGTTGGCAGCAGCGTACAAAGGAGATCTCTGCATGGTTTACATCGGTGGAAAGTTTCACAGCATGGAATTAAAAAATGTGTCAAACGAACCTCGCGAATGCTGATCGCGGTGACGATTGACATCAAGTGAATTGCGAGTGAAAAAAAAAGTGACCGGTGAAGAAACTTGTCGCCCGAATCGCTGTGGGGTCGCGAATTCACCGAGGCTCGGACTATGTTGGCAGACAAAAACCGAACCACAGCAGCGAAACCGTCTTTGCCAACGTGGATCACAAACCGGACGATGTTGCCACCAGCAGACATCCGTGTTTCACCAAAGCGCTTGATCCAGAAGCTGCGCTTAGAGATCTGGCGAGAAGGAATCTACGAACCCCCCCCTATTTGGACAAAATTTGTTTGTGTAAATAAGAAAAAAAACATGTTGTAATCAATAAAAAAATGTATTTTCTCATATCCTCTTTCAACCATTTTTCCAGACATTTAACATTTTCATAGGCACATTTGAATTTTGGGTCGAGAGTCGTATGGTAGGGACATCCGTTGTTTCGTAGCTCTTTTGACGCAATCTTGTGCAACGATGGGCAGTCCAGAGTCTCCAGTTCGATAATCTCCGTTGCTTGGTCGGTGAATTTCTTCAACCACAGCGATTTCTCCAATCCCTTGATGTAGACGATTCGAGCGTGTTGTAAGATTGATCGAATGAACATGGGGATCGTGTCGTGTGGAAAGTCGCCATCTTCCCATCGCAAACCATGGTAATTGCCTTTCTAGCACATATTCGTACTCTTGTATTTTGCGGGCAGAGAGTGCCAGACGTACGGTGGTTCGAAGAGCAACGTCAGGGGCTTGCTGTCAACGCTCGTCACCTCGACAATTGATATTTCCTTTGAGACGAATTGGTTGATCGGTCGCTTGAGTCTTGCATGTCAACGATGAACTCCATGACGATGACTGAGGTGGCGCGCGATCTCAATTTTTTTATATCAACTTTCTGACCCCGCCATCTATCGGATTGTACTCGGCAATACGATCATAGAGAATGAGACAGTATGCGGAAGTATTGGCGGGAATATTGGTCTTTGATTCAAATTCGAAACGTACGTCAACGGGGCCGGATTTGAAAGAATCGTTCTGCTTCGAGCAATCAATGACAAAGAGGGGAGCATACTTTATGAAATCCAATTTTTTCAAACATGGTTCGGGCTCTCTATTGTAGTATGAATATTGAAAGTTTGCATACATTTGATAGAGAAGCGCATATTGATTCTTTGGGATGTCCAGATTCAAATTCCCATAGGGATAACTTTGCGAATTCAGGTAGAATTTAACATCAGTGATGTCACAATTATCGACATTACTCGCAATTGCGCTTTTCTTATTTTTACGATCAGGCCGGAAGGCTAGAATGACATATCGCGGCTTCTCAAGTTGCGTAGATGTCTCGTGATGTTTTGAGGTCTCGGGGAGCATTGGGTATTCGTACAATTCCCATGAACGGAAAGTCATGGGTATCGGTGTATCTTTACCGATAAACTTGAGAAGCTGAATTTTACGTTTATCGGAGACTGTCACGTACGGTACGAGCTATTCTACTTTTTTCAACGTGAATTTAATGTCGACGTCGCCCGCGGATTGCCATATCGCATTATCATCAGTCTTCGATCTCAATAGAATCAATGCATGCTTCGCGTTGACAACAATTTTTTGATAATCTTCAGCGAAACCGAGGATCATACTCAGCGGTATGCATACGTCAAAATTCCCATCAGAATCTACGGCAGCGTGCCCGCTGCGGACATCATACCAGCCGGCATTCTCAAGCTTATAGTTCTTGGATTGACTCGCGTATCCCTTCATCGAACTCGTTATGCCCACATTTTTACTTTGATCTATTTCCATGGCATTGAGCTCATATCTCACTTCGTCGAACAAATAGCAAATGCCATTATTTGCGAAATACGTATTGGCAGCCAGTGTACCATCGCTTTGGTGACTCGCCCGCATACGCGTAGCAAACTTTTACTGGGAAGTATGCATATGTCTTGATGCTGCATGGAAATACTTATTTCATCACTGTTATTAAAGGTTGTGGATGCATACGGCTGATGAGCATGAATCTCATAATGCGCGATGGAATTATCGAAGATGACGGGTGTTTTGATATCAGTTATTTCCGCCTCCATCTCAAACAACATAGGCACGCAATGCAGATTATATAGTTTTTTATGCGATTTTTCCACGTATTCGGAGATCTCTTAAAAAACAGCACGTTCTGCGTTGTTAGCGACGTGCATGTCTATCGATTACTGGCCTCTCTGGTCTACGGAGTATTCTTTTTATAAGAGACTCTATGAAAGACTATGCCCATTGCGATTTAATGTGTAGTCGTATAGTAATTGTTTCACCGCAAAAGTTCACCAAATCACCGTCCTGATCCACTATTCGGAGCTGAATATCGTCTTGCTCGCGATTGGTAGATATATTACGTGCGATGGAACCTCGATGATTTTATAGTCTGGTGGTACTGATGGGAAAAACTCGTGGATTGTGTGTACTCTTCGCTCGTTAATATAGGCGCCTGCCGTGAGGTTACATTCGACACGCAAGGCGTTCACTTTGAGGATGGTCACTAGATTATCCGATTGATGCTTTTCAGCAGCTCTCAGTTTACTCGGCACAAATCCTAGCATACGTCCAATAGAATCAGCGGACGTGAAATATATTTCATAATTGCACTCGATTTCACTGCGCAGCGTATTGTGGTTGAGCCTAATGCGAATGCTAATTTGTTTTTTTGCTAGCTCTTTTTCCAAGTATGTCGCAATGTCGTCTATTTCATAACTCCCAGTAGGAATGGTAAAACTTCCTTGCCAACGTAACATTTGTTGTGTCCAATGTTTATGTTCGGAATAGAATTGTAGGTTAGGAGTTCGATAAGTCCGAGGGTATAATTCTTGCGGGGGGGGAGGGGGCGAGTTCAATGGGGGGGAAGTATTGAGCCTCGAGCACAGACGATGATCCCGATGAGGTCAACGTAGGACTATTATCCATAATGGTGTTTGACAAACTGACTCGATTTCTTCATTATCATCCACTTTTATATAGAGAAAAACTCTCTCGTCGATGTAGGAGTTCTTGACAGAGAAACTTGAGACACAAATGACCACATTCGAATGTATCGTATTTCTGGTAGCCCTTGTAATTATAATTTACGCTACCCACACCGAAGTATTTTAAAAGTTCAGCTGGTGATTGAAAATTGCCGAAACTATCGAAATACTGGACTCTATTGTCAGTTTTTTTGTACGCCACCCAATGTGTGCCAGACCCCATATCCTCATCGAGATTTACAATGGCACGACATGGACCACCCTTTGGCAATTGATTTCGCATGTAAACTCCACGAAAATAGGGGATTTTTATAATTTTTGCGTATTTCAGTAAATCTGCGTTGGTGAGTGGTCGCTAAGGTAGCTCTACTTTACGTTTTTTGGCGCGATGAAAAGACCCATTCCCTGTTTGTACGGCTTGAGATGCAAGCCTTTGCCCAATGCTATTGCTTCAATCGTTCGATTGTGACGCTTGCTTTCTTCGAGCTCAGGTTTCGCTGCTTAAGCGGCCTTGACCGCTTTTACTATGTTGGCCGCGCCACCGGCTAGCGCCCCCGCAGCGCTAAGCCCGGCAAAGATGGGCACGAGAAATGGTAGAAAGGCATCGATTTTACGAGGCACGGGTAACACTCGAGGGATACGCATTTTGCGCGTGCCACTTGCGACCAGAGTTGTTCGAAATTCATATCGGGCGTTAGGTTTACGAAAATTTTCTCGATACTCGATACTTTTGTAACGAGTAACGAAAATTTTCTCGTTACTCGATACTTTTGTAACGAGTAACTACAATTTTCTCGATACTCGATACTTTTGTAACGAATAACGAAAATTATCCCAATACTTGACACTTTTGTAGCGAGTAACGAAAATTTTCTCGATACTCGATACTTTTTTAACGAGTAACGAAAAATTCCTCGATAGTCGATACTTTTGTAACAAGTAACGAAAATTTTTTCGATGCTCGATACTTTTGTAACGAGTAACGGAAAATTCCTCGATACTCGATACTATTGTAACAAGTAACGAAAAATTCCTCGATACTCGATACACAAGTATCGAGTGAATGAAAGAGAATAAGGAAGAATGGGAGTGAATGAGAGTGAATGAGAGACAATAAAGGAGAATGGGAGAGAATACGGGAGAATGAGAGAAGAAGGGAGAGAATGAGAGAGAATGAGAAAGAATAAGGAAGAATGAGAGAAAAAGGGAGTGAATGAGAGAGAATAAGGCAGAATGAGTGAAAAGGTAGAGAATGAAAAAGAATGAGAGTGAATGAGAGAATGAGAGATAATGTGCGAGAATGAGAGAGAACAAGAGAGAGTATGAGAGAATAGGGGAGGATGGGAGTGAATCAGAGAGAACGGGAGAGAATAAGAAAGAATAAGGAAGAATGAGAGAAAAAGGGAGAAAATGAGATCGAATGCAAGTGAATAACGAAGAATGAGAGAGAATGATGGAAAAATCTGGGACAGTAAAAAAGAATGAGAGAGAATGAAGGATGAAGAGGAGAATTATGGAGACGGAAAGAGGATGGGAGAAAATTAAGGAGAATGAGGGAGAATGAGGAAGAGTAAGGGGGAAGGGAAGAGAACAAAAGAGAACATTTTGTTTATAGTAATGTCAATAATGTTTTGTTTATTATCATATCACTTATATAAATTTCGTGTCAACATTTTGTAATATATCAAATAAAGTTATGACCATCTAGAGACGCGGTAGCATTTTGTCACAAAATGAGATATTTTTCTTTTTAATAAAGAACGTGGCACATTATTTGAATTTTTCTAAATCTAATTTTAATAACTTAGCATCGAGACGATGCCGTGTATTAAGATAATTTTGGTATCACCATACATTGTTCAATATTTCTAAAAGCAAGCTCCTGGTTCGACTATATCAGTTTTTTTGAATCAATATTACACAGTTCCCATTTTTTAACAATAATTTCGGTCTTGAACTATTATTCAGGAATCATCATTGATGATACTAGCGAATATATAGAAGGTGGCGATAACTCAGCCAAATATAAACGAGTCCGATTAAAGAAGTAGGTGGCGATAACTCAACCAAATATGAGCAAATATCTGAATGGCAGAAAGATGGCGATAACTCAGCCAGGGAAATTAGTGCAGCTGGCGATAACTCAGCCAAATGAAAATGTATGTAAAAAGAAAGGAATCTCTATCATTGCATAGTTTTCCATCTTAAGCATTTTCGCGAAGATGTAACAAGTTTTCATTTTTTGATTGAATTTGCTTTGAGAAGTATCCTTTGTTCAAAGTGCTCGGCTGTTAGTCGATTCCATTTTGGTAAATCCATCATTCTTGCATTACTGAACAACCGTTCGACCGGGGCTGACGATGGCAATGGCGTGTTATATTTTATAAATACTTTTTTTATGGTAGGGTACTGATCGAGCATACTTAATTCAGTATTGTGATTTGCTAAATATTTTATAATTTCGACGCTCAAAGATTCATCTGCTGGTGGGCCTCCTATGTCAGGTTCCTCCTCGAAATCGAAAAAATCATCATTCGGTTGGTTGTGCACGAGCACTACTGGTATCACGTCATTATTCTTTTGATGCTCTTCTAAGGCCACTTTTTGAAACATGTTTTTAGTTTTGAGACGAATGGGCTCCGGAAAGAAAGTAAGCCATCTTACGTTGAATCGTCGATGACGAATAGCTGCAATTTCTGATTCTGCTATTTCATTATCTAAACAGAAAAATTGTTTAAATCGGTCATTAAGAGATTTCATTATACCACTCACGAGTGTTCCAAACCGTATACTAAAATCTGGATGACTGAAGCATCGCACTCATTTTGCGTCTCAATGATATCAGCGATGGAAGGAGGTATCCATAGTAACAATACTGTTCTCCTTGTAAGAGATCGATCGTATCCGCTAATGGCTTTAGCATCCTGAGGTATTCTTCAAGATATCTGAAATCAGCATCGTTGAGTATGTTTAGAACTCCAATTTGAGTACTTACCTGGACAATTTTGTCCTTTAATTCGACAATTCGATTCAGTGCATCGAATAGTGAATTCCACCGTGTAACAACAGGTCGCGGTAAAGTAGCTCCTACAGATTCCCGTAATAATTCATAAGATTTTGGGGAGCGCAGAGCCTTCCATATTGACGTGCATTTTTCTAGCACTCCAAAGTGAACGGCGGAAAGATAATGCGATGACTGGATAATTTTCGGAACATCGGCAGCCGCAATTAAATTCAGTGTGACTTGCACATCTAAGATGTTTTGGTAACACCGATCTAATTGAATCGTCTGTGTCGTAAATTGCCTGATCTCTCTAGGCATTCATTTCGGCATCGCGTTCCATGTTTGAGTCGGATGTGGACGGTAAACTGTCATCTGGCACTTCCTCTCCATCAGGCTCTGCATCTGGTTCTAGAGAGCCGTAAAATGTAATTGATTATTCCGAACTCTACAAGTCATATGTTACATGCGATTCAACAGGAAAGATGATTTACCATACAGTAAACTTTGGGTTAAATTTACACCAAAATCACGGAAAGCCTTGACGAAGTTGGAACCGTTGTCAGTAACGGTTGCCACTATTTTGCTGGCATCTAAGCCAAAAGATGCGTGGATTTCAAGAAGAATGTCCATTATCCTGTGTGCCGTATGAGTACCAGGGAATCGTCGACACGCGATGGCTGCAGATTTTCTCACAAGCGTCTTAGAATCAATCTATATTTCAAAAATCAAATACATTTTCAATAACTGAACGGTATAACGGAATAAAGGAACTAAGCATTCGAATTATCTATCTAGTGGTAAACTTGACTTGTTAGCTCTCACCCAATGTGCTGTGACACCAATGAATCGCCGAGACTTTGAAGTCCATATGTCTGTCGTGGTGCACACATAATCAGCTTCTTTTTCCAAATTATCACGGATTTCTTGCATTAGTTCCTTGTACGAATTTTGTATTCGTTTGTAGAGACTATTTCTCGACATATGCTTTAAAGTGCGGTCTCGTTTTTTTTATGTCCGAATCTAAACGAACAAAACATATTCAGTTATAAAGCTATTGTTTCCGCACCTGCTCGTTTCGAAATTTATCCATCAAATGCCGATCGAAGACATACTAAGGACTGCTTATAATTCTTAATTCACGTACGGGACCCAACGCTCGTCGATATATTTTTATAAGTTCAACGAAAAATGGTCCATATTGAACTCACCATGGAACATTTTTCTAAAAGAAGACATCTCTACTGTACGTAAGGGTGCCATGCTCTCAAGAACGTAGTTTGTCACGTTTGTTTCGAGCTGCATCTATGAAAATGTACACGTAATTTTTTCCGATTCGGGTGCTCGAACCCGCGGTTCATTTTTCTTCCTTCTATATTCCAGGAACACTTCGT
Organism: Ophion ventricosus; assembly: GCA_963932345.1. Classification (NCBI taxonomy): domain Eukaryota; kingdom Metazoa; phylum Arthropoda; class Insecta; order Hymenoptera; family Ichneumonidae; genus Ophion; species Ophion ventricosus. The sequence goes on from OZ010724.1 coordinate 4,755,304, forward strand.
ACTCATTTCCGTGTATTCTCTGCAATGACAAATGTCCATCAGGGCGCGTCGTTTTATTTGGTTCAATAAATTTTGCAGTTTACGTGGCAAAAATTTTGCACAAATATGCAAAAATTTTGTTAATACATTGAAAAATTTGTTAAACCGAATAAAACGGCACAGTCGAATACGTCCAACAAATTTGCCATTGTATCAACAAAGCATTTTTACCAGTGTATGTATATAGGATCAAAAACTTCATTTTATAACGAACCTTTATGTGCGTTGAAAAATTCGATGGCGATTTTAATGATCCTCGTATCACTTTGACATTGGTACAAAGCTGACAAATACCAAAAATCATACCGCGGAATGATGATTTTTCAAAATCCACTTTGAAATATTTTTCGCCAGAAAAAGCATGTTGCTGGCATTCTTCAATCAGCAGCTCCATTTCGTCGCGATCCTCGATCGTTTGAGGTGTGGGATCCAACATCGCAGCAATCGAGACATCTTCCATCGTATTACAGTTGGAAGTATTGGAATCCTCATCGATTATGATCGCACCGGCTTCCACACTGCCGTAAACGATTGTACGAACTATGTCAATCAAATTTATTTTTAACACCGTTCCGTAATGACAAATTATTTCCGTAAAATAAAAGTTCCAGATCTTAGTTGAAGCCATGCTCGAGCTTCGGCACTGTTCTTCCGGTTTAAATTTGGAGGCTTAATTCGGGTGATATTTACAATGAAAGTGTAGCCGAGATACCTGCAAACAGATATATATATATATATGTTTATATATATTGTGGCGTGGCGTCACAAACCGCTCCGCTCCGAGCTTCGACGCTGGCTCACCCCCCTTAAAAATTCCCCTTAAGCCCCCCCCCCCATCACGCACTGCTAACGCCCTTATCCCCCTTTAGAGTTACTCAATAAGTGTTTGTTAATGATTCAAATGGAAATTTTATCATCAATCAACACAAAAAAATCAATAACGAAAATGAATACTTAAAATTAAGCTTCATTTAACAATTTATTAATTCTTGAGGGGCAAAATAAAAGTTGTTGGATTAAACTGAATTTTATTTATTTATTTTTATTAGTGATTTATTTTATCTTAATTTATTAATGAAATTCCGATACATAATCTATTTATAAATAATAATTGAGTAACTGAAACATTTAAAAAAGCTTAAATCTTATCAACGTTAATTTTGATTTACCAATTATGTATTTTTTAATGGCAACGTAGGCTAAAAAATACTTACACGTTGAGGCTTTCTCTCTCACTTTTCGTCACTGCTCGCACTTCCAATTTCAGCTACACTGATTAATTAATAAATCGATTTTCCGTAATTTCTTGAAGAACTACGAAAATTTATTAATTTATATATTTTTCAGTCACTAAAACACGCAAGTTCTCCGTTCGCAATGGAGAAAAATTGGCATGACATAATATTTCTTTAAAATTGAAAAAACTTCGAGAGCGTGTATATTCCGCAAATACACCGAAATAAGGAATGAATTGAAAGAGTTTCCGTAGCTGTAGGATATGGATCTACAGCGCCGATACGCGAGAACGCGTTCGATCACGTGATATTTATTTGCCTTATAACTAGTATATCACAATAGTTTTATTAAATTTTACTGTGCGAAAGGTATCCCAATATCCCACATAATTAGAATTCAGCAGTGACAACGAACCGAAATCGTGCACAGTGAGTACTTTCAGCTTATCTTCGTTAATTCACTAATTCAATTTCTATACATGAATTATTCACAAATACTTAATTTATAAACTTAAATATTCTAAGAGCATAATTTTTATCGAAATTAATTTCCATGTAATAATTGCAACCATGCAATAATTAATTATTAAGAGGAAAGTATAATTGGTAAATTAATCTTAATATTGAATATTCATTTTCGCTATTGATATATTTTATGTTGATTCATTACAGTTCAGCAGCCACAACTGACTGGAGAGGCCGTGAACAGTGAGTACTCTCAGTACTCCCAACGTGCCAAACGTTGGGATTCTCGAACCGAACGATTTGAAAAATTATGAGAATATTATCATTGCCACGAATGCTCATAAAAAATATTATCGTCCCGACTGAGCTGTGCGACGTGAAAACAGTCACAAATTCAAGATTTATATTTAAAAAATAATTCGTGCTCGTACGGGTCGGGGGATGCCCAAGTATAAGAAAGCTAGAAAAAATATGCAATTTGATTATGTTTACTGGGACAATCCGAATGAGCTTGTAGATCGTCTTCGATTACTCCACGCATCTCAGGCGGTAGGCAACTCATCGCATTCCAATGAAATCATATCGAATATCGATTAATTGCGTGAGGCTGGAATTATTTATTAACGAAAAAACGGTAGTTTTTCACACATTCGCATGTTAAACGTTGATGTGTGTGGACTAACCGCGCCATGAATGATGACAAAAAACTGACGCTCGTGGGAGAGCTGCATAAGCCTGCACGAAGAAATTATACTCGTCGACACGTTGAAATTCGAGGTCTGGATGAAACGTGACAAGCCGATATCGTAGATATGTCATCGTACGCGAGGCAAAACTCACAACATAAGTACCTCCTAACCGTCATCGATATATTCTCCAAATTTGCCTGGGCCATACCGTTGAGAAACAAGAGCGGTAGAGATACAACGCCTGCAATGAAATGTTCAGGGCCGTGTACCCAAGAACTTGCAAATTGACCGTGGCAAGGAATTTTATAACTCTCAGTTTGAAGAGCTTATGAAAAAATACAATAGTAACATGTACTCAACGTATAGCAATTTGAAAAGCATCAATCTGCGAGCGTTTCAATAGAACGTTAAAAAATAAAATGTGGATTCAATTTAGTTTACGTGGAAGTAATAAATGGATGGATATTCTGGATTCTCTAATTACCGAATACAATAATACCGTGCATCGCACCATCAAGGTGACACCGAAAAATGTCAATACAGCAAATGAGAAACAGATCCTCCATCGTATTTTCCGCCAGCCTCGAGTAGGAAAAAAATCACGAAAATTCAAAATTGGCGATAATGTGCGAATCAGCAAATTTAAGCATGAATTTGAAAAGGGTTACACGCCAAATTGGACAACGGAAGTATTCACGGTATGTAGAGTCAAAAACACGATCCCCAAGGCGTTCAATCTCAAGAACCATCGGAACGAACCCATCGCCGCGGTGATCGAATGCTCGTCAAGTTGTTGGGCTTCGAGGATGCACACAACAGTTGGATCGACAAATCATAATTGACAAAATGAAGAAATCAGATAAAATTTTTATTATTACACAAAATAGTTGTAAAAAAGGTTTTTGAATAATCATTCAAAAATTTGTAAAAAAATGTTTTTTCCCCCTTAGACCGCAAGAGTTCTCTCTCCTTGGTATTCTCGGGAGATGTTTGCATGCGTGCGTAACCCACTCGATTCATTGCTCTCGAATCTCGAATCTCGCTCCATTTTACGCTCATCTCATACACGATTTACTTACGTTCTAGGCGCGAAAGACTCCAACGTCTCTTGTTTTTTTTTTCGACGACCATTCTCCGCTTAGGGGAGGGGAGAGGTATTTTTGGCATTGATTTTATACGGTTTTTAGTTATTTACAGACCATTGTACAGCTTAGGGTTTTTTTCATCTCACTCTAACGCTTATCTGATACACGATTTGCTTATATTCTATACTCGAAAGACATAACTCCAACGTCTCTTATTTTTTTTTTTTTCGATGACCATTCGTCCCTTAGAGGAGGAGATGAATTTTTGGCATTGATTTTCATACGGTTTTCAGTTATTTACATACCATTGTACAGCTTGGGGTTTTTTTCATCTTAATATTCCATATCGTCGGAAGCATAAGCCCATGGAAGAGTGTCCGTGGAATCTGGGATTAGCACTCTTTTGTCATCTCTCCAGCTGAGAGCAACTTTATTTTGCATCGCCGTGTGAACAATGTGTTTTTTACTCATAATCAATTATTGCGCCTTGACGAGGTTTTCGTGCGTAAACAAGCAATTTTTGAAATCGTCGAATGTGATGGATTTAAGGGTTGACCGCCTAATGCCCTTAGCTCTCTTCTTTAGATCGCCACAGTCGAGGATCTTAAACGAGTACAATTTCGCTCTCAAGCCCACAAATTCTGTCATAATATGGCCATTATTCTCATCTTTCATGAGGCCTAATACCTTTTTATTTCGCAAGGGCACACCGTAGGGATTGTTTGGGGAATAATCGGACGTGTCAAACTTGTCAATGTCATACTTTATCGTTTCGTAAATGTCAGGCACGCTGAAGTGATAAATGAGACTATCAGTATCTGTATACAACAATTTTGCTTGATTGTTAAATCTTTCGAGTAGTGAAAATTGTAAATCCAGAGTTTGGAGATATCGAGAATTGAGAATCCTGTATAGATGGGCTTATTAAATAGAACGCACGCTCTATTGAGCTCAATTATAACGATGTCATTGTCAAATATGGTGCAGCTATGGAACGTTGGCTTGGCCATCTGCGCTTCCGCTCCCCACCGCCCCTCCCACTTCGTTACGAGTCGCACTTCCCGATGTTTCCTCACATTTTCCATTGTTTTACCAAAGACCGCATTGTTCATAAGTTTATAAAATTTTTTCTCAAACTCATTGTTAGATTTTTTTCTCAATTCCGTATTTACATTAATGTATTTTTTTAGCCAAGCGCGCTTGCTTCAAATTTCGATAATGAATTACATACTTTTCTTTTCGCATTAGCGTGGTTGTTAATTTTTTCTGACTGCTCCCAGGCGGGACGTAGTGTTCGGGGGCACAAGGGCAGATCTTTGTGTGTGTTGTGTAAGTCTCGAGGATACTCTAAATCAACTTCAAGAATGTATCCCGTTTCACCGTCATCCGGAATACTCTCGATACGTTCCTCGAAATTTTCTACCTAAACAAACGCGCCGTAAGGCAGTGACTCACACATAGCTGCACCACACAGATTATTAACATCGTAATACATTAGGTATGACTCGGACTCGGTTGCATTAAAATCATCTTTCATGTAGCGATTATTTGCTTTCGCATACCTATTGCAGCACTGCGCTACTCCACCGCGAATACCTCTCGATGAACATCAACATGTCAACGGCGACCAAAAGTTCGAGTTCGACATTGGTACATTTTAACATTGCATCAAAGGATAGGCCGAGGGTGGTGAAATAATGCAATGGATCGAGGTCATATGTGCTGATGCAATTTTGACGAAAATTTTCAAATATGTCCGTCAGTAGGAGTACATAGGTTTTCAAGTACAAGTCGGAATATTCCCCCAACGTTTTAATGTCAAAGACTGTCCAAATTTTGCAAGCGTGTGCGTAATCGTCCACCGAGGTATCCTCATTATTGAGTCGAGAGAAAAATGTATCTTTAGCGGGCAATTCCGTCTCATCGAGTCGCTGCCAAGAGTCCAAGTAGTCATAGGGAAACACGCCTTTCCTCGTCAATAATTCGAATTCCCTGGGGTTAGCGCAATGCTTACGTGTCACTATTTTTTTTGTCGTCTTTCAGATAAGGTGCTAATTTTTCAATGGTACCCGCCATAAATCTCATAGAGTCGATGAATCGGTACTGCACGCGTGTGCCTTTGACGCACTTTGAAAATGAAATATATTTTTTCTTGTTAATCGGGAGAAGACTGATCGATCCCTCGAATGTTCGAGTCAATGCGACTATTAAAAAGTGTGCATCGTATCCCGATAAATTATGAAAAATTATGGGAACGACGTGGCTATTTTTGTAATTTAAATTTCATCCTTGATGAGCAGCACCACGAAATTTCCTCGTAAAATGATAATGATCTCGGACTCCCACTTGATTAGGAGCAAAAGATTTTTCACAAACGCGACATTTTTCAGCTAACTTGAAGCTTCGACTTTCGTCAACCCTCAAAGGTTTCATCGGTACGACTGTCTGAAAAATTACATTCAATGAGTGGGCCAGTTCTTCCAAGTCGCGCATGAACCATTCAATACAGTCTTTTCCACGATTCACCCTGTACTCTGAGAGTGTGTCATTAAAATTACAATGCTTATAGTAGGCAATACTGCGGGGTGTATGCTTCTGATAGTTTACAGTGTTAGTCTGCGATGCTGCGACCGGTTCGAGCAAACATTCCAAATCTGCATAAATTACAAATGGAACTATCTCCTTGTGCTTGTAATTTTTGAATTTCAATATTGTGTTGGTATCTTCGGGAAACATAACTCGGCAATTATTACTACAGTCATTTTTGTGCCTTTGCAATATTTCTTCTGTGATGAAGTAGCACAAACATCGGTCGCAAATCCACGTGTAGCATTTTCCTCTGGAGATCTGCGCACTCACGAGCCTCGAAATGTTTTTAATCCACGCAAAATGATGATACACCTTGGGAACACCCGCGTCCTCCTCCTCCTCCTTCTCCTCATCCTCGTCGATTTCCGCTCTGATCATGAATGGATGAATAGTTGGTTTATCCGACGTTTGCTTACTCAAATATATCGGCACAATTTTACTAGTGCCGTCTTTTGTCACGCCGTCAATCCCGTACACGTGGATCGATAAGCCATTCGATTGCTCAAATTTTCTAATATTTAACAAACTCATGGGAAAATCCAGGCCTTCATAGTTGAGCGCCTCGCTGTAATGAGGATACGAACTCTTACGTACAGGACTCCCCCTAGGTGGTGGGGAGAGGGCTGCTGTGACGCACCAGAGAAAACAATAGGGGTCATTGTTTTTAATATCGATGACGGCCCGTTTCATCTGTATATCCCGCGGGAGACGCGTGTATGTGGATAAGCTTCTTCGCAATGGTTCGTACTTGTTAATGTTCGTAAGTAGATGTGAGATTTCATGTAATGTCCAACCAGACTCTTTTTCCTGAAAGTTCTCGATTTTGGTCGAGAGTTTTCATTGGACGTACTCGATGAACCACTTGCTAATATCGCTCGACGGTAAGATGATTGCGTTTTTCGTTTGAAATGTCTCTTTCTCCTCAATGATTTCATTCACGTTCATGAGACGAAATTTGCACGCTAATGTCACATTCACCTGCACGTTACCCTCCTCTCGCACAATGTTTTCCAATTTTGCGATAACCACGTGCATCGCATCTTCGAGGAAACTTTTCACATCTTTGTGCTCGAAATTCACAAGCGAGCCCGTCTTTATCCGACTTTGAAATGCCGACTCAAGATCAACCCACTTTAGTTTATCACTAGCATCACTCTCACCAGCACCGCTTACACCAGCACTGCTTACACCTGCTCCACGCGCGATTTTTTCCCTCAACGACGACAATTTTGCTAATGACGATTGAATTTTCAATTTTTGCCCAACGTTCAGCTCCGGTTTTTTCAATATTTTCCCCAAGAGCTTGACGTGCACATCACAATACTTTTGTCACTTTTCCGCCTGCGAATTCCGCGCACTCCTCAACGTATCGATAATTTTGTCGCAATCGTCCATGGTTACTGCTCAATGAATCAAATACGCATGTGGAACGGCTGATGAATATATATTTGAGAGAAAAATCTCTATATAACCTCACGCGCGCGTCTGTGTGTGTGTATGTGTGTACGGGGGCGCGCGCCCGCCCGCTCGAACGTCGAGTTTGTATGCACAAGATCGAGTTCTAAACAGTGAGACGTCGTGTGACTCTTCAATCTTGAACTCAAATTTTTTTTGTTGATAGTTTTCTGATTTACCGACGAGAGGATAAACGCACATATGTGGCCCCGTTTGTGCGAATCTTCGGACGGTCGACACCTCTCACTCAACACCTCTGATGACCACCGAAAAAGCGTCTGATAACTCACAACAATTTCTACAATGCATAGAAAAAATCTGACGAAATCCCGCCGCTCCCCTCTTCCACCGCCGGGATCAACAAATGAAAAATTTCAAACGTCCGATAAACAATGCGTAGAAAAAATCTCACGAAATCCTGCGGTCATATTGACCCCCTTTCATTCTGTAAGCACTCGTCCGCGGCTGCCGGGATAAACAAATTCTCAGAAAAGTGCACTTGATATTCGCTGACAGGTTCCAACTCGTCATAAAGCTGTCGTGGGGGTAAGGGGGGGGTCCCTTTGTCACGGCGCCCGATGACTTACCACCCACAAATGTTTAAACAATTTCTGAGAAATGAGACCCGCCACTAGTGCAGCCAGATCGCGCGTAAAAGTTACCCCCTCTCTAGTCTCTTACGCGCCCATCACACAATCATAGTAGCGCGTGTCCGTGAGCGAGCGACGCTCGGAGGTCTTCGGAAAGAGCCGACCGCGGTCGAAGTTTCCCGACCGCGCATTCGGCAGCTACACCAATACATGGACGCTGAGCACGTTCATGTGCGGCCAAGCCGAAACGAAGGCTTCGAGGCAAAAAGCAATCTGAGCACGCCTCGCGCGTGACGTCACCCGACGGCACGCGCGGGGCTTTTAAATGATTTCAATGCTTATTTAGCTCTTGATTCTCTGCGTTATTAATGTATACAAAAAAATGTATCGCGCACTCTGACCGCTTATTTTTTTAGTTTATACGTTAATTTAAATATAATAATAAATCTAAATTACAACTTATTTATCTTCTAAAAAATTGTTTACGCTTTACTCACACCCGTCCTTATGCCAAATAAATTATAATTCATAAAAGTAAGCGGAAATATATTTATATTCGTATTATTATATTAATTCTCATACTTTCATCAAGCGATAAAGCATTATCCCCAAAAACAAGCCAATCATACATCCGGCCGCGAAACGTAAGTACCAGAAAGTGCACATATTCTACAAGCGATGAGATGGTCCCGTTGGTAGCGTTTCCTGGCTTCGGTCTGCAGGGGCGCGGGATCGTTCCCCGCGCTCAGTGGTTTTTTTTTTTAAATTATTATTACTATTAATTCTTATTTGATTAGTTATTTTTATTAGTTATCATTATTATTTTAATTAGTTATCTTTTAGTGTGGAAAAATTTATCGCGCACTCTGACCGCTTATTTTATTAGTTTGTACGTTAATTTAAATATAATAATTAATCTAAATTACAACTTATTTATCTTCTAAAAAATTGTTTGCGCTTTACTCACACCCGTCCCTATGCCAGATAAATTGTAATTCATAAAAGTAAGTGGAAATATATTTATATTTGTATTATTATATTAATTCTCATACTTTCATCAAGCGATAAAGCATTATCCCCAAAAACAAGCCAATCATCCATCCGGCCGCGAAGCGTAAGTACCAGAAAGTGCACATATTCTACAAGCGATGAGATGGTCCCGTTGGTAGCGTTCCTGGCTTCGGTTCGCAGGGGCGCGGGATCGTTCCCGCTCTCAGTACATTTCTGTTTTTTTTTGTATGGGGCGAATTGTTTATTCGTGAAATCATACAATGTATGATTTCACATGGCATATGGTATGATTTCACAGTACAAAACATGGCATTTTTGTATGTTTTTACATTTACAGGTAATTTTCACTGTAATGGGGTGAATTGTTTATTTGTGATTACTCACCATTGACAGAACAAAAATTTTTTAATCGTGAAACATCATGAGCAGTTTTCTTATTTTCAGAATAACGTTCTTTCAATGAGCGCGTTTCACGAATAAACAATTCGCCCCATACAAAAAGAAATTAATAAAAATAGAAAAAAATTTAAAAAAACAGAAATGTACTGAGAGCGGGAACGATCCCGCGCCCCTGCGAACCGAAGCCAGGAACGCTACCAATGGGACCATCTCATCACTTGTAGAATATGTGCACTTTCTGGTACTTACGGTTTGCGGCCGGATGGATGATTGGCTTGTTTTTGGGGATAATGCTTTATCGCTTGATGAAAGTATGAGAATTAATATAATAATACAAATATAAATATATTTCCACTTACTTTTATGAATTACAATTTATTTGGCATAAGGACGGGTGTGAGTAAAGCGCAAACAATTTTTTAGAAGATAAATAAGTTGTAATTTAGATTAATTATTATATTTAAATTAACGTACAAACTAATAAAATAAGCGGTCAGAGTGCGCGATACATTTTTCGACACTAAAAGATAACTAATTAAAATAATAATGATAACTAATAAAAATAACTAATCAAATAAGAATTAATAGTAATAATAATTTAAAAAAAAAAAGCACTGAGCGCGGGGAACGATCCCGCGCCCCTGCGGACCGAAGCCAGGAACGCTACCAACGGGACCATCTCATGGCTTGTAGAATATGTGTACTTTCTGGTACTTACGTTTCGCGGCCTGATGGATGATTGGCTTATTTTTGGGGATAATGCTTTATCGCTTGATGAAAGTATGAGAATTAATATAATAATACGAATATAAATATATTCCCGCTTACTTTTATGAATTACAATTTATTTGGCATAAGGACGGGTGTGAGTAAAGCGTAAACCATTTTTTAGAAGATAAATAAGTTGTAATTTAGATTTATTGTTATATTTAAATTAACGTATAAACTAAAAAAATAAGCGATCAGAGTGCGCGATACATTTTTTTGTATACATTAATAACGCAGAGAATCAAGAGCTAAATAAGCATTGAAATCATTTAAAAGCCCCGCGCGTGCCGTCGGGTGACGTCACGCGCGAGTCGTGCTCAGATTGCTTTTTCCCTCGAAGCCTTCGTTTCGGCTTGGCCGCACATGAACGTGCTCAGCGTCCATGTATTAGTGTAGCTGCCGAATGCGCGGTCGGGAAACTTCGACCGCGGTCGGCTCTTCCCGAAGATCTCCGAGCGTCGCTCGCTCACGGACACGCGCTACTATGATTGTGTGATGGGCGCGTAAGAGACTAGAGAGGGGGTAACTTTTACGCGCGATCTGGCTGCACTGCCCCCCACTCTTCCTCCCGCATCTCCTTCTGGCGGGAGTGGGGGGACTCCCTTGTATTACAAAGTACCACGACTCTTTGTCAGTCGTTGCGCGGCCTCGCCGGGAGTCGGACGTCTCCGTGCCCCCCATTCGTGAGGGGGGACTTACCACCATCAACTGGTAACCCAGGGAGCCTTACCATCGACCGGTAAGTAGAGACATTGACAGTCGATAATGGTGCGGGCTCTGAGCAAAACCCTACTCGACCATCCGAATCTGACTCAGCTCGGACATGAACTAATGGTTCGGGTCTTGGCTAAGTCGGTCGGTAAAATGTCGGTAGTAGGAATTCTGTCTTGAGTCCCGCACCACTCATCTACTTAGGTGGTGATTCCTTCACAATATGCCCGTTTATCAAGTCAAGTCAAGTCAACTCCAGGTGTTTTCTTGTTTTGTAGATTCTTTATTGTCTCGTTGATTTCGTTTGTGGTCGTTGGTGGAATTATATAAGATTTATATTGCACCTTAGTGATGTAGTACACTGCAACCTCTCGATCGGCACTTCCCTACATGAAATCAGCCCCCACTAGGTGCCGAATATTGATCGGTGTAGCGCATGGTGGGACAAGCGCCTGGTCCTAGCGCCGGACTCGAAGCATGGTAGACAATAAGAGAGGAATAGAGGGGCACTACTATCCGTTATGACAGCTGCGCAGTAGCGGGATTCCGTAACTCGTTATAACTCGGTAGCGATAGTTGGCGTTATTATTAGCTAGCGACAGTCAATGAGAGGCGCCCTTTTAATCCTCCATGCGATTCGCTGTCGCTAGCTAACGATAACAACTGTCGCTACTGAGTTATAACGAGTTACAGAATAGGCCTACAGAGTCGGATTGAGTAGATGGTGCGCAACCTCTATGTTTGCAAGTGTGATAGGGAGCTGATCCCGCCACTATGCCGATTAGAGAGGTTTGCAGTGTAGTTACTTATGAGTTACTGTTTAGGTTTGCTGTACCGTAGTCGCGTTGAGTGAAAGTGAGGGGTAGCTGTTTAGCAAACGTTTTTGCCTTTTCTTTGTTGTTCTTAGCCCAGCTCCATCCGATTTTTTAATCGCTTGGATTGGTTTTGTCATATTTTAAAATATTTCCGTAGGGTTCCACGACGAGTAAATGGTGTTTTCATAAAGAGAGAGTGAGTTCAGGTAATTTGGGAATGCTTCGTTTTTGCGTGAATTAGTGCATTTTTAGCTCTGTAGATAGTTTGTTATAGTTTCTTTTGTTTCTAGGTATTCTGAAATTTTTCCGGACTCTTTTAACTTTTCTCTTCACTTCTATTTTAACTAGAATTTCACGCGGATTGATTTTGTTTTGCTTAGATACTTGTTCATAAGTGATACTTTCCCATGCCGATTCTTAAATCGGATCAGTTAGTGAGCTTACCGCTTCTTCAATTTGGTATGGGGTTTTGAGCCAAATATTGCAATTTGTCCTTTTTTCTAGGAGATCTCTCAATGATTCCTAGTTTGTAAAGTGTGTCTCAAAAGACCTGACATTTTTTATTGCGCGCCATTTTTTTGTGGCGAACATAGGGTACTAATCTTTGATAACTGGCGTCAGGAAGTATCGAGGTTTAGTCATGGAGAATTACACGATCGAGCAAACCATAAAAACGTGACGCACTGCGGGCGAGACAATGCAGTTATTACAAACGAAGTTTCATGGTCGTGTTATCTCGCGCCGCGGCGATGTGAATTGGCCTCCAAGATCGTGCGATTTGACGCCATTGGACTTCTTTCTTTGGCGTTTTCTGAAAGCAAAAGTTTATGCCAATGATCCACAGATCATACCAGAGCTCAAGGAAGCAGTTGGACGCACCATTAATGAAATTAGTCCGCAATTATGCCAAAATGTTATTGAAAATTTCGTCAAAAGAGTGAACGTTTGCAAACAAGGACGAGGCGGCCTTTTATCAGATATTGTGTTCCACACATAAGCTCCATGTTTGTACCTTATATTGAAATAAAAATATTAGTACTTTTCAAATAAATAATATGTTTTATTACTAAATTAAAATGTCAGGTCAATTTGAAACACCCTGTTGTTTTATTGCATAGTGAGTTGGCATTTTCGTATAGTATTGGTTTGCTGGCGTACTCAATAATTAATGGTGTGTATGAACTGAGCTAAGGTCTATACTGCTTCTTATTTTTAGCTTGTTAATAATTATTCCTTTGATTACAGCAACGTCAATTACATCAGGATTTTTATTAACATCTAATGGCCAGTGAGTTGGTTCACCTGTTGACAATATGTTGAGACTTTTAGCTCTGATGTAAACCTCTAATTTTCTGCATTTCGGAGATATGATTTTTGATCCCCAAAGATGATGCTTTGCATTGTAATCGTCGGCCGATACAAATTTGTCGCCAATCCACCCCAGATAATCGTGCCATTTCTCAGAAATTATTTTGTGCCTTAGGTGCGCATAAAGCCGAGACTTGGAATGACGTGTTGCCTGTGTGTACTTTTATTGTAGTCGCCTGTAGATACTCTTGTACGATCGGGCTATAGAGGTGATGTTTGACGACATTTTAAATTATTGCCGCTGAACCCTCATGAGCTCTCCCCGATGGATGTTTGGTATCATCAATCGTGTACTAAAGTATTTTTATGTAAGTACTTGTAGTCACGTGTGTTTCTTAGATCAGTAGTATATCTATTTTTAATTTCAATTCTGGCAACAGCTTAAGTTCTTGATAAAACTTCAAGGATTACCAGTGTTCAGAAAAGTCTGTAGTTCGCGGAACTCCTGCGAAAGAGCTTCGCGAACTACAGACTTTACCCGCTCCGCCAGCTCCCGAGCGGTCTTCCATGGGACTCCGCGAGCACGAGCGCTTGAGCTTGCTTCCCCCTCTTCTCAACGCAGATCCTTCCGGCTTCTTGTTCGTTATCACTTGGTCCATCGCTGTGTTACGAAACGTTTCGTTTATTCAGGAACTCTTCTAACTTCTCTTCGTTGCGGTCGCGTATCGAGAAGTAAACCGATTTATGCCCGGTTTACTTCAAGATGCAAGTTTCCTTCGAGAATCTCTCTGCGACCATCGCACAGTGGGGCCAAATGCCAAAAAGCTGGCCAAAACTCGAAAACGTTATAAATTTAGCTGAAAGTCAGTACTCGGGGGGTTTTCGGGGTCGCTGATTATGAATCCGAAGTCAAAATTTGAAATAAAAACAAAATGACGGATTTTACATGAACCACTTTTATAGAGAAAGTACAAAATAGATACATATGTTGTATAATACGATAAAACATACAATCGGTTGATTTAAAGTTCACGCATCGTCATCCGAAGAATAATTTGATTCACAATCAGTTGATTCAACTTTTAAATCGCTGGAGCTTCCTGTACTTGCTGGTATACGTGGCGCAACTAACAATAGAACTGCTTCTGGGAGCAACGACTTTAAGTTTTTTCGAGGCAATTCGCGCAGATTTGAAATAAATGGATCGGATATTAATAATAAGCGTATAATAATGTCTTCCATTGTTTTGGCTCGGGAACACTTTCTTGCAAAATCTTCACGAAACTTTATAATGTATTTATTAGTAGACTCTTGAGCGTCTTCAGACATTTATCCTATCGGCAATATCGATGAGTTTATCACTTCTGCGCCATGAATCAATACCTTATGTACCGAAGTTGGCATGTAGAACCACGGATATAACTGCGCAAAGTAGCGAGCTGTCTGTAAGGCATAATCTTGAAATTTTATGAAATCGATTTCATGGCCACTCGAAATTGTCTGCAATATGACATGGAAACTCTTAATCAAGTCCTCATCAACCCCTGCAATAGCAGCAGAAATGCTTGAGTTTTCGAAAAATCGTCGAACGGTATTCCCATCATTCGAGCTACCGAAACCAGGCTTTGGTTAATCTACTATTAGACCCAATTCGATACGGAAACCCTTCTGTATATTTGCTTTTTGGATTCTTATTTGTTCCTTTTCTTTATCACTACGCGCTTGCCACTTTTTAATTTCAAGCTTATATGCTACATACAAACAACATTCGAAAAACCGTATCCATGCATGCAAAGTTGATCAGCCAAACTGTAAATGATCTTCAGATACTTCCTTTTCTAGAATTGCATCGATATTGTTAAGGGGCCAGTCCACTTAGGAGCCACGAAAAAAAGGCTATTTTCGCGATTTTTTTTTGAGGATTTTATAAAAGATATGAATATAAAAGTTGTTGGGCTTGATAAATAAAGTCTTGAAATACATTTAAAAAAAAATTTAATTCATTTTTATTCATTTTTAAGTACAAAAACTATAGTTTAACGTAACGCCTCAAAAATAGGTGGGCTAGGTAGCTCCATCACAACTCGGCAACGGCTCGTCTGAAACAAAAAAGTCAAAGTCCATTAGATTCAGTATGACACCAGCTACAAAATGACCCTCGGATATAAAGTTTTATCAAAAAATAAAAAAATGGCAGATGAAAAACGAAAAACGTTAAAAAAAAAGCGTTTTTTTCGCAGTTTTTCGCAAAAAAAAAGAGTAAAAATCAAAATTTAAAAATCATCGAGGGTCATCTTGTTGCGAATCATGTTTACAATATGTGGTTCAAATTTCAAGAGAATCGGTTTATTAGTTTTAGAGATACGATGGAACTAGATTTCGAAAACGTTGTTTCGAGAAAAACGCGTTTGAAGTTTATACTATGAAAAACTCTTACCTAAACTCAATCGGCAATTCCTGAACCGTACAAAATCCCTTCTGATTGCTCATTATCGTCGATTTCTTCAAGTCTTGCTTGCTTTCGTTTGGTTCTGGTCTCTTTTGAGCACTCAGAACTGCGGCGGTTTGCAGAGCGAACACGCTCGTCATCGCGATTGTCGGCGAATCCGATGGCGATCGGGCCGAGTTAGACGCCCATTATTTCCATTATTTTAAGCACTGGACGAAATCCTTCATTAAAGACACACGCAGAAACTTTGCAGGCAATGTCTACGATTTTTTTGCCGTTGAACATGTGTTTAGGTGCCATATTCCATACGCAGTTGTTAAAACTTTCATTATTGTTTTGCGTATGGCCACCTAAACACCTTTCGAGCAGCTCTGTTTTGGTGAGATCCTCGTAAATAGGTTTTAAAACTTCCTGTACTTCCTCAGAAAGAGCAGGAGGATGTTTGTGGCCGATGGGTCGGCCGAGCGCGCTATGCGCTCAGGTAGACGAAATGAGGTCCTGACGTTCAGGTAAAAAAAAAATACTTAGAGAGCTCGGATTTTCATAAAATTTAGACACAATATTTCTGAATGTATGTACTTTCGAAAACAGTAAAAAAATCGATTTTTTGAAATTTTCAAAGTGGACTAGCCCCTTAAAGTCTTTTGAAGTTGCTTTGCATAAATAGCATCATTGAGTAGACGTATTATGCGTGATAGCATTACAAACTTTACCGTCTACCATGGTGAAAGCAAGTCGGAAAGAAACTCTTATTTCTTTTCCATCTATGATCTTTTCGAAAGGGACAAGATTGTTCTCTTGCTGTTTAATATAATCCATTTCCTCACGAGTGGCTTCAGGACTCTCGTGAAAAAATTGGATCCTAATTGGTCTACAAAAGCGAGGAGATGACGGCCTCGGATTTTTCCATACAAGTCTAGCGTTTGTTTCTTGGTCGTCTGATACAAGCTGCAGTGGAACGATTGAGGTAAAAAAAATATTAGCATCGGACCTACTTCCATCATCATTGGTGAATTTTTGCTTGTACGTACTTTGGCCAGAAGTGCCATCGCAGCCCCACTTACAAATTAAATTCAAGTTGCTAACATTTTCAGGAGACAAACTTTTGACAACATCCATTTGTGTTAATAATATTCTATCAGCTGTGTGATTCAGCAAAGCCTGCAATTTTACCTCAGCACTACATTCATTGACAGAAATGTCTGACTTAGGCGGATAACATTTGAGCTTGGCTTGATATGGCAATTTATACGGTGGAAATAAATTACAGCTGTTCTCTTTGCATCTATTACGAAGCCCCTGATATTGTGATTTCGATAATTTTAGTTCCACTATAAGCGACAGAGCAGCATCGGAGCAGACTCCTTATACTTCTTAGCTTTAGATGGGCTCCCCAATCACACATCACGGACAATTTTCGCAGCATCTGATTTCCCAGATGAACGAAGGCTCATTTGAGTTGCATACGTCAATTCTTCCATACTATGTCTTGCGCGTAATTCTTCAGTCCTCCTTCATTTTGTCCGGTCACTAGACTTTGCAAATTCTGAAGAAGGCCGACCCAAATTATGGGACTTTTCTGAAGATAGTTTAGTTTCTTCGAAAGAAACAAACACGCTCAACCGTTCAGAATATTTTCGCAGAAATTTGCCTTCAGTTCTTGATGCTTGCTGCCACTTTTTATGCAAGTCATGCAACAACTTGCGAAGGCCAGGTTTTGCATTGTCTGATAGAGCAAAGGGGCATTGCAATTTAGCAGACATGAAATTTTCGATCACTGCATATGTTTCAGTCGCTTTATCATTAAAATGACCTTTCAACATCGAAAAAAATGTCCTCTCTTGTCAGGCCACATGCTTCACGTTCATCAGCGACAGATTCTAAAATTGGAAAATATAATATCTATATAGATGGATAATGCCATATTCAACCTCGTTACTATTATTTATTCCAAAATATTATTTGAAAAGAAAAAGCGGATATTTATAAAAGTGAATTACGTATCATAGAACTCAATACAATGAAGACCGCAGACAAATTCAAGAAAAAGAGCAAAACATTCCGCGTCGTTAATGTACGAAATTCAGAAAACTATGTTTTACATTGCAAGAACTCGCACTAATGACACAACGGCAGCTAGAGGTTTGATTATTGATTGAACTATTATTATTGATTTTGTGTTACATAATGATTTTCTACTTACTTGCAGCTGCTGATTCCATTTTAAAAAATTGAAATCTATTGATTTTTAGAGATTTGGCGTCCTCTTGAATATAGCGTTGAAATATTTGCTTACTGCACGACGCGTCTAGCTCGATTGCGAGTCCCCTTTCAACTGTCCCACAGTAGCAGGTATAAGGGAGAGGGCGCGCTGAAGCCTGGAATTCGTCCTTCCGACCCTTACCTAACCTAACCCACGACTACAAATTACCGGAACGTAAACTCTATTTTTCGACTTTTGGCCAGCTTTTTAGGATTTGGCCCCACTGTGCATCGGTTCGGGTCACGTATCAAGGAATAGACCGATTTACGCCCGGTTTACTTCAAGATACAAGCAAATTGGTCATCTTCATTCGTTCTGATAACTTCTATTTCTGTGAGAAAAGTTCAAAGTTACGTTTTTGTTACGTTCTTCTCGCGTCGAAAAGGTCCCGAAGTGTCGAAGGAAAATGACCGACTAGAGTCTCGGAATAAAGCGGGCGTAAATCGCTTTACGTCTCGACTCTTTACCGCGTAAAATACGCGGTAAAGAGTCGAGACGTAAAGCGATTTACGCCCGCTTTATTCCGAGACTCTAGTCGGTCATTTTCCGCCGACACTTCGGGACCTTTTCGACGCGAGAAGAACGTAACAAAATACTTTTTTCCTTTGCTTCACTTCGCGCGTTTTTCTCGCTATGCGGTCCGCGTTTGCCGGCAAGCCGCCATTTTCGGCACGTTTGCGAGTGAAAATTACCATCAGTAGTGTAATAAGAATTATATATTGTGACATTACGTCACAAGTTATAGATAGAAAGCCCGCGTGACCATGCTCGGGCTTGATCTCCGCCGCGCCCTTCACGTAAAATATACGAAATTGTTAAATGTAAGGATAGAGTTAAGATTATTTTTGTATCGAATCAGCGACTATTCCTTTCCCCTTCTTTCCCCCCCTTTACGACGACCCATACGCGAGGAACACGCGGACTGTCGGCGAGGGCCACGGCGGCTGTGCTGCCAGATCGCGCGTAAAAGTTACCCCCTCTCTAGTCTCTGAAGCGCCCATCACACAATCATAGTAGCGCGTGTCCGTGAGCGAGCGACGCTCGGAGGTCTTCGGAAAGAGCCGACCGCGGTCGAAGTTTCCCGACCGCGCATTCGGCAGCTACACTAATACATGGACGCTGAGCACGTTCATGTGCGGCCAAGCCGAAACGAAGGCTTCGAGGGAAAAAGCAATCTGAGCACGACTCGCGCGTGACGTCACCCGACGGCACGCGCGGGGCTTTTAAATGATTTCAATGCTTATTTAGCTCTTAATTCTCTGCGTTATTAATGTATACAAAAAAATGTATCGCGCACTCTGATCGCTTATTTTTTTTAGTTTATACGTTAATTTAAATATAATAATAAATCTAAATTACAACTTATTTATCTTATAAAAAATTGTTTACGCTTTACTCACACCCGTCCTTATGCCAAATAAATTATAATTCATAAAAGTAAGCGGAAATATATTTATATTCGTATTATTATATTAATTCTCATACTTTCATCAAGCGATAAAGCATTATCCCCAAAAACAAGCCAATCATCCATCCGGCCGCCAACCGTAAGTACCAGAAAGTGCACATTTTCTACAAGCTATGAGATGGTTCCGTTGGTAGCGTTCCTGGCTTCGGTCCGCAGGGGCGCGGGATCGTTCCCCGCGCTCAGTGCTTTTTGTTTTTTTTTAATTTTTATTACTATTAATTCTTATTTGATTAGTTATTTTTATTAGTTATCATTATTATTTTAATTAGTTATCTTTTAGTGTCGAAAAATTTATCGCGCACTCTGACCGCTTATTTTATTAGTTTGTACGTTAATTTAAATATAATAATTAATCTAAATTACAACTTATTTATCTTCTAAAAAATTGTTTGCGCTTTACTCACACCCGTCCCTATGCCAAATAAATTGTAATTCATAAAAGAAAGTGGAAATATGTTTATATTCATATTATTATATTAATTCTCATACTTTCATCAAGCGATAAAGCATTATCCCCAAAAACAAGTCAATCATCTATCCGGCCGCCGACCGTAAGTGCCAGAAAGTGCATTTTTAGCACAAGCGGTGAGATGGTCTCGTTGGTAGCGTTCCTGGCTTCGGTTCGCAGGAGCGCGGGATCGTTCCCGCTCTCAGTACATTTCTGTTTTTTTTTTTCTTTTTGTATGGGGCGAATTGTTTATTCGTGAAACACGCTCATTGAAAGAACGTTATTCTGAAAATAGGAAAACTGCTCATGATGTTTCACGATTAAAAAATTTTTGTTCTGTCAATGGTGAGTATTCACAAATAAACAATTCACCCCATTACAATGAAAATTACCTGTAAATGTAAAAACATACAAAAATGCCATGTTTTGTACTGTGAAATCATACCATTTGCCATGTGAAATCATAAGTACATTGTATGATTTCACGAATAAACAATTCGCCCCATACAAAAAAAGAAACAGAAACGTACTGAGAGCGGGGAACGATCCCGCGCCCCTGCGGACCGAAGCCAGGAACATCTTATCGCTTGTGTTACTAATGCACTTTTTGGCACTTACAGTACAACCGAAGCCAGGACCATCTTATCGCTTGTGTTACTAATGCACTTTTTGGCACTTACAGTTCGCGGCCGGATAGATGATTCGACTTGTTTTTGGGGATAATGCTTTATCGCTTGATGAAAGTATGAGAATTAATATAATAATACAAATATAAATATATTTCCACTTACTTTTATGAATTACAATTTATTTGGCATAGGGACGGGTGTGAGTAAAGCGCAAACAATTTTTTAGAAGATAAATAAGTTGTAATTTAGATTCATTATTATATTTAAATTAACGTACAAACTAATAAAATAAGCGGTCAGAGTGCGCGACAAATTTTTCGACACTAAAAGATAACTAATTAAAATAATAATGATAACTAATAAAAATAACTAATCAAATAAGAATTAATAGTAATAATAATTAAAAAAAAAAAAAAGCACTGAACGCGGGGAACGATCCCGCGCCCCTACGGACCGAAACCAGGAACGCTACCAACGGGACCATCTCATCGCTTGTAGAAAATGTGCACTTTCTGATACTTACGGTTGGCGGCCGGATGGATGATTGGCTTGTTTTTGAGGATAATGCTTTATCGCTTGATGAAAGTATGAGAATTAATATAATAATACGAATATAAATATATTTCCGCTTACTTTTATGAATTATAATTTATTTGGCATAAGGACGGGTGTGAGTAAAGCGTAAACAATTTTTTATAAGATAAATAAGTTGTAATTTAGATTTATTATTATATTTAAATTAACGTATAAACTAAAAAAAAATAAGCGATCAGAGTGCGCGATACATTTTTTTGTATACATTAATAACGCAGAGAATTAAGAGCTAAATAAGCATTGAAATCATTTAAAAGCCCCGCGCGTGCCGTCGGGTGACGTCACGCGCGAGCGTGCTCAGATTGCTTTTTCCCTCGAAGCCTTCGTTTCGGCTTGGCCGCACATGAACGTGCTCAGCGTCCATGGATTAGTGTAGCTGCCGAATACGCGGTCGGGAAACTTCGACCGCGGTCGGCTCTTTCCGAAGACCTCCGAGCGTCGCTCGCTCACGGACACGCGCTACTATGATTGTGTGATGGGCGCGTAAGAGACTAGAGAGGGGGTAACTTTTACGCGCGATCTGGCAGCACAGCACGGCGGCCCGGTGCTCGACACATTCATCATCGTGCGCGCCATCTCGCGGCCTCGCGAAGTCTCGACCTCGCATCCGGAGCTCCACTAACGCCATCTCCCGAGTCACCGTCCAAGCGAGCGTCCCCAGATCGTCAGCGTCCTTCGCGCGGCCGAGCCGGCTGGCGCGTTGACCGACCGGGGAGCTCATCGATTCGTTAATCGATCGACGGGGACGACCGGAAAAGCGAGCCGCGGGATCGATGCGGAAACTCGATGGGAGGTCTTCCCATTTAGTGAAATATTTCGGGCACGAGGAAGAAGCCGGCCGGCGTGGTCGCCATTAAGTCTGCGAGCGTGGTCCCGATAGCACCAAATGTCGAAGCGAATAGAGAGTAGCGACGTATTAGAGAGACAACAAAAAAAGGAAAGGAAAAGTTCAGAGAGAGTACTCGAGCGAGAAAATAACTCCGGATCGATCTCCAACAAGTAAGTCTCCCTCCTTTTCTTCATTTTGTTGCGAGAGTGGCGAAAAGCCGAGAAAAAGTCCAGTGAGTAAAAATTATGTCGCTCGGGCGACTTTGAGTGTCCCTCCTTTCCCCCCCGTATTAGTCCCAGACCGTCGTCCCTTCCTCGCGCGTCGCCGAATTATTATTTTGTGAAATTAATCGTAGAGTATAATTGAAAAACGTTACCTCGCAGTACCGGAATAAAAGAACAAGAAATTGAGCCGTTAAAAATTGTAAGCAGGTGCGTGGCGGATCCCCGTCGTCCCGCGAGAACTCACCCCCACCCCTCGTGTGCGCGTAGCCGTGGCCATCCCGGTGAGGCTCTGGTCGCCGGCCGAATTACGTAATTCTCGTTTATTTTGTAAAATTTTATTTTGTAAAATATAATTTTTGCGAGGGAAAAATTAGTCGTGGTCCGGAATATAAGAGGCCATTAAGTTCGGAGAACCCCGTCTTACCCCGATACCCTGAGGTGTCCCCGTGTTTTCTTTTTTTGTTTTTCGAGCGTCTCGTGCAGAGCCATACGCGTCGCATATTTACGTTTTTTTTTGTTTGTTTAACTTGCGTACGCGGTAAGCTGCGTTGCCCGAGAAAGGCTGGCGCCCAACATTTATAAAATTACGAACGGGTAGAGATATTTGAGTTGGGAAATCGCGTGTACCGAAACCCGTAGTTCGATCGCGTATTATTTTCATTATTCATTGTTAATATTATTACGTATTATTTACCTTATATCGAGTCATTATTAACCTTAAGTATTCTTGTTCAACCCTTTTTTTTGTTCTTTTTTATTATATCGAGTCACTTGGTCTTTTTTTTTCTTTGTTAATTAAAAATGTGAATTAAATATTTATTTTTCTTGTGTGCAATAAATCTTTGCTTAATTTGGTTCCTCCCCCTTCCTCCGCCTACGTTATCACGCGATACCCGTGACAATATATATATATATATAATAACATATATATGTAATAAGAATTATATATATTTATATATATATATATATGAGGCATTCCACAGGTTTTCAGCAAGGTCAAAACCCTCACTATTTTTCAGAGTCCTGCAATTTTTTTATTATCATAAAGTACCTACTAGGAGTGTCTGTGATTTTTTTCAGATTTTTTTTATGAGTCCTGCTCTAGATATCTCAATTTTTGAAAAATGAGAATCAGTTTTCATCTAGATGTACCTTAAAAACTATGGCCCAGGCAAAAAAAATTATCGGACAAAATATTTTTGATTTTGGATGAACTTTAGACTTTAACAATAAAAATTTTTTTTTTCGTACAAAAATGTTATAATAAATGAAAAAAATCGATTTTCAAAAAGTATGTCGCGTTTGATTTTGCTCTAAATTTTTCTGAATTTTCTGTTGTTAGTGTGGACATACAGATAAAATTGGCATCATGGGCCGCGAACTGGTTTAGAATATACGGGCCGATTTGCATTTTTTTTTATTGTTATTCATCTTATCTTTAGTTGTATCAGCCTGATTTGAATTAGTAGTGGACATAACTGAAAAATAACACGATAAGATGAAACTTCAAGCAGCTTCGGATAATGTAATTGACGATTTCGAAATTTATTGCATTTCTAACTTTTAAATACTAGGTAAGAAAAAACACAATATTTATGACAAGTGAACGTTTTTTATTGCCCAGTATTAGCAAATCTTGTGAATTATTATATGAGGCATTCCACAGGTTTGCAGCAAGGTCAAAACCCTCACTATTTTTCAGAGTACTGCAATTTTTTTATTATCATAAGGTACCTACTAGGAGTGTCTGTGACTTTATTCAGATTTTTTTTATGAGTCCTGCTCCAGATATCTCAATTTTTGAAAAATGAGAATCAGTTTTTAACTAGACGTACATTAAAAACTATGGCTCAGGCAAAAAAAATTATGGGACAAAATATTTTTGATTTTTAATGAACTTTTGACTTTAACAATAAAACAATTTTTTTCGTACAAAAATTCTATAATAAGTGAAAAAAATCGATTTTCAAAAAGTATGTCACGTTGGATTTTGCTCTAAATTTTTCTAAATTTTCTGTTGTTAGTGTAGACATACAGAAAAAAATTGGCAAGACAGGCCGCGAACTGGTATAGAAGATACAGGCTGATTTGCATTTTTTTTTCTTTTATATTGATATAAATTGGATGATTAATTGGGAGAAACTTCGAATTTCACATAAAAAAATATATCAAAGTTTTTTGTATGTTATAAGATTGATTTTTTCAAATTTTCAAATTTCCCGTCCGATCGACGCGACACCGGCGGCAAGGTCGGAAGTAAACGTTCCCGTATTTCCTTGGCCGGTTTCGATGTTATGATTGTATGTGAAATTACATAACCTTTATAACGTATTTAAAACTTAGAAATGCGATAAATTTCGAAATCGTCAATTACATTATCCGAAGCTGCTTGAAGTTTCATCTTATCGTGTTATTTTGCAGTTATGTCCACTACTAATTCAAATCAGACTGATACAACTAAAGATAAGATGAATAACAACAACAACAAAAAATGCAAATCGGCCCGTATCTTCTAAACCAGTTCGCGGCCCATGATGCCATTTTTTTCTGTATGTCCACACTAACAACAGAAAATTCAGAAAAATTTAGAGCAAAATCAAACGTGACATACTTTTTGAAAATCGATTTTTTTCATTTACTATCGAATTTTTGTACGAAAAAAAAAAATTTTATTGTTAAAGTCTAAAGTTCATTCAAAATCAAAAATATTTTTTGTCCGATAATTTTTTTTGCCTGGGCCATAGTTTTTAAGGTACATCTAGTTGAAAACTAATTCTCATTTTTAAAAAATTGAGATATCTAGAGCAGGACTCATAAAAAAAATCTGAAAAAAATCACAGACACTCCTAGTAAGTACCTTATGATAATAAAAAAATTGCAGGACTCTGAAAAATAGTGAGGGTTTTGACCTTGCTGAAAACCTGTGGAATGCCTCATATATATATATATATCGAATAAACATTCATCCTTTTTTTGTGTTGTGCCGCTAATTTTGCGCCAACATGATTGTGCCCTTGAAGTTACGTCCTCGAAGGACGTAACTCGTCCGCCACGTCCTGGTGGCGGGAATCGGGCGATCGAGGACGGGTAGCTGGGTGCTTCCAATTATGAGTAAATCTCCAACTCGAGAATTGTGAACTTGGAAATATTCAACTTTATTATAACTAGGCAACATTTGTCGTGCAAGATGTTAAGTTGCCTTGAGACCGACCTCTTCGGTTACCACCCGAAGACTGACTTTTACCTTTCGGTTCCTCTAATTGTTAGCTCGGTTCTTGGCGATCGAACGTTCTAGAATGTTCGAACCGTTCGATGTCGACTCAGCGATTCGTGTCGCCAAAGTCACCTCTGAAGGTGCTTCATTCGCCAAAACTGCTGTCGTTGCACAGGGACCTATGGCCTCTCGACTTCGCAAGTCGAATATGCTCGTTGCTATGCGCCTTAAGTTATGCGCTGAATTGCGGGACAAAACATTCCTCCCCCTTAGGAAGACGAAATCCATGATTTCGGCTCCGATATATAAATATCATTATTTTTTTTTGTGTCAGGTCGTCTCTCGGCTTACAAATAATTTTACAAATGCGTGATACATGTGGTATATCCTATACGTACTTACTTATTTTAATTGAACCCTTTAATTGACATTTATTTTCCCATTTGTTTAATATACCTTTATTCCCTTATTTTATCTTGATTCACGTCGTACGGGTTCGTGGCGTGTTACGCGTGAACGTGACTCTAAGGTTCTTGGAGTCAGCTGTTGATTAACGTTTCACGGCTCGCGGCTGTTCGGATGCTGCGTCAGCAAGGTCGTTTCCTTGTGACGTAAATCGCGTGCGGTGATTTCATACGTACTTGTACATTATACGTTTTTTGCATTTTTTTCCAAATAGCAAACTTAAGGGGGTGAACTACCCTCTACCTAAACTTCCTTACCGCAGTCGTCTTTCCCTGTTTAACATTTCTTTGCTGATTCAAAATATTTCTACCAACTCCGAATCGACGTTTCCTCATGTTGCGAAATCAATATGAGACCCTAAGAGGGTAATCCACCCCTCTCTATTTTCCTTTTCATTGGCGATTAAAAAATTTGCCACTCTATTTTGATGAATCTGCTTTCCCTCCGGTGACGATACGAATTCTATGGTTTTAGATAAGTGTGGATATTAGCATTAATCTTAACAGGGGCGAGGGAAGGGGGACGCAGAGATCTGCCCCTTACTCCTCACTATTCTAATGTTTATGAGAAACTTGTATTCTATATGCGCACGAATAGGTACTTTTTTTAATTTACTTTTTTGGCGGCGATACTTTTTTTCATTTCAAGAAAAAAATAGAGATGCGATCACGGTGTTTATACTAGATATTTTCGTCATTCTGATTGTGAGACCCGCGAAAAACAGTCAATATTCGTAATCTCCTCTCAAAGTGTTTTTCTACTTCAGACGTATTTACACTGAAACGATTCGAGTTTTTCTGAATTGTTGAAATTCTGCTCCTTTTGTGTTAGGGAGTTTCGTTCTTCTTCCTCTCGATTTAAGCTGAGGTTCTGGACCCGAAGGTGGGATGCCTGGAAGAATGCTGGCTGGTATGCGTTGATCTTCTCGCGATTATAGGGCCGGTTGTCATCGTCAGCTGGGTAGGATTGATTTATTGACGTAGGCGAAATTTAAAGGCTCGGTATATAATTTTATTTCGAATATTGACATTTGCGGTCGTTCGCCTTTTCGAGCTTGTTGTCGCTCGTGTATATGCGCGCGGGTGTGTGTGTGTGTGTGTTCTGATGGTTCCTGTGAGGAGGCCGCGTGCCTCCTAACAGGAGGATTGTTTTCTTTCTGTCTCTGTCGCTCTCGTGATGTGTATGTTTGGTGTGTGTGCTCGGATTATCGCAGTGTCGGAGTTTCTGACGAAGTTTTAATTTTATTATATTTTATTTCTAAACGGCTCGATTATCCGGCGTACCTGAGAGCAGGCGGACGCAATGCCGTGTGCCAACTGGCCTTGCCAGGATAGTCGAAGCCTTTTTCCTCCCGCTCATTCCCCTTATCTGGGAGATGACAGTCTCCGGGATAGTGGGTTTTTCGCGATGGCTTCTGTCTATTTGTTCGCATCTATTGCGTTTTGCTGTTCCGCCGTGCCCTATCTCGCTCGACCGTATTTACTTGCTCCGTTCAAGACTGCCCCTCGACTCCCCCCAGCTCTACACGGGATGACAGACGTAATGCTGTGATCGTTGTGTCGTTCCTTACGGATCGCTGGAATCTCCTGCGAGATGCTAAACTCCAGAGTGTCGAGAGGATCGGGCGACAGTCTT
Source organism: Ophion ventricosus (assembly GCA_963932345.1). Classification (NCBI taxonomy): domain Eukaryota; kingdom Metazoa; phylum Arthropoda; class Insecta; order Hymenoptera; family Ichneumonidae; genus Ophion; species Ophion ventricosus. The sequence goes on from OZ010724.1 coordinate 4,782,681, forward strand.
TCCCTGAAAGTTCTCAACGTCGTGAGATCTGATTTTACTCCTAAGTAATTTCCGCGGAGCCTACCCTAGCTATCGCGTCGTGAAAACGAAGGAGCGTGCTCTAAACTCGTCGGTGAGAAAAGAGACCTGCTCGGCGATTTCGTGCTCTTTTATACTCGTTTTTGGGAGTCACGTGGTCGTATCGCCTTAAGAGAAGGGGTGAGGTTTTTGACCTTTTCCTTCGGTGTTCGTGTCCGGGGAATGGTAGTGGTCTGCCGTTGGGTCCTCCGAGGACCTTTGCGCGGACTCGCGTTCGCGGTGACTCGTGGATCGTTACAACACATAAAAATAAGACATGTGCGATTTGCACAACTCCGAACGCTCAGCCGTCCCGTGAAATGACGTGATACGCGCCGACCTTAATGTTGTTTATTGAATACGCTTTTGGAATTTATATCGAAAGGCGAGATATTAAAACGATCGTGCTGGATAAAAATATTATCAGGTATTGTCATAAAAATATTATCAGGTGTTATCGGGTGTTATATTTCGCAGCACCTGATAATATTTTTATCCAGCATAATCGTTTTCATCTCTCGCCTTTCGACTATCTATTTTGATGCTTCCTTTAAAAGGCGGTAACCATTCACAGTGTACTAGTACAAACGTACGAGTACGTAACCGAGTTTCAAATTGTATTCTGTTTTTTGCGAACTTGATGTGTTGCGCTGAAAATATTACCATGATGAAAGTCAACCCGATCAACGTTATTAAACTTTTACTGGCTACGTTTGAGGCTATGAATATTGCACAAACTCCTATCAATATGACTCTATATGACTCTATGCAAGACTACAATGGAGTTGAGATGATAGAGGAGGAGACTCTAGATTTTCAAGAACCGTTTAAAGAGTACGAAGCAATTGCCGTTGAAGATACTTTATGGCAAAAGGATGATAAAGATGTTAATTCTGACGCTTGTTCGAGTGACGATGACCTAAGCTATGATTACAAAAGGAAAGCTGTTGAATACTGGAGATCTGGTAAAAAAAAGAATTACAGTATCGAAACAAAAATATAAATCTGTCAGAAGCGAACAACAGCTGCGCCGCGGGGCACATCAACTTAAGAAAGGCGGCACTTATAAAGAAAAACTAGCTCGAATTTCCGAATACACATTGCAGAATATGAAAAGTGCTATAGATGCCGGTGTTATTATTCATGATATTGACCTTAAAAAGTGGACTCTGCAGGCACAGAAGGAGATAGGCCACGAGGATGTACGATTTAAAGGTTCTCATACCTGGCTATGGAAATTTAAAAAACAGCATCGCATTGTTTCCAGAAAAGTAAACAAATTTTTAACGAGAAAAACTGTGGAGGAAGAAGCGTTTCTGCAAAAAATGGAGAAAAATTTGTACATGATGTTAAATTACTCATCGAAAAGCATGGGTCGGAAAATGTATACAATTCGGACCCAAGCGGTTTTCAATTGAAAATCCATTTGTTACGTCCCAGCTTCAATCTTTTCACTCCCCCCCCCCCCCCCCCCACAAAATTACCAATGCACACGTGCACGATAGCGGCACCCTCATTTTTCGACAAAACTTATATTTTATAAACTTTATGGACGCGATAGTCGAAATATTCCACAAGACCCAGAATGGGAAAGCGACTTGCATACGGTCCCGCGCACTAAATCACCGATAGTATATAATTTACGAGCGAACGCGCTCCAAGAGAGAAACTCACTCAGGAAAATTCTCGAATAGAAAAAACGCAAGACCAAAGCGAACACAAACCCTCACTCCAAATCCTAAACAGAACTCTCAAGAGAGACCCACAAAAAATTCACACGGTCGTAAAACTGGCCTTTCACATGGCCCAGGAAAAACACACGCGCTAGAGATAATTTTTGGAAATAAAGCGGCGACTGCGTTTATTTTAGCCGCGACCCAATAAGAAATCCAAAATCAATCTCCTCTACCTTCCTAACCAACCACGAAAATCTACGTAACTTTTACGACCGATTATCCAATCCCTAAAAAACGCATCATCAGAAATGCACTCTCCCTAAAGCTCCTTCCCCTCCCAAAACCTAACTCTCGTCGTTTTTGTAAGACGAAGGAGCGTCACTCTGTAATCAGTCTCCGAATCGAAAAGTCGACTACTCAAATTATACTCTGCCCGCGTAACCGTCTAACATATTTTCCAATCAACTGTACGCGTCTTATATTTAACCGATAGATAAAGATATATATATATATATATATATATATATATACAGGGTGAGGCACTAACTGTTGCCACCTTGAATATCTCTGTAATTATCGACGTCACAAAAAAATGTTTGAAACAAAAGTTGTACCGTCCGAAAGGGGTCATCAAATGCGACCATTTTTTTTATCTCAGTGGAGGCGCTGTCGCACAGTAAAGGTCACCTCCACTTTTTTAAATGGGACGGTACATTTTTTTTTCAACTATCTTGTAGAGCATCGAAAACTGCATAAAAAACATTTAGGGGTCAAAGTCGTTCAAGGTCATTTAAGATCAAAAAGTGACATGAACTTTATTTTTATGCGACATTACCTTTATTCACAGTAGATGTTCAAAGTGATTGCCATTGGAATCAATGCAGTATTGCGATCTCCTCATCACGAATTTCTTATCATTTCGGCACTTATCGCCGAAGTCTTGCCATTGTCTTGTATGTAAACAACGGCACCAAACCTACAATGTACACGGAACATTGTACAATGTTTAGGCCAAACAAACCCAAGATAACGGTAGTAAGAATGGTGAGACTTAATGAATCAAGCGAATGTATGTAGCGAGACTAGTATTCTTTTGAAGAGCAAACTGATATGCTTCTAATTGACGGAGAATGTCAGAAAAATGCAGTGAGAGCTAGAGACTTATACGCTGAAAGATTTCCTGAACGTTCTCATCCTACACACCGTACATTTCAAATTTCAAAAAGATAAAAAAAATGGTCGCATTTGATGACCCCTTTCGTACGGTACAACTTTTGTTTCAAACATTTTTTTGTGACGTCGATAATTACAGAGATATTCAAGGTGGCAACAGTTAGCGCCTCACCCTGTATATAAGTCTGTTAATAAACTCTTTTGTGAATTGAAAGAAAGACTCACGAGAGTAAAATTATTCCATCAAAGTATCGGGCGAACCTCAATCTCAAACCAAAATACGCACCTTAAATCATCTAAATCCAATTGTTATTAAATTGTGTTCGGAACTCGCGCGGAAACCAATTAAGACTCACAGCGCAATCCACCTCTCTTCAAAATTCAGCACGAACTTTAGCGACTGAAGGAACGAAAAAAGTTGAATGTGTTGTAGAATCAATCTCTTCAACGACCCATAGCTACACGATCCAGCCTACAATAAACGCCAACGGGAAATTACGTTCTCCGCTTTTTATAGTTTTGAAGGAGGCAAAGGGTGAATTTGAACCAAGGGTAGAGGAAGAATTATTTAGGCCAGAAAACGTTGTGGTAACGGCATCAAAATCTGGAAAACTTACTTCCGGTACGTGTTATCGTTAAAGGTTGATCGATATTTTTGCAAACATATACTTATAAATACAAATTTGTTTTATGTTAATAGATCATTTTAAAATTTGGTTGGAGAAAGTTATTTTTCCCAATGTCGGGAGTGACAACGTATTATTGATCGATTCTTGGAGTGGACACTGCCCTAGCGTTGTTCATGAAACTACGCCTCGTGATAAAAAAATCATCCCAATGATTATCCCAAAAGGTACAACCGGAAAAATTCAACCGATTGATGTATTTGGAGTCCGGATATGGAAGAATTTTGTGCAACATTTTTCAGATAGTGTGATACTAATGCATGCTGATATAAATTTACATTTGAGAAATAATATTATTAAATTCCAATCTCTTAAACACAATCAACTGGCATCTCCACGTTATACAAATCTTTTTAAATATTCATAGTTTAAAAGTAATTATATAACAGAAACGCCAGAACATTTTGAAAATCCAGTCGATTTCGGTTTCGGTCAATCAAAAACACACTGTGAAATACCTGGCTGCAATCATATAGCAGTTGTAAAATGCTCGTGGTGTAAACAGTCTCTATGTTTGAAGCATTACGCATGAGCCATGAGTAGTGTAAATTATCATAAAAGTATGACTTCAGTTTTCAATATCAATATCTAATAAAATCCGATTGTTGACTTTGCGAGTGTTAATTCTACTTGTTCAATCACCAACCCGCATGTAAGCTTGTATTAAATATATAATTCTACATGGGCCAGAAAAACAGCGTGGAGCTTATCTAGCGCTAGACATTGGAATAGTGGTGAGTAAGGGGTAGCTTTTTGTATCTCCCTTCCGCGCCTCTATTGAAAATTATGCAAATAAAATATCTGGTATAAACACCGGGATCGCATCTCTAGGTCTCTATTTTTTTCTTGAAATGAAAAAAAGTATCGCCGCCACAAACGTAAATTAAAAAAAGTACCTATTCGTGCACATATAGAATACAAGTTTCTCATAAACATTAGAATAGTGAGGAGTAAGGGGCAGATCTCTGCGTCCCCCTTCCCTCGCCACTGTTGAGATTAATGCTAATATCCACACGTATCTAAAACCATAGAATTCGTATCGTCACCGAAGGGAAAGCAGATTCATCAAAATAGAGTGGCGAATTTTTTAATCGCCAATGAAAAGGAAAATAGAGAGGGGTGGATTACCCTCTCAGGGTCTCATATTGATTTCGCAACATGAGGAAACGTCGATTCGGAGTTGGTAGAAATATTTTGAATCAGCAAAGACATGTTAAACAGGGAAAGACGACTGCGGTAAAGAAGTTCAAGTAGAGGGTAGTTCACCCCCTTAAGGTTGCTATTTGGAAAAAAATGCAAAAACACGTCAACTAGATTTTTGTGTTTTCATCAAAATAGAACAGGTTGCCTCCAATTAGGTCCACCCCTTTCTAATATAGGGTGGGAAAAAGATAAACACAGGGGTGGCTCACCCCTGTGTTTATCTTTAAGGCGATAACTAATGAATTTTTTAATTTCGCCAGGCGACGTGTACAATTTAATATGCCTGGGTTTTTTCCTATAAATGTTGTTATTTCGCATGGTGCCTCTGATTGTATTACTTGTCTCGCGTGTTTCGGATGACAGTAATATTGATTATTCTTTCTTTTACATGCCGCTAATTCGTTGTCGGTTAGCGTTAAATAATCTCTCGGTTCTCGATTTATTATTGCAAATTTTATAGACGTTTCTATGAATTGAAAATTATTTCGTTCTACTCGTACGGGCAAAGGATAGACTTTGTTAACGCCAAATTCGATGTTTTTGATTAAAGGTATTCTCAGAACTAATACCAAGGTGCTTTGGCTACAGTAGGAGCCTATTTACGTGACCTTCAATAGGTCGTTCATTTTTTCGCGTTCGACTGACGTTGGAAAATCGAGTCCCTGAGGCAAGTGTGGTAATGCCTCTTTTAGGTACGCTGCCAATTGTCTAGGTGACAATATGGTAGGGTTAACTATTCCCTTTGGTAATCCTACTAGGAAAGTCGCTAGTAGACGTATATCGTTTAACAATGATTCTATGATTACGCTAATTGTAGTTAATTTTTCGTCAAGTTTTTGTCTTGTTAGAATATCCATTACTAAATTAATTACACCGTGTTGTAATTCTGAAACTAATCGTTTCAGGGAATTTTCGTTAGCTGTGTAACGGCTCGTAGTTCGATTGAACATTTCGATCGCAGATTTTTGAATTTGTAAATTTTCATTTAGCACATCATCTGTTGTTTTTTGTTTTCTTGTTATTTCGTTAATTTGATCATTTATTTTCTGAGCGTCATCTGCGTCTAAATTACCTGTTATTGATTTTATTATTGACCCTGATCCATTGATTAATCCTCTCTTAACAATCTTTCTTTTTGTTCCTGTAATATCGTAGATCGCTTCTATTTCGCTTTCTATTTTATTTTCCATAATTTCGAGAGAATCTGCTAATGCGGTGCATAGATCGTATTCCGGTGTCCGGTGAAAACTTTCCAATAAAGGTTTTAATCCTAATTTTATTTGATGATCCCTATCCATAATGGGCTGGAGATCCATGCGCATGGCTAATTTTCATACTTCCTTTGTAAAGAATAGCGTTCCAATTTCCTCGTAGTAAATTCCTGGTGACGTGGAAAATTTTTCCACGTGAAAATTTTTATTTTCCTTTTCATTGCTGTTCCCTTGAGCAACCTCAGGAAGGGCAAATAGGAACCTGCAAAGAGGCTTATGGGTTTTATCCATTATTCTTTTCCCTTTTTTTTCGTATAAGTAATATTTTCGCTGTTTCGCTATAGGTATTTGTATATATATTTTTTTCTTCTCTCCTATAGTATTTTTTATGCGCATGAAATATATGCGCTGTATCAGCGCCCTAGGTACCCTTGAAGGTGTTTCTATTTCCTCCACTCCATGTTTTTGTGACAAATTAGTGAGGAGTGGGGATATTTCGCTCGTTCTTGGAGCTTTATTATTCCAGAGGAGCATCATTAATCATTCTGCCTTCATCGCGTACGGAATAAAATTTTTCTCCATTGAAAAAAATAAAAGTGAGTGAAATTTGTGTATATATATATATATATATTTTTTTTTTATCTATTAAGGGTTATTTTGTTTTTCTCTCTCCGTTTTTCTTTGTTCCCTTTTTCCCACATTAATATCTTGTGTGTCCTTTTTTTCTTTTTCAGGATGTCGTTTTACACTCGGTGTGACGAAGTGATTTTCGAGGGCGAGGGCATTGACCTCGTTCTGGTGAGTTTCGTTTTCATTTTTATTTTTTATTTTTTATTTATTTATTTATTTATTTATTTATTTATTTTAATTAACGCTTTCCCCCTTTTTTCCAGACGGTGCGTCGCGAGGCGCATGGGAGGTCACCGTGGAAGGGGCTGTGGCTGCGGCGATTCGTCGTGCACGCGAAGGGCGTTCGGGCTTGCCGACGCCGCGCCAGGGAGGCCCTGCAGCGGCTGTGGGAGGAGGATTCCTTTTCCCGCGAATGCTGGGAGTGGGACTCCGAGGGGGTCCCAGGTGACCTTTTCTGTTTGCGTGCCCTGTTTGGCCTCGAGGAGATGGTTGGGGGGGGGGTCCCAGCGAGGGACCCTATCTGGGACGCCTATGTGGCGTCTCTTGGCTAAATGAGAGTATTTTGTAACAATATATTTGGAATTTTATTTTAAATATGTGTAAAAATTATTTTTCCTTTTCCCATATCCCTTTTCCTTTTATTTATTATAGACGATATATATACATATATATATATATATTCCTTTCTTTTTTTTCTTGATATTTTATTATATTATTAATTTAAATATATATATGCATATATAAATTTTTTTATAAAATGGTATGCGGTTGTATGTATCTTTTTTATTGGAAATAAAGTGCACATTTCCTTGAAAAGATCACTTAAAAAATTCGTTCCTTGGTCGGATAACACTGTTTTCGGAATTCCATATTTGCAAATAATTTGTGTCGCGAATCCCTTGGCTACTTCTCTAGCTTCTTGTTTTTTAAGTGGGATGGCTGCGCTATATTTCGTTAACAAAATCTTGAAAGGGTAGGATATATTTATGTCCTACTGCGGTCCCAGGTAAAGGTCCTACTATGTCGACTGCACATTTTTCAAACGCTCGTTCAGGCGTGTCAGTAATTACCATGGGTGCGGTCTTGTATCTCATGATTTTGTTCCTTTGACATTTATCGCATGATGATACATAGTCTTGTATATCTTTATTCATTCCAGGCCAGTTGTATTTTGTTTTAATTCGCTTTGTCATTCTTTTTACGCCTGGATGTCCTCCGAGGGGAACGTCGTGGTACTCTTGAAGTATTATACCGCGCTCTCTCTCGCTTGGGCATGCTTGACTCATATTTTCTCTCTCTGTTTCACTATCACTTGCTGTCTCGTTCGCGCTCGCGTCTTGCACTTGCTCTGTCTCTTTTTTGCTCGGGCCTGTGGCTCGGTTCTCCTTTGCCGGGAGAAGTTTCTTTTCACCCGTATGGGCCTCCGTCGTCCCCTGTGGGCGTTCCTTTCCAGCGTTTTCCATTATTTTTCTCGGCCTACCACGCTTTCGCGGGTCCGGTTGATCGTGGCCAGCCTTGTTTGGAGCGTTGCATTGGGGCCTACATAGAGGGGCACCGCGATGTTCTGGTATTATACTCGCTCAGGCTCCCTTGCCTGGTTCGGATCCGCCAATGCTGCAATTTTCTTCGTTACTCTCGCTCTTATTCGAGCGTCGCGACTCTTCTAACTCGCGGGGAGATTCCTCCCGTGCCGCGCTTCCGCAAGTGACTCTTTCGCCACGTGGGGCCTCGTAGCCCGTCGAGCCGTATTCTCGGCCTCTCCTCTTTGTGCGGTTATTCGTAGCGCTGTCCTTCTTTTCGCGCTCTCTCTCACGATGTACCGCGGTCTCACAATCAGCTGCTCGCCGCGTCGTCACTAACACATACATTCTACTTAGCGCGTCTGCGTTTGTGTTCTTCTTTCCAGCTTTGTAGTCAATGGTATAGTCGAACTCCTCTAACTTGATGCGCCATCGCATCAATCGGGAACCTGGGTCTTTTACATTAAAGAGCCAGGTGAGTGGCTTATGATCTGTGACCACTGTAAATTTTGTTCCATAAATGTATGGTCGGAATTGAGTTACTGCCCAAATTATTGCCAACATTTCCTTTTCCGTTGTTGAATAATTTGTTTCGGTCTTGTTCAGGGTACGACTAGCGTAACATATTGGTAAATCTTCTCCAATTTTTCCCTGAGACAAGATTGCTCCAATTGCCTTATCCGAAGCGTCTGTTGTGACGACGAAAGGTTTTTTGAAATCCGGATACTGCAAAATTGGTGCTGTACTGAGAGTCTCCTTTAATTTTTCGAACGATTGCTCACAGAGTTTGCTCCAGATGAACTTGGTTTCCTTTTTTATTCATTCCGTTAAGGGCTTAGCTATTTTTGAAAAGTCCTGTATACATTTTCGATAATATCCTGCGAGTCCTAAAAATGACTCTACTTCTTTTACGTTTTTTGGAACGGGAAATCGTTGAACTACTTCGATTGACCCTGGGTCGGATTTGACTCCAACCTCCGTTATGACGTGACCCAGATAATGGGTTTGTTTTCGTAAAAATTGTCATTTTTTCGGCTGCACCTTCAATTGAGCCTCTCTTAGTCGGTCGAATACTTCTCTCAACCGCTTATTGTGTTCTTCGAACGATGTTCCGTATACTACTATGTCGTCTAGGTAGACATAGCATTTGAGACCTTGGATGCCAGCGAGTACGGCGTCCATTAGCCTTTGAAAAGTCGGTGGGGCATTTTTCAACCCAAATGGCATTCGATTGTATTCGTAGTGTCCAAGAGGTGTGGAAAAAGCTGTTTTTGGTTTATCCTCTTCGGCCCTCGGTATCTGATGAAATCCTGATGCCAAATCGGGGTCGTAAAGTATTTGGCTCGACCCAACTGGTCCAATATTTCAGTGATATTGGGTAATGGGTACGAGTCACCTTCTGTGGCTTCGTTTAGCTTCGTGAAATCCACTACCACTCTTTTTCGGACGTTGCCTTCCGCGTCGGCTTTCTTTGGAACGACGAGTAGAGGAGCATTCCATGGGCTCTTGCTCGGTCGGATTATTTCATCTTCTAACATTTCTTTGGCCTGCTGCATGACTTCCTGTTTATGCACTTCTGGCAATCGGTACGGACGAATTTTCACAGGTGTCGTTCCTGCTGGGACATTTATGCAATGTTCGACTATGTTCGTATATCCGAGTTGTTCGCCTTCCAAATGGAATACGTCGGCGAATTCCTCGCTGAATTCCCGTAAAAAATTTTCTTCTTTATTCAAGTTTGAGGTTCCTTTGACCTTTTTCCATATTTTCCTTGACGTTTTATCCTATCTTCCTTGCTGAGGGTATTTATTTATTTTGTTTCATTTACTGATTCTTCTTTTTCTATTCCTTCTATTTCCACCGTTGGTCTGTCGATCTCAATTTCTTGATCGCACGAGTTTCGTACAATTACGAGACAGGAGTTTCCGGTCGGAATTGCAAAACTTTGTCCTATTTTGACTCCTGGTCGTATTTCTTTTGCTGCGACGCATCCTACGTTCGCTGTCAATGTTTTCGCGTATAATATTTTTTCTGTGCGAGGGGGTAATTTAATTCCCTTTGTACCGTTGACCGTAGGTACCATGTGCCCGTATATTTTTATGTATTTATCATTCAATATGTCGACGTTGTGTTCGCGTATAAAATCCATGCCTAGGATTCCGTCTTCTTTCAATGCTACTGTGTCGTCTATTACGAAAAATCCATGTTTAACGTTTACTGCGGGAGTTTCGATTTCTAGCATTATCTTGCAAAGGGCGTGAAATTTTATTCCGCCTATTCCCTTTAATTCGATTGTCTCGTCTATTATCTCCTTTTCTTTTTTCAATACACTTTTTTTTATGAGACAACACTGAGCTCCTGTGTCTCCTTTTAATGTGAGAATTTTTGCACGAGCTTGGGGTGATGCGATTTTGAAATCGCTCGCCGTTTCTTCGGGATTGATTGTTTTAACATCGTATGTCTTTACTTTTTTAAGTGGACGATCCTTTTTGAATGAGCTTGTAGCTAATGTTCGGGCAGTTCCTCTGACGTTTCTCTTTTTTACTTCGGTCGTTACCGTGACTATGCTAAGTGTGAATGATTCGATCGTTTTTTTATTTTCGCTGAGTTTTCGATTTTCTTCCTTTGGTCTTTCTTCACGCCGTTTGTTTCTGTTTGCCGTCCAATGGTACTGATTCGGGCGCCCTTGCGTCCCGTTTTTATAATAGTTATTGGTTCCCTGACCATGCTGATAAGTCCCTTGACTCCGTTGATAATGATTCCCTTGATTAGGGTGACTGTTGGTCCCTTGACCTTGCTGCCAATTTCTCTTTCGACAATCTTTATACGCGTGTCCCGGTTTCTTGCAGTAGTTGCAAGTTATGTTTAGTTGGTGCACGCTTTTAGTTGGTGCCGGTAGACTATACCGTCCATACGCGGATACGCTAGTCCGACAATCTTTTCCTAAATGGCCTATCTTATGACACTTGTGACACGTCACGGGCGTGCGTTTTTCCAAGTGCGTTTGTTTGTTGATCGATTCACCTCCTTGGACTGATTTTTCTTCTTCCATGGCTCCTTTTAGGGCCTATCCGAGATCTTCAAATCCTCGGGCTTTTACTATAACTTGATACTCTCGTCGGAGTCTTCTTTCAAAATTATGTAGTGCTAACTGGCGATTGTTGAACTCGATTGTTGAACTCGTACTCGTTGTTGATCTTTTCGTAGTTGATGGCGGTGTTGAGTCTTCGGTCTCGTGGTCGGTCTGGTTTCGATGATCATCGGGATCCGGTTTATGTTGAATGGCTCTGTACGTACGGCTCGGCCGTCTGCTTACGCTTCAATTTTTTGTTTTTTCCTTCTTTCCGACTCGGTCGGGATGCTTGTAGTAATTGCTTTTTTGTGTTTACTTCTTTCTTTCTTTTTTTTTTTGACGTGCCTCGGTCAATTATACTTGGGTTGTATATCTTCAGCTTTTTTTTTCAATGCATTCGTGTTTCCTAAGTTGTGGAATCCCACCGCTGCCACCAATGTTGTGCCGCTAATTTTGCGCCAACATGATTGTGCCCTTGAAGTTACGTCCTCGAAGAGACTGGTGGCGGGAATCGGGCGATCGAGGACGGGTAGCTGGGTGCTTCCAATTATGAGTAAATCTCCAACTCGAGAATTGTGAACTTACAAAGACCGACCTCTTCGGTTACCACCCGAAGACTGACTTTTACCTTTCGGTTCCTCTAATTGTTAACTCGGTTCTTGGCGATCGAACGTTCTAGAATGTTCGAATCGTACGATGTCGACTCAGCGATTCGTGTCGCCAAAGTCACCTCTGGAGGTGCTTCATTCGCCAAAACTGCTGTCGTTGCACAGGGACCTATGGCCTCTCGAGTTCGCAAGTCGAATATGCTCGTTGCTATGCGCCTTAAGTTATGCGCTGCATTGCGGGGCACAACGTTTGTGACTTTTGAGAGTTACGGTTCGTGTCATTTTTTCCCTGACGCTCACTTCAGACTTTACGGTTCCTTCAAAAAATATTCTCCGACCCCTTCCTTCTCAAACCAGATTCCAAGGCCTCCTCAAACAACCAGAAACTACGAGGAAAAAAGACGATTTTTTTAATGCCTTGGTAGTCAGATCGCTTAAGGCAATTTAACAAGACCACAGCTCTTTTAAAAAAATGCACTTTTTATAAACTAAAACTCTGGAGGCAATTCTCAACAATCTTGATAGAACTGAAATTTTATTTTCTTAAGTTCGATAAATATCCAATTGGAAAACCCAAAAAACATCCTCGTAATATTTATCTAACAAAAGTGACACTACTTATTTCAGATGCATACTTCGAAGTATTGTAGTTCCACATTTACAAAGGGATGTCCGCTAGTATGCGTATGTGTACAGTTTTTCATTTACGCTATAATCAATCCCACCGAGTCTTAAGATATCTGTTTTAAATTCTGCGAGAATTTTGCGGTTTGGCTTTTACAAAATTGAATTTTCTAATAATCTAGGCAATGGTTTTCTCAGATTTTACAATATCCAGTTGATACTTTTAATTCACCATCAATACTGCTAGAAGCCCATAAAAATTGAATTTGGCAAGAATTTTTTTATTCACTTAGGTGTTATTATAATTTAACGAAATTGAAAAATTCACTAATCGCTTTTTTAATTTCAGTCGTTAAGTTGAACTTTTCTGAATAAATATCGAGCTAAATTGTAGATATGCACAAAGTATGATTGAGGTTGGTTGGTACCACATTCGTCTACAGACGCATTAAATAGTTTAGCCTCGAAAAAAAAATGAACTTCTGGAAAATGCAGTAAGCGCCTTTATTTGACAGAGATTATTAGGAAAGAACGAGTCAGAAAATGATCGTGCAAATGAAAAATGTGATTTTTAAACATCGGAAACGGTACGCCATATTTAATGGTAAAATAATAAAGTATTACTTTCCATGATTAGCAACGTGTGCAATTTATTAATGACCGGTGTCTCAGACACTACAGAGGCGACGAGCGTAAAAGGCATGAAATTAAACGCAATATAGGATTGGAAAGATATTAACGGATTTCGTAATAGTGGCACGTGGTGGAAAAAGTAAAGGACAAGATGGTGGACACAATCGATGAGCTTCGCGAAAAATATGGGAGAGCGTTGAAGGAGCTTGACAAACGACAAGCAGAAGTCGAAGAAAAGAATTGACAGTTGTTACAGCAACGACAACAATTTTCGGTGGAAGTGAAACGAGCATCGAAAGTGGATCCATCGACACAAGGCGCTGAAACTCAACCTCAGAATATCATAACCCATGGTGACCGACATCGACCGATCGTGACTGGACGAATCGGGACCATGAAAGAATACGATATGAAGGCCGATTGGAACCATTGGGTAGAAAGGTTTGAGCAATTTTACGTAGCAACTGACATATCACCTGCCAAGAGGGTCTCGCTTTTTCTTACTCTAATTGGCAGTGAGGGATATGCGTTGTTACGCAGTATTTATAAACCCATACTGCCATCTGCTAAATCGCTTAAGGAACTGAATGATCCCGGATAGACAAACGTGCTGTAAAATTGACGTGTCAGCATCATAGCAGCAAGATGACAACATGGGACGGCATACTGTGGCATCATTATGGTTTATTTTGCTTCCGTTTTACGCTGCAAATTTGCGATACTGTACATGTTTTGGCGAAATAAATTTCTAATGCTAAGATAGCAAGTTTGCAGCAAAATTACGCAACAATGACCTGCAGCAATAATGATACTGATGCTGTTGGTACAGTTAGGGAGAGGGAGGGAACAATGAGTAAAACACAGCGAGCTTCCACGTGTTATCCAACCGGTTAGATAAATTATTTTATTCAATATATATGTGCGAAGTAATATACGTAATGGTGAATACTGTCTTTTCACGCCGACTACGGAGACACCCGAGGTCCCTGTTCGATGGCTTCGCGCACACACAGCGCTCGCCGACTTCTTGCCTGTACTGTATACTCACAAAGTATACAAAGTATAAGTATACAAAGGTACAGGCAATACAAACAAAATGCGAAGATCACTTCTTAACAAATGCAGCAAGCGCCAAATTTTGGCTGGTAACGTCTTTACAGCACGTTTGAGTCATAAATGAACCACGCTATGCCGCTCCATTGCCAGTACAAACGAGATAGGTTATGGCAGCATTGAGACAGAGAATTTGAAAAACGTCGTTTCGGCAAGGCGGGGGCACATTAGATGCACGCTGTGACGCTTCGTTGCCGGTACAAACGCGGCAGATTACCGCAGCATTGAGAGAGAGAATTTGGAATACGTTATTCCGGCAACGTGAGGGTGTGGGGTTTCACAATCTCGTCGCTACACGTCTGCACCATCGTTCCAGCTTCTCGTCAGCGGCCGCAGGGCAAGTGTCTCTATATATACAACATCTCCCTATATCCTAACACCCAGCGCGTTTAGGGCAGGGTACAGTGGCACAGCCCTAATGATGAGTCTACCATGTACCTGAGAGGAAACGCTAAGATTGGGTGAAGTAAAAAGTTCTGAGCGTTTTCCGCTGGATGTCTTTAGCAAGGCATATCGCAATCAATAAAAAATTTCGATAAAATCATGGAAATCGTCGAGTCGGACAGGCATGTGAGCACTTATTCCATTGCCCAGGAACTGAAGATTAGCCAGAAAACCGTTTGGAACCATTTGCATAAGGCTGGTCTCAAGAAGAAGCTCGATGTATGGGTGCCACACGAATTGACGCAAAATAACCTTTTGAACCGAATTGATGCCTGCGATTCTTTGCTGAAACGTAACGAAATCGACCCATTTTTGAAGCGGATGATGACTGGCGATGAAAAATGGGTCACATACGAGAACAACAGCCGAAAAAGATCGTGGTCCAATCGCGGTGAGCCGGCCCAAACGATCGCCAAGCCCGGATTAACGGCCAAGAAGGTTTTGCTGTGTGGTGGTGGGATTGGAAGGGAATCATCCAATATGAGCTGCTCCCATCGGGCCAAACACTCAATTTGGACCTCTACTGTCAACAACTGACCAGATTGAAGCAGATGATCGACCAGAAGCGGCCAGAATTGGCCAATAGGAAGGGTGTTGTGTTCCATCAAGACAACGCCAGGCCGCACACATCTTTAAGGACGCGCCAGAAGCTTCGAGAGCTTGGATGGGAGGTTTTATCGCACAAAATCTTTTTGATGGTACAAAACTGGCCTCAAGAGAGGCTTGTGAAAATGAGCTGGTCAAGTTTTTTACCAATAGGGACGAGGACTCCTTCAATCGCGGAATTATGAAATTGCCTTCAAAATGGACAAAAGTTATCGAATAAAACGGCGCATATTTGATCTAAATCGTGTAATCCTAACTATGTTAATTTCATCGTCGAAATAAAGCGAAAAAACGCTCAGAACTTTTTACTTTATTAATATATGTGTGTGTATATATATATATATATGTTAGCGCGACGGGATGGACGTTCGAATGTCCCGGGCGAGCCAAGGCATCCTAGGTGGTGCGCGAGTGTATCTGGGTAGCGGCGAGCGGACGTGACGCACATAGGTGGCGCGAGCGCGGGTCCGATTAGCAACAGGTGACGCGGCGCCATGCGGTCTACGAGGGCGCGTAACAAGGGCAGTAGGGCACGGACAGCCGACACGAGAACAAGGATCAAAAGGATCGAGCGAGAACGAGAGAGAGAATGCGAAGTGGCCCGCCGCGCGGTCGGTCGGGGCTTTGCCGAGCGAACGTTGAGACTAGAAACTTGTGATAACGCGAGCAAAGCGTAAGGTAACGTGATTCCCTTACATATAATTGTTATTTAATCTGAGTAAAGTTTATTGTGTGCCATTCAGAATTTTCTATTGTAATAATAAATATATTTTCTTTGTGTGTGAGTTCGTCGCAAATTACAAGACGGAGAGTCAAACTTTTTCGCGCTCCTGATCTTCCCCGCTCCCGACAGTGCTATCCTGGACAAATTAAGAACCGAGAGAGAGAGAGTGATAGAAATTCTACAACATTTCAGAAGTGGGATTACCAAAAAAAAACGTGAAAGTAGCGTGCCGAAAAAGTATCGCGTTAACGTGGGAACGGATGGTTGACGAGAGCCGGTTCGAACGTTTTATGCGCGGTGAATTGAACAAAATGGAGTTGAATCGAACCCTCGGAAGGGGACGCGGATGGAGTGACGAGTCAAGTTCGCGGGTGCTGGTGCCGAGGCGTGCGCACGAAGGTGCCCAAGATGGCGGCGCGTCAGTCGCTGCGGCAGGGCACGTGCTCCAGTCGTTCGAGCCGCCATTACAGACGCTCTCGCGCGAAGCAAGTGGGGCGACTGCGCCGCGCGCGGAAAACGAAAACACCGATCAGATGGACGAATCGGGAGCGACGAGTGGTACGCGTGACCTCCCTCCCGAACTATCATCTTTCATCGAGCACTGATCTCGCCGCGGCCTTCCGAAGGCTCTTGTCTAACGGTGACAAGTATGAGTTGTTAGTACAGTTGTTGGCAGGCCTGGCCGGAAATCGCTCGGCTGCGATGCCAGTGCCGCCGACGGTCACTTCGAACATTCCCGCGTACCACGTGATACCAGACTTGGCGCGAAACATAGAAAATTTTACGGGTGTCGATGATAGTGCGCGCGCGAAAGAATGGCTCGAAAATTTGGAAGCCATGTGCCGGCTTCATCAGTGGCCAGAGGATTATTTGTTTGAGGCAGCTCGCATGCACCTACGCGACGGAGCGCGAGATTGTTTCCGTGGGCGCGCGCGAGAAAGAACGTCGTCGCCACTTTTTCGTGATGCGTTTCGTGAGACATTTATTGTGCGCGACGACATGTCAACGCGGTGGGCACGAATGAAGGCGCGTGTACAGGGGAAAAAGGAACTCCTCGAAACATATTTCCACGCGAAAACGAAAATGTGTGCCGAATTAAAACTGTCGTTCCGCGAAACCAAAGCCGAGGTTTTGGTCGGCGTCTGGTCGAAGGCACTCGCAAGCGCGGTTATGCCTGCGTCACAGTTTGGGATGAACGACCTCCTTCATGATCTCCAATATTATAAGAAAATTCTCGGCGAGCAGTCAGAGAGAATTCGGTCGACACGAGAGACAACGAGCACGCGGACACGACAGCAGCTAGAGCGAGCGGATTCAGGCAGACGGGACACGTTCGACACCTCGCAATCAAGGCAAGGAGAACCCCAAAAGAAATGCAGGACGAGACCCATAAGTGTTTTAATTGTAATAGGGGAGGGCATCTCTCTCGAGATTGTCCCGAGCCCCGAAAGGACATAAAGTGTTTTAAGTGCGGAAGGCCGGGTCATATAAGTCGGAGGTGTATGGAGAACGCCCCTGCTCCGGTGCAAGCTATCGGTAAGGCGCACGATGCGGCGGCGAGAAAGTACATGAAGAAGGCACTCGTTAACGGTAAGGAACTCACGGTGTTCGTGGACCCAGGGAGCTCGGAGTGCACAATACTTGCCACGAAAATATTAGCGGAACAGTTTAGGATGGAGGTGTCGCCGCAATCCTCGAAGGGATTTGGGTCACCGAGCTTTGTGATCACCAGTCCTGGTATCGTGAGGGCGTCGATCATCATCGATGGGGTCGAGGTCCCTGACGTAGTCTTGAGGGTAGTCCCCGACAACACGCAACCCGTAGATGCGATCATCGGCAGGACGTTTACCGACCACCCAAGGGTCAAGTTTCACAAAGTTGGCGATACGCTCACATTTGAGTATTCGGATGAATTGACGCAGCTGGAAGGAGATGTCGCAGCGGGACCAGTGTCATCGCCGGAGACGACGCTTCAGCCATGGTCCATCGGGTTGATCGGGGTGGTGGATGCGCAGGGAGACTACGCTTTGCCAGTTTTGAACCTGGGGAGGACGAAGCGAGTGATTAAGTCCGGAGACAGGAGTGTGATGCGGGCGAAATCTCTCGACTACCAGCGGATCAGCGAGCGCAGAACGAGGTAGCTCCGATCAAGGCGTCCGACTTGAACATGGGTCCAGAGCAGCCGAAGGAAGTAGTCAATGATCTCTGTGCGACGATTAATGAATATAGACACTGTGTCTCCACGGACCTCCACAATTTAAGCTGTGCGACCGAAGTGAGGATGGACATTCGACTGAAAGAGGGCGCTAAACTCGTGAGTGCTAAACCCTATCGCGCGACGAAGAAGGAGAAGGCCGAAATTAAAAGGATTTTAGGGGGATGGAGGGAAGCGGGAATAATTACGGAAACGTAGTCCGCGTATGGGAGCCTGGTGCTCCGTGTGAAAAAGAAAAATAGTGAATCGCGCCTGTGCCTCGACTTTAAACGGTTGAACGGTTAGACAGAACGTGTGCATTTCCGGTTGCCCAATATAGATGAACATTTGTCGAAAATACGGGACAGTTCATTGTTTATAGTGTTAGATGTAGCTAACGGCTATTTGCAGATCCCGCTTAACGAGGAATCCCGGGAGAGAACGGCTATTATTACACCAGACGAAACGGCGGAGTTTACACAGATGATATTCGGTTTGATGGATGGTTCTGCGTTTTTTTCGAAGGCCATGCATCGGGTACTCGGGCCCCTTCGCGACGAGGTAGTATTGTACTACCTCGACGACATTCTGATCCCTGGAAAAGACTGGCCGTCGATGAGGGAAAAGCTGAAAATGGTGTTGGCAGCATTACGTAGTGCGGGACTAACAATTAAACTGTCGAAGTGTAAGTTTTTGTTTTCAAAGGTATCTTATCTGGGATACGAGATTTCCGGCAACGGCATCGAACCTGGAGGGATGAAATTGGAAGCCATTCGAAATTTTCCGGTTCCGCGCAACGTCCACGAGGTACGGCGGTATCTCGGTTTGACAAGCTATTTCCGGAAGTTCGTACCGAAGTTCGCCCAATTAGCTGAGCCGCTCACGAGACTGTTAAGACAGGAAATTGCGTTCGACTGGACATCGGAACAGCAAGGAGCGTTCGAGATGCTGCGAGATCGGCTCTTGGTGCGGCCGGTGTTACAAACATAAGATCCAAAGGCGGAAACCGAGATACACACGGACGCGAGCGACGCGGGGCTGGCCTCAATGTTGTTGCAGCGAGATGGAGCTGGGCATTTAAGACTCGTTTACGCCATCAGCCGAAGGACGAGTGGCCCTGAACGCGCGTATCATAGCAGCAAGTTGGAGCTGCTGGTGGTGGTGTGGGCAGTTACCAGGTTGCGTCCAATGGTGGCGAATATCCCGTTTACCGTGGTAACAGACTGTAACGCGCTTATTTATTTGAGTACACAACGAACTTTAAATCCGCAGGTCATCCGCTGGAATGACCTGCTAAGCGGATATGATTACCGGATTGTTCATCGGCCAGGTAACAAAATGTCTCACGTCGGTGCGCTGAGTCGGGCTCCTGTTGAGGATTCCGAGCCGGCAGACCGAGAAACGGTAATGACCTTAACCAACGAGGAAGACTTGATGCGTATGTACCAGCATGGTGATCCGGAGCTGGAACAGAAGCGAGTCATCCTGGAGAAACCGGAATAAAAGCGAACGCAGGACGAGCAGCGCCAAATCGAGGGGTGGACACTAGACGCTGGTGTCTTGTATCGGCTGCAGGAAGGGACAACAAAGTACGCGGTACCACGTGCTATGCGAAAGGCCCTAGTAGTACGTTTTCATGACTTAAAGAGCCATCAGGGCGTCGATCGAGTGGTGGCTCGCCTGAGGGAGCACTACTATTTCCCCCGGATGAAAGCGTATGTGAGGCGCCATATTGGAGTATGTGTGTCGTGCCTAACGTTCAAGCCGCGGGGAGGCAAGCAAGCTGGCGAACTCCATCCAATTCTGCCAGGGAGGCGACCGTTCGAGCTGATACATGTGGACCATTTGGGCCCTTTTGTAACCAGCAGCAAGGGAAATAAATACGTATTCGTAGTTGCAGATAACCTTACCAGATATGTTATCATCCGAGCGGTTAAGGATACCGGTACTCGTAGTGTGCTGCAACATCTGGAGGAAATCGTGGAGGACTACGGTGCACCAGCGCGAATCGTATCGGACAGGGGAACCTGTTATACGTGCAATCAATTTGAGGAGTCCTGTCGACGTCACGGAATACTGCACACGTTGAATTCCCCAAGGCACCCGCAGGGCAATGGCCTAGTAGAGCGCAACAACGCGACCATTTTGGCCGCGATACGAACAAATCTGGAGGACGACGACGGAAGGACGTGGGACCGAGGACTCCGCCGTCTCCAAGGCGATTTGAGTGAAATGCGGAACGCCACCACCGGAAAGAGCCCTTTTGAACTCCTGTTGGGGTATCTCCCGCAGCGTCACGAGGGTCCGTTGTGCCCTGCGACGAACCGAGGGGACAACGAGTACAGCGAATCGACTGAACTTCGGGAGGCAGCGAGGCAGCGGCTGGAGCGACGGCAGCTGACCATAAAACAACGATACGATGCGCACCGCCTGCACAACGTCACGTTCGATGTTGGGGAGATTGTGTTCGTGAAGACGGCGATCGTGTCCACAGGGGACTCGACCAAACTTCGACCACGGTATAGAGGACCCTTGGTCGTCACAGAAAAACTGCCGGGTGATACGTACCGGGTGCGCGAACTGGGCGGCGATGCAGCTGGTCGTCTCTATACATCCACTGCGCATGCGAGCCAGATGAAGATCTGGACACGTGAGAGTCCGGACTCAGACGACGACTCTGAGGGAACGGAAGGAGGAGGCAGCAACGACGAGGATTTCCCGGTTGGCGAAACCGATCGAGGCAAACGAACAACGACACTTGAAACTGCGCAAACGAACGTGAGGGATGACGGTCGCGAGGAACCGCGCGGCCAGGCAGCGGTAAGGGCGGGGCCCGAAACGACGACGAAGAAGAGTTGCCGGAGCCAGCGTCAGCCACGTTGGCTCGACAAATACGAGTAGCCGGGGAACAACGACACGCTCGAAGACGATCGTGAAGAGGATGGCCGCATGTTAGCGCCACGGGATGGACCTTCGAATGTCCCGGGCGAGCCAGGGCACACTAGATGGAGCGCGAGTGTATCTGGGTAGCGGCGAGCGGACGTGACGCGCGTAGGTGGCGCGAGCGCGGGTCCGGTTAGCAACAGGTGACGCGGCGCCATGCGGTCTACGAGGGCGCGTAACGAGGGCAGTAGGGCACGGAGAGCCGACGCGAGAACAAGGATCAAAAGGATCGAGCGAGAACGCGAAGTCGCCCGCCACGCGGTCGGTCGGGGCTTCGGTGAGCGAACGTTGAGACTAGAAACTTGTGATAACGCGAGCAAAGCGTAAGGTAACGTGATTCCCTTAAATATAATTGTTATTTAATCTGAGTAAAGCTTATTGTGTGCCATTCAGAGTTTTCCATTGTAATAATAAATATATTTTCATTGTGTATGAGTTCGCCGCAAATTACAAGACGGAGAGTCAAACTTTTTCGCGCTCCTGATCTTCCCCGCTCCCGACAGTGCTATCCTGGATAAATTAAGAACCGAGAGAGAGAGAGTGGTAGAAATTCTACAACATATATATATAATATACATGTCTATGATATAATCACGTAGCTTGTTTTTGCCGGCCATGGAACGTCACAGCGTGCCTCCAATGTGCCCTCACCTTGTCGGCAACGGAACGTCACAGTGTACCTCCAATGTGCCCTCACCTTGAGGGCAATGGAACGTCACAGCGTACCTCCAATGTGCTCTCACCTTGCCGGCAACGGAACGTCACAGCGTGCTTCCAATGTGCCCTTATCTTACCGAAACGACGTATTCCAAATTCTTTGTCGCAATGCTGCGGTAACCTGTCTCATTTGTGCTGGCAATGGAGCGCCACTACGTATTCCAACTCTACCCCCAATATTCTGTATTTTTGTACTACAATATTAACACTAGCATTGGCGCGAGAATACATAATAGTGCGTTGCTAGAACACAGCTTAAGGGACAACACCACTGTGACGGCTTCAAAAAATCGATTTTTTGAAAACCATCTAGAAAAATCTAAAATACATTTAAGATTAAGATGCCGTTGGACCCAGGTCGAAAAAATAATTATTTTCGGAGATATTGAATATTTTGTGGAGCGGTGCAGCGCTCCGTGACGCTCGGGGTCCCGCCTAGCCGCCTCTTCCTGAGGAAGTATTGGAGGCAATTACGCCAGTCTTCGAAAATTTGAGCAGAGACGATTTGCTGCAGCGTTGTTTGGGCGGCTTCACGCAAAACAACAACGAAAGCTACAACAAATCAGTTTGGGCAATAGCCCCCAAGTGTCAGTCCGGGAGCAAAAAAATCGTCGATATTGCAGCTGATATCGCGGTATTATTATTCAATGATGGCCTGAGAAGCCTCATGAAAGTTTTGGAGACGTTGGGGATAACTATCGGCCCAAATTGTTTCAATTTTTGCGTTGAAACCGACGCAGTGCGGATCGAGCTGGCGGAGCGCTCGCTCACAGACGCTGCAAAAGAGGCAAGAAGAGCCTCTACAAGTTCGAGAAAAGATGCTAGGGACAATCATTTGCTTCTTGAAGGCCAGCTATATGGTGCCGGCACCGCTGATTAAAGGTAAAAAAATTTTTTTCCAATTTATCGCATAAATTAACAAACCTAAAACTTTGAACGCGTTTTTCTCAAAACCACTTTTTTGAGTGCGGCACGCAGCAGAACTCGAGCAATTTTTATCTGATCGACTTCAAATTTGGACTGCATCAATAAAACTATATTATCTAAAGAAGTACATAGGATTTTTTCGATATCTCAATAATAAAAAAAGTTATAGCCTATTTTCGACGAGAAATTTTGCTCGAAAATCGTCCTTTAATTTCAAAAGCGTGCCTATTTTTTAAAAATCAATATTTTTTCAAATCCCTATGTACTTCTCTTCAAAATATCATATTATTAACGAAAACACTCGGTATTTTTTTTCAGATCGACTTTGAAGAGAGTTCTGCTGCGTGCCGCGAGCCACTGCAGAGGCAACAGTACCTGACGCGGGAGCTTCCCCAGCGTCACCATGGGGCGTGAAAAATTTGAAATTTTTTTTTTATGTATCTTCAATAAACAACGAACAAAACAAAAAATTTTTTTTCGAATATCTCTTTTTTTCCCCACAAAAAAAAATTCTTGAAAAATGGCAAAAAAACAGGGGGTCACAGTGGTGTTCTGCCTTAATGCGGCTGCAAAAGATGCCGTTTTACCGTCACAATTTGCTCTCGCATGGCGTAGTGTTGCCAACACATTATCGACATATGTATATCTGGGATATTATGAAAAATCATTTACAACCCAAACCAAGCATTATCGCTGAACAATAGAAATTTAAAGAATGCCTCAAAAAGATGGGGACAGCGTAATGAAGTTTTTGGCAAATAAAAAAAATGATCAACTTATTCCGAATTTGGAGGCGATTTGGAGTCTTATCTGAGGGACCCATTTGTATGGAGATTAAGGAACGAGTGGATCAAGAAAAGACTTCTCGGGGAGCATAATTAACCCTACGCCAGAGCTGTCGAGCTGGCGCAGACACTGGAAATGGCTACGAAAGATGTAGATGAAATGGAATCTTTGTCGAAGAGTCCAGCGGGTTCGATTAAGGCCGGATCCTGAATTAGAAGGTCCAAAAAATCGATTTTTTTTTATTGTTTAAATCTATTCCTGATGTATCTAAGAATTTCTAGACAAAGTTTTATACCCAAATTCGAAATATTTCCAAAGATACAGCACTGAACGTAGTGGAGTGTCGAGCAGGTACACGGGCGCTCGGGCAGTTAGGGCGCCCGTTTTCTCGAGTTTTCGTTTTTACGATTTTTCTAATTTGGCGTAGCTGATTACAAAAAAACTAGAAGTCCAATCGAAACAAACCAAAGCTTGTTCGCTTCAGTATCATTTTCTTTTCTATTTGAACTAAAAACATTGTCGAAAAAAAAATTCTTAACAATTTTTTTTGCAAGTTGAAATAATTTTTTTTTTCACAAAAAGCACATTTTCTACTTCAAACCCGAAAAAACATTCAAATTTCAAAAAAAAATTCGTTTTTTTTAGTTCATATAGAAGAAAAATATGTCACAATTAAAATGGTTTTTGTTTTTTTTGTTTCAGATGAAAATTACGAGCTCCATTTGTCACGCCGCATGAAAACAGCAGTGGCACGAATGTGCATAAAAATCGGTTGCCTGTTGATATTTTTCTTTAAAAAAAATTGTTTTCTTATGTTCAGACATGTAATAAAATAATCTGAATATTTCGCTAAACTTGCTTTTTTTTACCCGAAAAAAATTCCTCAAAATATCGATTTTTCGAACCGGCTAATTCAGGATCCCGCCTTAATTTCATCGGCAAGAAGACATCAGGGTTTTCGAGAAGCGAAACAAACATCCAATGTTATTACTGTGGAAGGACAAATCACCGAGCAACTGAATGTAAACATCGAAATTATAAATGTAATGTTCGTCAAAAACAAGGTCATTTGGCTCAAGTTTGTAAGGATCGGAAACAAACTAATGAAAAAGTAAATAAGTCAAGTAGAGACATTAGAGGCAAAAATAGACAAAATTTTATTTTCGATATAAATGAAACTGAGGATAATTTTGACTCGCTTTTCCATTTCGACCGGGAGAAAAGTAAATCGGCTAAGGAAAATATTGAATTAGAACCTATTGCTCCTTGGACAGTTGAAATCAAAATTCAGAAGATTCATATGAACTTTCATGTTGAAACAGGGTCAGAAATTTCGGTTATTTCGGAAAAAGAGTACATAAAGCGGAAAGAATGGAACACATTACCCCTTATGAGAACAAAGAGAAAAAATAAGACTCACCCAGGGCAGAAAATTGAACCTATTGGTATATTGCACGCTCAAGTTGAGTATAGGAAGAGGAAATTGAAACTTCCCCTTTTTGCATTGCCTGGCGATGGACCGCCACTAGTGGGGCGAACTTGGATTTGTGCATTGAAGATCCCGGCAGGAAAATTTGCAATAAGTAATAGAGAATGTCATTTGGAGATGATTCAAAATGAAGGTCAAAAGGACATCAATGTAATTATTAATAACTTTGAATCAGTTTTCTCATCTAAATTGGGAAAATATGCAAAGGGTAATTTCAAATTGCACCTCAAAGAAAATGTGCAGCCAATTTTTTGTAAGGTAAGGCCATTACCATATTCGATGAAAGATAAAGTCGAATAAGAATTAAATCGTTTAATTGAAGAAGAAATATTAGAGGCAGTCGAAAGTAGTAAGTGGGCAACCCCAATAGTTCCGGTTCCTAAGAGTAATAGAGAGATAAGGATTTGCGGGGATTATGAGGTATCGATAAATCCGAAAATAAAGATAGATCGTTATCCAGTACCAAGAATTCAAGATCTATTACCAAGTTTAAACGGGGGAGAAACATTCTCGAAAATAGACTTGTCGCAGGCTTATCAACAAGTCGAGCTGGACGAACAATCGAGACCTCTCGTTACGATTTCGGCTCACGAAGGTCTGTTTACATATAAACGTCTTTGTTTTAGTGTAACCTCAGCCCCGGGATTATTACAACGTGAACTGGAAAACATTTTACACGGTTTGGAGGGAGTTGTGTGTTTCTTCGACGATATTACGAGTTCTGGCCCAACGGTAGAAATACATAATCAAAGATCAAAATAAGTTCTCAGCCGATTAAAAGATTGCGCTTTGACGGAAAATAAAAATAATTGTATTTTCGGCGGAGATAAAACAGTTTTTAGGATACGTGCTAGATGGCACGGGAATTCGTGCACCAACAGATAGAATGGATCTTATATCCAACAGATATAAAGGCTCTCAATGTAGAGCATTTTTAGATATGATCAATTATTATTCTAAATTCATACAAAATTATTCACAACTATTTAATCCGTTGTATCATTTGTTACAGAAAAACATGGTTTGGCAGTGGAATCGTAAGCAGGACACAGCATTTAAAGAAGCCGAACGTTGTTTGATCTCGTCGAAAGTGTTGGTACACTATGATGCCAATTTACCAATTAAAGTTGCGTTTGACGCATCACCCCTTGGCATAGGAGCAGTCTTGCCGCACGTGTACTCTGACAAGCGAGAGAGACCCACAGCATTTGCATCTAGATCGTTGACACAAGCGGAAAAGAATTGAGCGCAGCTTGATAACAAAGCTTTAAGTTTGGTTTTCGGATTGAAAAAGTTTCATCAATACCTTTATGGTCGGAACTCTATTCAAGAGACCGATCAAAAACCGCTTATATATTTTTTTGGGTCGAAAAATGGTTTACCTCAAATGGCCGCTAGCAGAGTACAACGATATGGACTGTGTTTTTAGCTGCTCACCAGTTTGAAATCGAACACATTAAAGGCATTCATAACCGTCGCACTGACAGTCTTTCATGCATTCCGTTGCGTTTCAACGAAATGGATTCCAAAGGAAGAGAAGATTCTTCCTAATTGAATGATGTAATTGACGAAGTTGAAGCGATTGACGTGAATCGTATCAAATTGGAAACGGAAAAAAAAATTAACTTTAAGACACACCGAGAATGTGTATTGGAAGGGTGGCCGGATAAAGTGAGTGAAGTCTTTAAGGCCTTATATACGCGAAAAAATTCAAAATTTTTCCATTTTTTATTTATTTTTGATTCCATTAGCCTGAACGGTTAGGAATATTTTAAGCTTTACAGAATTGAAAAATTCCAAAAATTGTTAAAGTTACAGCATTTAGAGCGTAAAAACTTTTATTTTCTTGGAAGCAGGCAGGTAGCGGCGGTAACCGGCCGCGCTATACGGAGACAGGTGCGCTAGATCGGCAACTACCCTTTTCTATTGATCACTTATTATTCCTACATAGAATCGTGTAACGGTAAAGGTAACGGGTTTTGTCGGTTTGGTCTACGATAAAAGTAATGGTTTTTTTCGGTTGGGCACAAGTATAAAACCAGGAGGAGGAAGTAAAATTATTTAGTCCGAATTGAGACATTGTAGAGGCAAGACAAAATTGTGAGCTGAGACAGTTATATTTTAACATGAGTGATTGTGAAGAAACCCATACTAGTTTAGATAGGAAGGGTTCACGATTCATGGGAGGACGCCCAGGAATTCGTAAAAAACGTCTTTTTCACGGCAATCAGTATACGAAAAAATCGGAAGGCGAACTAATCATAAGTGCGTCTGCAAAAAAATTATAAGTGTCGACAGCACTCGATGTAGATATTGACCGCGCACATGGCTACGTAATCATAAATTTTCTATCCGTGTTCACTGCAATTGCTTCTCTCGTAAAGTGCAAAACTTGTAACAGTGACATCAAGTTCTCTGAAACACGAGTTAGAGGATTGGGATTCACCTTAGTTATCAAGTGCGAGAAGTGCGAGCAAAAGGAGATAAGTTCGAGTCCTTCGCCTAAAAGTTATTGTTACGAAATCAATCGCAGGTTCCCGTTGGCTATACGAATATTAGGTGTTGGATTGACGGGAATGAACATTTTCTGCGGTATTATGAATCTCCCAAAATGCTTCAGTCAAACGCTCTACGACAAAATTACCAAACAAATACGAGATGCAGCCAAAGAAGTTGTAGATTTGTCTATGCGAATGGCAGCTGACGAAGAAAAAAAAATAACGGCAGAAAACGAGAACACCAAAGACGCTAATGGAATCGCCGTCTCCGGGGATGGTTCTTGGAGAAAAAGAGGTTTTTCTTCGCTGCAGGGTGTTGCGACACTTATCGGAAATTTGTCTGGGATAGTTGTCGACATTATCGTCAAGTCGTCATTTTATAAGGCCTGCCAATCGTGGAGTGAAAAAAAGGGAACAGAAGAATATGAAGAATGGTACGCAGAACATGAAGGTAAATGCACAAGTAACCACGAAGGAAGTTCTGGAAAGATGGAGGTAGATGGAATGGTTGAAATGTTCAGCAGATCTGAAGATTTACACGATACAAAATATTTGTATTATGTTGGAGATGGCGATGCAAAAACATTTAAGAGCATAACAGAAGCCCATCCGTATGGAGAGAACATTATGATACGTAAACGAGAATGCATTGGTCATGTTCAAAAACGAATGGGCTGCAGACCCCGCAACGTCAAGAAACAAACAAAAGGTCTCGGAGGAAGAGGCAAATTGACTGCAAAATTGATTGACGAATTGACAGTGTTTTATGGATTGGCTCTGAGAAATAATTGCACGTCTATCGATGACATGAAGAAAGGAATCTGGGCAACATATTATCACAAGTGCTCAACCGATGAAAATCCTCTGCATGACAACTGTCCTTCTGGCAAAGAAAGTTGGTGCACGTGACGGCAAGCCGAAGCCGCAAACACGGTCGACTCATATACCCATAATCCTGCACTCGATAAAACTGTGGCAGAAGCGATCAAACCAGTGTATGAAGCACTTAGTAACGACGAGTTACTGGAGAGATATTTAGGAGGCTTCACACAAAATAATAACGAGTGTTTGAATTCTAAGATTTGGAAAATTGCTCCAAAAAGTTCATGGAGTGGTTTAACGATTGTTGAAATCGCCGCATGTATTTCGGCTAGCACTTTTAACGACGGAACAGTCGCCTTTCTCCGAATTATAAAAAACCTTGGTATTACGGTTGGGCCGAATGCGATGGAGACTTGCGAACATCTGGACGAATTACGCCTTACTGCCACTGGAATTCAATCTGAAAAGGCAACAAAGGTCGTAAGGATTGCCGCCGGAAACGACAAAAAACATGCTGGAGACGTTTTAGATGCCGAGGAAGGCCCCACATATAGCGCAGGATGCTATTAAATAAGGTAAGATTGCATTTATAATAGATACCGCGCGGCGCGCCCGACCGCCAACTTTAAAGCCGTTTTTCCACGATTCACTTTTTTGAACCTTGTGAAAGTTCTAACTCTTGAACGAAGGTTCAGATCGCTTTGAAATTTTTACAACATATTCTTAGTATCATCACCTATCATGTGAACCACAGAAACAAAAATTTCAATGACACAAAAAAATATTTAAAAAAAATACCGACAGAAAATTGAGTAAACAAATTTTAAGTTTCGAATTTTTATTATAATAATTTTTTTATAATATTGTTGGTTCACACTGAAGATACATTCATTATGCAATTATAAATATGTTCATTTTTTTCAGACACCCACATCGATGCCGAGAACTTTCACCATCAACGCGCGCGCAAAAAAAATACATTGCTTTATTATGTGATATCTCCGTCATTTGTTAATATTTCTAATTTTTTTTTTTTACATATACTTAACCTTGTGCATAAATGATCTGTAAAAAAAAATGTTGTCAATATATGCGTCATTTGTTTTTAACTGCGTCTAGAAAAGTACCTTCAAAAATCGGCGAAATTGCCTATATAAAGCCTTAAAGTATTTAAAAACAGAGAACATGAATGAACTGTGGATGAAGGATACTTATTATGGGGACATCGAGTTACGATTCCTCTGGATATGCGCGAAGAACTGCTGCATGAGTTATATTCTATCCATATGGGAGTTGTTAAAATGGAAGCGTTAGCTCGATCGCATATTTGGTAGCCGAGTATTAATGATGACATAGAAAAGGTGACGAAAACATGTTTGCCGTGCTTAAAATTAGTAGGCAATCCATCTAGATCGGCTTGCATTCATGGAAATGGCCGGTTGGACCCAACCACAGATCCATGCAAATTTTGTTAGGTCCTGTCGAAGGCAAAATGTATTTGATCATTATTGACGCGTTTTCCAAGTAGATAGGCGTAAACAGCTACCAGACATCACATTAGAAACGACAATTAAAGCTTCTAGAGAATATATATGTACGTGGGAAATACCACTTAAATTAGTTACTGAAAATGGAACAAGTTTCTGCTCTGGAATTATTTGATGAATTTTTGAAAACGTATGATATCCAGCACATTCAAACTGCTCCATACCATCCAGCATCAAACGGTGCAGCCGAAAATGCGGTAAAAACTTTCAAGAAGAAGTTTAAAGTTTTAAGAGACGCAGGAATTTCAAAGCAAGATACATTACTTAAATTTTTATTATACTATGGTAGAAATGGGCAAAAAATATCGATATATCAAAATATCGATATTTTTTCAGAAAAATATCGATATTTATCGTCGATATTTTAAACGTCGATATATCAAATATCGATATTTAATTTTGTGTATCAAAAGTGATACTTTTATTTAAAACACATTCCCGTATCCATTGTCACATACACATCACGTTGAAAAAGTTTTTTTTTCTATGGTTCGATTTAATGTGTCTGATGCAGTGTTGCCAACTGAGAGGTTGTACCACTAAATCTACTGGTACAGTTTCCTGTAAGCCGGTGCACATGGGGTCTATAGCGAGATTCTGTAATTCGGTAGCGACAGTTTTCGGGAGCTTTAATTACGACACAGTGCGACACAGTGCACATATTTCTGGTGTATTCCTGTTTGCTCGGTCTGGCTGGCGATGCCAGAAATATGTACACTGTGTCGCACTGTGTCGTAGTTGGAAAGCTCCCTTCGTTATCGTTAGCTAGCGACAGCCAATCGCATGCACGATCACAAAAGAAAGGGAGTCTCTTATTGGCTGTCGCTAGCTAACCATAACGGAAACTGTCGCTACCGAGTTATATAATCTCGCCACTAATGGCTGCTGGGTTTTTCGGGGCGAATAAGTTGTCCAGAGAAGATGATTATGTTGATTTTTTTCATTAAGAAATTATGTTATTTTGTATTTTTGTTGATATTACGATCTGTTATTAAAAGTGACTGAATAATAAATAGTATTATCCTTATTATTTTAAACCGAATAGTGATAAATTACTTTATTTCCAGGAAATTAAGCGACACATATATACTTTAATACAACGACAAATGTTATAAATTAAAATTAAATGTATGGAATTTGTAGTAATTAAAGAAAGAAAAGCGATATTATTTAGCGGTTTACTGGTGGTTCTAAGCGTCGCATTTAGCGGGTAGCCAGTCGAAGAGTTGGCTACACTGATCTGAATGGTAGTGTGCGCGCTTAATGTGGCGGTTGGTAACACTAGTCTGATGTGATGATGTACGCCTAAGGTGACCGTTAACGTTTTCTTCTTTCGAAGATCTAAAAACACTGTTTGGTTACGCCTCGAGTTTGTTGTGGATTATTCCAAAATAACCATGTCTGCTGTCTGGAATTTCTTTAAAAAAAAAGGCGACTCCGAACCTGTGTCCTGCAACTTGTGTGGCAAAACATATAAAACCTGCGGAAATAGGACCAATTTGGCTACTCATCTCAAAACTAAACATCATTTCGCCTATTTGCAATGGGCGAAAACAGTAAAATCCGTGTCGCCGTTACCAACTTTATCAACAGCAACAAATACACAACCGGCTTCTGCGAAAGACAATGTCGATTCAATTCAAGTATCTTCAAATATTTCAATGATGGAACGTATAGATGATTCAAGGTTTGATGATGTAAGTATTCTATATGCATAGTGATGATACGAAAATATTATTATGTTATTTATAAATTATATCTAGACTATGAACTGACTTTTCTTCCTTGAATTTTTATTTTAGATTGCGTCTTGTAGTAATAATGATGCTGAACAAATCGCAGCCAATTCTGAGGGGGTGCTATCTACTCGAGAAACTTCTGGTGCAAAAAAACGAAAGCAACCAACCCTAATAGATTGTTTGGACAGGAGTACAAGCTATGAAGGTACGGTCAGATTTTTTGTGATTGAAGTATGGATTTGTCGATAGTATTTCACTTTTATACGTAATTAAAATTTTAGTATTTTATTATTGGATTGGGGTCCTAATAAAATTAATAAATCATAGTGGCAAATATAAAATTTCAGTAATGCCCTTACTATGTTGCGAAAATATCATAACTTTTAATATCGCTAATTTATTCATTTTTTTCTAAACTTTGTGATTTAATAATAATTTTAAGTAAGTACTTATAAACAGCTTTTTTAATTTTTCAGAAGGTGGTCGAAAGCATTGTGACATTACACAAGCCTTGATCTATATGATCTGTAAGGATAATTTACCCTTCCCATGCGTGGAAAAAGTTGGTATGAAAAAATTTGTGCGCACAGCATGCCCTCTCTATAAGCTCCCATCTAGAAAAAAGGTTTTTACGATCTATTTTCATAATTTCATTAGAATTATATGCACATTATGTTCGTTATTTTTATAATGTACTATATTAATATACCACTGTTGTAGAACTGATACTTGTATTTATTCCCAATTTCTAGATAACATACTTGGTAGAGAGAAGATATGACAAAACAAAGTCCGTTCTTAAGAAAACCCTCAATGAAGCGAAGTTTGTCTCTTTTACAAGTGACATACTGACTCTTACCAATTCAACAAGGAGTTTCTTAGTAATGACGATTCACTTGCTTGACAACATAGGTGGATCTTTTGTACTCCAAAACATAAGTCTATCAGCGCAAAGATTGTCCCAGGTATATTTTTTTAATAAACAGGTACTCTCTCAATAATTAGATTAACTGGATCCAGCTCAATATCAATAAATCGCAGTTTTTAGATTATAATTATATCAAATATTTTAACATGATAGGTATTATTTTTCAGGCACATACAGCACAATACATCAAAGGATGTTGGGATGAAATTTGTGAACAGTTTGACATAGACAAAAACAAAATCGTATCTGTTACTACCGATGGCGGTGCAAGCATAGTGGCAGCGGTACGATTGTTTTTAGGAGAAGAAAAGAGAATTCCTTGTATAGCGCATCTATTGAATCTAATCGTCGATGGAGTGTTGAAAGAAAACCAGATGTTTTCAGCTCTTGCAGACCATGTCAAGAGCATTGTGGCGTATTTTAAGGAATCGGTTAACGCTATGGACCTATTAAGAGACGAGCAGGAAGCATCGGGAAAAAAAGAAGAAGAGGTCTTGACTTTGATTCAAGCGGTCAACACAAGATGGAACTCCTGCTTTGACATGCTAGAAATATTTATTAAATTATCAGCAGTTATAGCAAAAGTCTTGGCTACAAGAAGTCAGTCGAACCGGAATACGCCCGACATGGTCGCAATATCGCAGCTTAATGTGACAAGAGACATAGTTGCCCTTCTTGGCCCTTTCGAACAAGCTACTGAAGAGATCAGTGGTGCAAACTATGTGACTGCTAGCTTAGCCATTCCTATTACAAATTTACTTCGACAAGAAATGGAACAAGCAACCCCTTCAACCGATTTAGGAGTGTCGGTGAAAAATGCTTTACTCAAAGGAATCTCAGATAGACTAGCTAGTCTAGAACGAAACACTTTTCTTGCAATAGCTACCATATTGGACCTCCGTTTCAAGCGTATCCATATTGGTTCTCCACTTTCCGTGTCAGCTGCAATATCCAAAATAAGTAATGAAATTCGCTCAGAACATAGGCGAAGAGGTCAACTTTCTCCAGAACTCAGATCTACACATATAGCCCAGGAAGACTCTGACGGTTCTTCAATTTGGTCCAGGCACGAAAAAATCTTATCCCAAAGCTCAATTACTCAAGAAATACCAAGCTCTGGCTCTGTGCCTAATAAGCTCAAGCAATACCTGGATCAACCACATTTAGGAAGAAAATCTGATCCTGTAAAGTTCTGGGTCGATAGTCGGAATTTTACGCCTGTTTTGTCGGAAATCGCGCAAAAATATATGATATGCCAAGCCTCTTCTGTATCTTCCGAAAGAGTGGCTTCCACAATTAACTTACTGGTACGAGATAAGTTCTCTTAATGTCTATTTCTGACGAATATTGGTTGGAATAATTTTGTACTTTCACTATTTCAAATAAATATCGTTTTTATAAGTTGTGCATCTTTTCATGATTTTTGCTTGAAATTATAACTTGGTTGTAAATATTATTTAATATTTTTGTATTTTTGTCCAACCTTTTTGTATTAGAAATATCAACCGATATATCAATATATCGACATTTACGGCGCTATAATATCGATACTTTTGGTCAATATCGATACGATATATATCGATATTTTTTAACGCGTTGCCCATCCCTATACTATGGAGCAACGACTCATAGCAAGTACTACAAACTGTAGCCCAGCAGAATTACAGATAGAACGGAAATTTCGTACCAAACTTACTCCAGTCAAACCAGATCTTGGAAAATATGTAGAAAATAAGCAACTCAGTCAACAGCGTTCATTTCCAAGAAACAAACGATTTACTTATGATAATAACGATATAGTAATGATGAAAAATTATGCGAACAATAACTGGAATAAGGCTAGAGTTGTTGAAAGCTTATCCCTGTTACCTTTTCGTTACAGTCGAAAGACGAACGGGTGCATAAACGGCACTCCGATCAATTAAAGGAATGTAAGTTAACGGGAGAGAGGAGAAATATTAGCACGGACGAACATGTGGAGGAGGTATAAGATGAGTGTTTTAAAAAAGCAAGAAATAATTCAACAACCTCAACACTAGATAAACCGTGGGAGGCGCGAAAATTACAAACGGCACAACATGTACCTGTAATGGTCAGCAATGATATACCAACGGTGCGTTGATCATCGAGAGTTCCGAAAACGCGAAAAATATTAGATTTATAAATCAACGAAGGAAAACTTGTAATTCCGAGCATTTATTGTATGAATTGTATCCACAAAGGAAAACTTGTAATTCCGAGTATTGATTGTACGAAATGTATCAACGAAGGAAGAATATGTAATTCCGAGTATGAATTGGTGATAAATAATGACAAATTTCTAATTCGCAATCTAAGTACATATGGTCCAAACAAGGTAAATTGTAAATATGGATGTAACAGCTTAAAAAGCAACACGTGCCACTCTTATGGCTTCAGTCGTTAAAGTGAGGGAATTTAATTCTAAGTGGAGAGGATCGTGATGTTTAAACATCGGAAACGGTATGCCATATTTAATGGTAGCGTGCCGCCCTCTATATCTACCTCGTGTTCCGTCTTCACCATGTATCGCTCTCAGAGCACGCCGAGGTTCGACATGTGTAACATCGATACATATAGACCACGTGTAACGATATTCCGTGAGAAAGTAATGAAGTATTACTTTCCATGATTAGCAACGTGTCCAATTTATTAATGATCGATATCTCAGACACTACAAAAAAACTTGTATATTGCTACGTTATTATACTATTTAATCTATAAAGCATGATTATTAAAAAGCTCAACCGGAAATACGATAACCCGTCGATACATTTTTTTATTTTATCGAAGGCAAAACACACAAAAGGTCAATTCATAAGAATAAAGCTGATGTAGAGAGTGAACTCACTTTGTTGGTCAACAACAAAGGCCGTACTTCGATATTTCGTCGCTGCCATCGTTATTGACGTTGCCCTCCATAACATCGAAACTCTATAATTCGGCTTAGCTTCTTTGCCTTCACTCCCCTAAGAGGCTTCGTTAAATAAGCGCTCTCTAGAACATCACATATAGTATATTTGACCTGGAAAGCGCGACACTATTTTCATGTCCCGGAGGTTATTTAAATGTCAATGTTACTTATCAAATGGTGTAACCATTGTTATTTTCCACTACATAAATATATTAATATATGAATATGTAAAATAATATACACAATAAATAAGCAATTGCATTATAATTTATGAGTATCAGAGTAAAACTAGGACTTCATAATCCTATTAAGGATATGTATCACACGTTCCGACCGCCTCGAAATTTTGAACCCATTTTTCTTCCAAACGATACAACCAATTGGGATGAAATTTGTTCTGCAAGTGTAATATTGATGCACCGAGAGCTTGATTATCGCCATTTTCCCAAATTTTGAAAAAAATGTACAGATTGTAGTTACCATGGGATAAATCGTGAATTATTAACTGATGCAGCGAATTTTTGCAAATTCGAAGGCCATGAAGCTCTAGAGAGAAAACACACATTTTGAGCTTTGTTTGAACTCATTCTATGGAAAAATGACGGGGAAAAATGGGTTCAACATTTTTCACATAAAAGTAGCAAAATTGTATCAACGAAGATCAAAATATTATCGACCGCCGCGAAGGTCTAGTTCATCTGTTTTCTCACTGGCGGCGCTCAGCTTGCTTTCTTTCTGTTACCGACGGGGCTTGCATCCTTCCGGGACAGGAAATTGTTTTTTTGACAAATAGGAAGCGGCAGCGTTCGCGGAACGTTGTATATTCGCTCGCTTCACATGCAGTTTTTTTTCGGAATACGTTGCTACGTGCGCTATACATTCGCAAGAATTATTCCGAAGTGGCGAAATTGTCCGCGAATTGTAAACATGGGTTTACCAGTAAGATCGTGCAGCGTGCGTCGACTCGGTCAAAAGTTTACGTGATCGCCCGCATATTCGTGTACAGTGCCGAAATAACCAAGTGTACGTGATACTATCGTTCGGCGTAAAGTCACCGTACTGGTAACGCGTAGGGGAGAGTGGGGCGCAATGTGTGGGGGGCACTGATAGTTACATGCGATTTCTCGGAGGTTTATAGCTCGTAAAAACCGAATTCTTTTGTGATGGACCGTGATTTATATTTAGTTTCGTCAGACCTAAAAAACGTCGATAGCAGCTCGCATTTTCAATAATTCAAAAATAATTTTCAATAGTTATTGAAAATTAAAAATTGATTTGGGATTCGGAAAAAAAATTTCTTTTGCCAGGATACAATTTCTGTAGCGGCTCGGATTTTTGGTCCTATCAATAGTTTTATTATTTATAATGCACTCAGTGAATTGTGTTTTTCCATTCGTAGTTTAATTAATGGTTATTTTCATTAATAATCGATTATTTTACGAGTGAGGTACAATGTGTCACCGAATTGTGGCGCACAATGAGTCGACTCCCAATGTTGTCGGCAAATAATATGACCACAACGAAAAAGAGGAAACAAAGTAGTGACGACGTTCAAATGTATCACGAGGCACTGTGAGCCACATATAATTTCTCAGAGGTTTGTAGCTCATGAATTCCAATTTTTTTGTGTTAGACCGTGATTGCTATGAAGTTCGGTCAGGCCTAAAAAAAGTCAATAGAAGCGTACAAAAAATTATTAAAAATAAAGAATTATTTTGAGCCTTGGAAAAAGAAATATTGCTTGCCGGGAAAACGTCAAATATAACCTTAATTTCTGTAGCAACTCGGGTGTTCGGTCCTAATCGATAGTGTTATTATATATAATGCACTCAGTAGGTTGTGTTTTTCAAATTCGTAGTTTAATTCATCATTATTTTTATCAATCATCAAATATTCTACTAGTTTGGAACAATGTTTCATCGAGTTATGGGCCGCAATGTGTCATCGCGTTGTGGGATATAATGAGTCGACTCCCAATGTTGTCAAATAATATGACCACAGCGTTGAGGTAAAAATGCGAAAAGTGATATTTTTGTTTGCTTTAGTCATACATAAATGCACACTCTACCCATCTATCTGACACATTGTAGCCCCTCCTGGGGTACAATGTGCCGATCTGCAAATTTTTTTCGGTCCCATGATTTTGGTGTTTTTAATCTTTTTGCAAAAGACTGTCTCGGGTTATCTGTCCCCGTTATTTTATAATCCCTACCCATCGATCGGATTATCTTACCTACCGTCTCCTACTCGAGTCTCAGGTTATCTGTCCTCGTTATTTTTTAATCCTTCCCCGTCGATCGGGTTATCTGGCCTACCGTCTCCTGCTCGAGTCTCGGGTTATCTGTCCTCGTTATTCTTCAATATCTGCCCATCGTTCGGGTTATCTTACCTACCGTGTCCCTTTAAAGTCTCGGGTTATCTGTTCTCGTTTTTTTTCAATCCCTCCCGTTTCGAGCCTCGCGTTATCTGTCCTCGTTATTTTACCTGCCCTCCCCATCGATCGTGTGATCTTACCTACCGTCTCCCGTCCGAACCTCGGGTTATCTGTCCTCGTTATTTTTTAATCCTTTCCCGTCGATCGGGTTATCTGACCTACCGTCTCCTGCTCGAGTCTCGGGTTATCTGTCCTCGTTATTTTTCAATCCTTCCCCGTCGATTGAGTTATCTGGCCTACCGTCTTCTGCTCGAGTCTCGGGTTATCTGTCCTTGTAATTTTTCAATATCTGCCCATCGTTCGGGTTATCTTACATACCGTGTCCCTTTAAAGTGTCGGGTTATCTGTCCTCGTTATCGGGCTATCGGCTATCGGCTATATTTGTATGCCCTCCCCATTGATCGGGTTGTTTGACCTACCATCTCCCTTTAAAGTCTTGGGTTACCTGTTCTCGTTATTTTTCAATCCCTCCCGTTTCGAGTCTCGGGTTATCTGTCCTCGTTGTTTTTATGCCCTCCCCATCGATCGGGCTATCTTACCTACCATTTCCCTTCAATACCTCGGGTTATCTGTCCTCGTTATTTTATAATCCCTCCCCATCGATCGGGTCATCTTAGCTATCATGTCCTGCTCGAGTCTCGGATTATCTGTCCTCGTTAATTGTTGTGCCCTCCCCATCGATAGGGTTATCTTACCTACCGTCTCCCTTTGAAGTCTTGGGTTATCTGTCCTCGTTATTTTTCAATCCCTCCCCATCGGTCGGATTATCTGACCTACTGTCTCCCATTCGAATTATGAGTTAGCTGTCCTCATTATTTTGTAATCCCTCCCCATCGATCGGGTTATCTTACCTACCGTCTCCCTTTCTAGCTACGGGTTATCTGTCCTCGTTATTTTGTAATCCCTCCCAATCGATCGGGTTATCTCACCTACCGTGTCCTGCTCTAGTCTCGGATTATCTATCCTCGTTATTGTTTAATCCTTCCCCATCGATCGGGTTATCTGGCCTACCGTCTCCTGCTTGAGTCTCGGGTTATCTGTCCTCGTTATTTTTCAATCTCTCCCCATCGATCGGGTTATCTTACCTACCGTGTCCCTTTAAATACTCGGGTTATCTGTCCTCGTTATTTTTTATGCCCTCCCCATCGATCGGGTTATCTTACCTATCATTTCCCCTTCGAGTCTCGGGTTATTTGTCCTCGTTATTTTGTAATCCCTCCTTATTGATCGGGTTATCTTACTTACCATTTCCTGTTTGAGTCTTGGGTTATCTGTCCGCGTTATTTTTTAATCCGTCCCCATCGATCGGGACCGTACTTGTTTAAATTAATGAATAAAGGCTGGAAAATTACCACTACCCTTCCACAAGACGAGTCTTTAGCAAACTCCTTTTACTAGAAAGCTCAACAGTAATCGAATTTACACCGATGACCGTCGCTGAAGAAAGAAATCGATTCGCACCCATTTATTTAAACAATTCACGATTGCAAAATTTTACCGCTCTTTCGTAGAGCGTGACTCTAGCGACCTTCATTTCTAGAGACTTTGATCCGCGGATAACCTGCCAAAAATAAATCCTGGCAGAGAGAAAAAATGTTGATCATATTTTTCAACCAGTAGGCATAATTGGTAAATTGTAGTATTCTCTCGTAGAGAGAATTTCTAGCGATCTCCATTACTAAAAAAAAATTAGTCTTGAAAAACCTACCGAGAGAAACCCTCGGCATAAAACCTTG
Organism: Ophion ventricosus; assembly: GCA_963932345.1. NCBI lineage: Eukaryota > Metazoa > Arthropoda > Insecta > Hymenoptera > Ichneumonidae > Ophion > Ophion ventricosus. The sequence continues at coordinate 4,822,354 of OZ010724.1, forward strand.
GCAGAGAGAACGAATGCTAAACGTATTTGTTTAGACAATAGGGTTCGCCTATCAGATTTCACCACTCGTTTGCTGAGCGAGTCTGGGGCGATCTCGTTCGATCGATAATTTGGCCGAAGTCGAATGCATCGATGATAAGCAGCATCGAGAATATAAATCGTGCATGAGCTTATTTGTTTAAATAAATTAATAAAGATTGAAAAAATGTCACTACCCTGCCTTAAGACGAGTCTCTAGAAAATTCAGTTTACTATAAAGTTCAACCGTAATGAAATTTCCACCGATGACCGCCACCGAAAAAAGAAATTAATGCGAGCCCATTTGTTTAAACAATTCACGATCGCAAAATTTTACCGCTCTTTCGTAGAGCGTGACTCTAACGATCTTCATTGCTAGAAGCTTCAATCGGCGGACAATCTGCCAAAAATAAATCCCGGCAGAAAGAAAAAATGTTGATCATATTTATTTACAAAAGGTATTAGTTATTAAATTTTAGCACTCTCTCACAAAGAGAGTGTGTCGATCTCCATTGCCCGAAAATTCTGGCCTCGGAATACCTGCCGAAGATAAACCTCGGCAGAGATAATGAATGCTGAACGTATTTGTTTAAACAATAGGCATTGCCTATAAAATTTTACCACTCGTTAGCTGAGTGAGTCTCGGACCACTTCGTTCGTTGGAGAATTTGGCCGAAATCGAATTCATCGGAAATAAGCTGCATCGAGAATATAAATCGTGCTCGATCTTATTTGTTAAAAAATCTTATTAATTAATAAAGGACGAAAAAATGTCGCTACCCTTCTACAAGACAACTCTCTAGCATACCCCGTTTGCTCGAAAGTTGAAGCGGAATCAAATTTCCAACGATGACCGTCGTTAAGAAAAGAAATCGATTCGAGCCCATTTGTTTAAACAATTTACGAAGGCTAAATTTCACCGCTCTTCCGTAGAGCGAGATGCTAGCGATCTTCATTGCTAGAGACTTCGATCCGCAGTCAACCTGCGAAAATAAATCCCGGTAGAGAGAAAAAATTTTGAACATATTTGTCTAAACAATAGACATTAGTTGCCAAATTGTAAGAAAATTCTCGCATTGGAAAACCTGCCGAAGGTAAATCTCGGTAGAAAGAACGAATGCCGAACGTATTTGTTTAAGGGACAACACCACTGTGACGGCTTCAAAAAATCGATTTTTTGAAAACCATCTAGAAAAATCTAAAATACATTTAAGATTAAGATGCCGTTGGACCCAGGTCGAAAAAATAATTATTTTCGGAGATATTGAATATTTTGTGGAGCGGTGCAGCGCTCCGTGACGCTCGGGGTCCCGCGCAGCTGCGCGCCTCAGGGTCGGGCATATCGAATAGCGATCCATACGACGGTTTCGAGATAAAAAAAAAGAGTGCATCGATCATGTCCAAAAACGTATGGGGACGCGCCTCCGCGAAATCGTGAAAAAACAAAAAGGATTGTCTGGCAGAGGAAAGCTCACCGGAAAATTGATTGACGAGTTGAGCACATATTACGGCTTGGCTATTCAGAGGAACAGCGATGATGTTGAAAAAATGAGGAAGGCAATTTGGGCAACTATCAAACATAAAATATCCACAGATAGTGAGCCACAACATGACGATTGCCCAGAGGGAGCCGAGTCGTGGTGTTCGTGGCAGCGAACGGTCGCAAGCGGTAATATTTCTGAATATCACCATAAGCCGCCTCTTCCTGAGGAAGTATTGGAGGCAATTACGCCAGTCTTCGAAAATTTGAGCAGAGACGATTTGCTGCAGCGTTGTTTGGGCGGCTTCACGCAAAACAACAACGAAAGCTACAACAAATCAGTTTGGGCAATAGCCCTCAAGTGTCAGTCCGGGAGCAAAAAAATCGTCGATATTGCAGCTGATATCGCGGTATTATTATTCAATGATGGCCTGAGAAGCCTCATGAAAGTTTTGAAGACGTTGGGGATAACTATCGGCCCAAATTGTTTCAATTTTTGCGTTGAAACCGACGCAGCGCGGATCGAGCTGGCGGAGCGCTCGCTCACAGACGCTGCAAAAGAGGCAAGAAGAGCCTCTACAAGTTCGAGAAAAGATGCTAGGGATAATCATTTGCTTCTTGAAGGCCAGCTATATGGTGCCGGCATCGCTGATTAAAGGTAAAAAAAATTTTTTCCAATTTATCGCATAAATTAACAAACCTAAAACTTTGAACACGTTTTTCTCAAAACCACTTTTTTGAGTGCGGCACGCAGCAGAACTCGAGCAATTTTTATCCGATCGACTTCAAATTTGGACTGCATCAATAAAACTAGATTATCTAAAGAAGTACATAGGATTTTTTCGATATCTCAATAATAAAAAAAGTTATAGCCTATTTTCGACGAGAAATTTTGCTCGAAAATCGTCCTTTAATTTCAAAAGCGTGCCTATTTTTTAAAAATCAATATTTTTTCAAATCCCTGTGTACTTCTCTTCAAAATATCATATTATTAACGAAAACACTCGGTATTTTTTTTCAGATCGACTTTGAAGAGAGTTCTGCTGCGTGCCGCGAACCACTGCAGAGGCAACACTACCTGACGCGGGAGCTTCCCCAGCGTCACCATGGGGCGTGAAAAATTTGAATTTTTTTTTTATGTATCTTAAATAAACAACGAACAAAACAAAAAAAAAAATTTTTGAATATCTCCTTTTTTTCCCACAAAAAAAAATTCTTGAAAAATGGCAAAAAAACAGGGGGGTCACAGTGGTGTTCTGCCTTAAACAATAGGCATGGCCTGTAGAATTTTACCACGCTTCTGCTGAGTGAGTCTCGGACGATTTCGTTCGTTCGAGAATTTGGCCGAAGTCAAATTCAACGACGATGAGCTGCATCGAGAATATAAATCGGGCTCAAGCTTAATTATTAATTAAAAGCTTATTAATTAAAAAAGGATGGAAAAATGTCACCACCCTTCTACAAGACGAGTCTCTAGCAAACCCTGTTTACTAGAATTATCAATCATGAAATTTCCACCGATGACCGTTGTCGAAAAAAGATATCGGTTCGAGCACATTGGTCTGGACAATGTAACAAAGTTTCACCGGTCTCTTAGCAGACAGCTACTAAAAGTGTGTTCGAATATTGCCAAAAAAAGCCGGGAATGAAGAAAAGGAAGAAAATTTGAAATGTAATCGACCGGCGGATGAACTGAAAGTGTCAGGTGACGGATCTTGGAAGAAGCGAGGCTTCAAATCTTTATTTGGAGTAACGACTCTTATTGGTTATTATTCCGGAAAAGTTATCGACCTGGTTATCAAGAGCAGTTATTGCCAAGGTTGCACAGCGTGGAAAAACAAAACTGACACCGTTGAATATCAGGATTGGTATGCTGCACATGCAGAAGAATGTGAAGGCAACCACGAAGGCTCGGTAGGAAAGATAGAGGTGGATTCGATTATTGATATGTTTTTGAGGTCATTGACACTGTTCGGCGTGAGGTATCTCAATTATATTGGAGATGGCGACTCAAAAACATTCAAAGCAATACTCGACAAGCTACCCTATGGTAAAAATGTTGAGATAAAAAAGCGAATGCATAATACATGTTAAGAACAGAATGGGTATGCGATTGAGAAATAAAAAAAACCTATAAGCTTGGAGGGAGAGGAGCAGGAAAATTAACAGATGATCTTATAAGGAAATTGACGACGTATTATGGATTGGCTATTTATCGAAATATGGAAAGTGTAGAAAATATGAAATAAGCTATTATGACTACGTTTCATCATTTATGTTTGGCCGATGAGAATCCCAGATACGAGAACTGCCCTCCAGGAGCCGATGGCTGGTGCAAGTGGCAAAAAGCTTAGGCTACTGCTGAAGCTTTCAAACGGCAAGCATCTCTTGCCGATGTACACGAATTTATCCAATCATAATCTATTGGAGAGATGTTTGGGTGGCCACACGCAAAATGCAAATGAAGTTTCAAGTCCACCGTATGGCGCTTAGCTCCGAAACATTTGCATTCAGGCTTGAGCGTCATCGAAATTGCAGCTTATATTGCAGCCAGCATATTCAACGAGGGGAATTCTGAACTCTGAACATCGGCATTGGGATGCACTCGGAGAAATTCGCAAAGGAAGCCGATGAGCTACGCGTATCGCGCCAGGAGGGCCGCAGCTCTCTATTGTCCAAGAAGGGTCGCAAAGCCCGTAGAGAGCATCAGCTGCAGGAAAATCGTTTCTACAAGGAAGCATAAGAGTCCTGTATGGCGCTGGCATCGCTGATCAACCGGTAAGACATCAAAATCATTAAGTTTTCCCTTGTTGAAACTTTGAGCGCGTTTTTCTTAAAACTGTATTTTTCCCAATTGCTCGGGTGATTACGCAAAAACTATTCAACCAATTTTGATGAAATTTGTCACACATCTTCCTTATACCAGCAGTTTGTCGGTGAACGTAATAATATTTTTATTCCAAAAATAAAACGTACTTTTGCCCTTAAATATAGCAAAAATTTCATGAAAAATCACAAAATTTATTTTATTAAGCTGCCAAAATTTATTTTATTATTTCCAAAAGCCTGGTTCACCCACAGCGTATGGGTGATAGTTTTAAGAATCATTTTGATTTTTTTTTGTTTCAGACAATTACAGTGTGAGGGAGAACTGCAGCAGCAGTGCGGAAACTTTTTGAGCGACTTCCTCTGAACATCGATGTTGACGACGGGCAGTTTGCATTGAAAAAAAAATATATTTTTGCATTCTTGTAATATTAAATGGAACACATGTTGCGTCCCGGAGGGAGATTTAGAATAGACTCGCAAAGTTGCCGAGTTAGAGCGCGAGGTTCGAATTAAGATTCGTGCAGTGAGTCTTTGATTGGCTTCCACGTGAGTTCCGAACACAATTTAATAACAATTTTGATTTAGAGGATTTTTAGGTGCGTGTTTCTGGATTGAGAGATGGATTTGCCCGAAGGATTGATCGTTTATTGAATAAAAGGTTTAGACGCGTAGATTTGGTCTTAATTCAGATTATTAATTTTATTAACCTCTTATTCTTACAAACTTATAACTCGGTATAAAAAGATACGCGTATAATTGTTCAACGGAAACGAAGAGCAAAAGGGTTTAATTGTGTAGGTCGATTATTCGATTCGGAGATAAAGAACGGAGTGCCTGCTCCTTCGTGAAAGGAAAAATTAGGAAGGTTTCATTTTTTGGGAAAGGAGCTTTTGGGGGAATGCAGTTTTGTTGTACGTAGCTTAGGGATTCGATAATGAGTAATATGAAATTAGGACGACTTCGGTGATAGGTTGGCATGACGTGGGAGTGAAATTTTTATTCATTTATCAATTAGAGCGTTGCTGTGATTGGTGCATTCGTTCGGTTTCTATCGTATAGATTTGAGATGTATAGGTTTCTCTATAGGAACGGATGATGTGATTTGACTCGCACGAGTTTTCTTTGTCGGGTGGACTTAGGTCGTAGGACAAAGAGGGATTGTGGCGGAGCTTTATCTCTGGGTTCCTGTTTAGGCGGTCGCGAGAGTATGATTTTTCTTTTGAGGTGCTAGTGTATTGCGTTTGTCATCGGCTGTGTTTATGAGAGGCAGGCGAGGGCGACGCTCTTTGCCTTTGGTCGTCTGAGAATTTTAGCTAACGCTTGCTAGGTATTGATAATTTATAGTTCGCTGATCGATAAACGGAGATGCTGTTTGGTGCGCATATCGGTTGGGCGTTCTGAGAAGAACGGGAAAAAAGTGAGGCTGGGACGTAACACACACCCAAAGATCCAAATTTCCATGTATATTCTTTTCATGAAAAAAAATATCATAAAAAACCACTAATTTTTGGCCTTCTAAATAGGCTTCCCCCCGTAAGCAGAATATTTTGTCAGATATTGATTAGAATATTTTGTGATCTGTAAAAGGCATCAATGTAAACGTATAGCTATTGCTACCGGTATTTGTTACAGAGTGCGATTGAGTGATACAACTACGCCCGTAATAGGCCTGTCCAGAAACTTATTTTTTCTTATTTTTTTTGATGAATCAAAAAAATAAGAAAATTCGGTCCCCTCTAAAGTATTTCTCTAAAGATTTTCGGTTAATACAAATATTTTATTATTTCTATAAAGTATATGCCGATGTTATTTTTAGCACCAGAATTTGCCTACAACTTTTCGTTTTTGCTATTATACTAGTAGTAGTAGTAGTAGTTTATTGATGATCCCTTACAGGTTAGAGTAATTTTATTTTTTTTCGCTTACATTGAGTGTTTCATTACATTCCCCGTACGATTCTATTTCACACGTTTATGCGACATAATATTTTCAGTACTAGCCTAAACGCCGGCTTTCCATTTCTTAGAACAACGATACGCATTCCGCGTTTGTTTAGTTACGTATTTACATAAAACTGATAAATTTTATATACTAGGTGAATAAACATTTTAAAAAATATTTACTGAACGCAACAAATAAAGGATCAGTTTTTTCGAAAAAATTATGACCGTTTTAGAACTATCTCCATGAAAAATGATGGCAGATTACAAAAAAAAACTATTAATGTTTTCTTTATCTTAAAAAAAAGGCCGTTAAAAACTTGTTCGATTTCTTTTTAAATGGTTATTACCCGGCACACAAGGAAAGCGAAAATTGAAAAAGTTTACGCAACTCTGAGGTTCAGCACTGGGAACGGATTTTCTGTTGTTGGAAAAATCAGTTCAGCAGTTTTGAAGAGCATACATTCCGCTTCAAATTCCTTTTAAGCGAATTTTGTACTTTTTTGTTTAGTCGGGTAAAAGTAAAAATGTAAAAATAAAAATCATATATTTCGACTTTAAAATGTAATGAGGCGAGCGAAAAAGGTCGAACGGCATCCACAACGTTAGCGTTCAAAAACTGAGTTTTTTTTACTACAAAAGCTTCAGATGAACGAAAAACAGTTCCGCTGGAAAACATAAAAATTCGAAAAGTACTGCCGGAATTTATATTACCCAAAGATAAGGATTCGTACTTCACTTACCATACCTTTTCTGTACGGAGTACTCAAATGCCGTCGATACTTTTTGAATGGTTTTCAGCTCAAGTTGGCATTCAGTATAAATGCGGAGAGATTGAACAATTTCGGAATGTTTACGACCCCGGGACACAATGAAGGATCATAAGGAATTTTTCAATAAGAAAAAAATGTAGAAAGAAATCCGGGGGATTTAGAGGCCAAGAGCTCAGCTTTTCAACACTCTCCTTATGGATACCGTGCGCCCTTTTTTACCCTAGTATGACTTTTCGATTTCAAAATGTGTTATTTTCATCCTGACAGTCGATATCTCGGTCGAAGAAATCGTGCAGAGCTCGCAGGAGAATGAATTTGAAACGGAATGTATGCCCTTCAAAACTTCCAAAGCGGTTTTCACAAAAACAAAAAAAAATCCGTTTCCCTTGCACAAACTGGAAGTTACGCAATTTTCTTCACTTTCTGCTTTTTGTTATTCAACGGACAATGATTTTATTTAAAAAATCGACAATATTTTTCAACGTCATACTCAAAAACGATAATTTTAGCTCTATTTTTTCTTTGACCATTTTCCACGCAGTTACAACTGTTGAAAAAGGTCGAAATTTTGGCTAAACAAAATGATGCTTTAATCTATCCAATTGTACCTTTTGAAATATTCATTGGGATGGCATTTTTATAGAAACAAGTGACTTCGTGAACAACCTTAGGGCAGTGTCCGCTGGGTTCTATCGATAATTCGCTGTCACCCCCGACAATAGAATAGGAAATCTCTTTCAACCAGGTTTTAAAGTGCTTTGTTAATATAAAATATACTATATAATATATAGTATATTCATATTACATATACATATATACATAATAATTCATCGATTTTTTTTACAAATTATGTAAAAGAAATCGATGAATTATTAACGTTAGGACATACCATAAGTAAGTTCTCTTGATTTAGATGCTGTTAGGGTTGGCGTTTACTGGTTTACATAATTTTTTTCTTCTCTCGTGTATTCTACTGGGGTACAATGTGCCATCGAGATGTGAGGCACAATGTGTCATCGAGTTGTGGGGCACAATGAGTTGACTCCCAATGTTGTTGGTACAACCGGCTCATTGTACCCCACGTTTCGCAGTACTTGACACATTGTACCCGACCCGTGGGGTATTATTTTGGTATTTTTAATCTTATTGCAAAATAAATGGTAGCTTTATTGTACGTCCAAAGGTCTATAAAAGTCTTTTATCACCTTTTTTGAAATCGGACTACTTTGGTTAGAGTAAATTTCGTTAAAAAAAAACAAAACATTGACATTTCCTGAAAGGTGGAGCTCATCTTGAAGAACTGTGTAAAGCTGCTTTGCTTTTTACCCCCTCAAAGATATTTATAATTGATTACGATGAAACTAATACATCTGTTATAATTCTATTAAGGCAGAACACCACTGTGACCCCCTGTTTTTTTGCCATTTTTCAAGAATTTTTTTTTGTGGGAAAAAAAAGAGATATTCGAAAAAAAATTTTTTGTTTTGTTCGTTGTTTATTGAAGATACATAAAAAAAAAATTTCAAATTTTTCACGCCCCATGGTGACGCTGGGGAAGCTCCCGCGTCAGGTACTGTTGCCTCTGCAGTGGTTCGCGGCACGCAGCAGAACTCTCTTCAAAGTCGATCTGAAAAAAAATACCGAGTGTTTTCGTTAATAATATGATATTTTGAAGAGAAGTACACAGGGATTTGAAAAAATATTGATTTTTAAAAAATAGGCACGCTTTTGAAATTAAAGGACGATTTTCGAGCAAAATTTCTTGTCGAAAATAGGCTATAACTTTTTTTATTATTGAGATATCGAAAAAATCCTATGTACTTCTTTAGATAATCTAGTTTTATTGATGCAGTCCAAATTTGAAGTCGATCGGATAAAAATTGCTCAAGTTCTGCTGCGTGCCGCACTCAAAAAAGTGGTTTTGAGAAAAACGCGTTCAAAGTTTTAGGTTTGTTAATTTATGCGATAAATTGGAAAAAATTTTTTTTACCTTTAATCAGCGATGCCGGCACCATATAGCTGGCCTTCAAGAAGCAAATGATTGTCCCTAGCATCTTTTCTCGAACTTGTAGAGGCTCTTCTTGCCTCTTTTGCAGCGTCTGTGAGCGAGCGCTCCGCCAGCTCGATCCGCGCTGCGTCGGTTTCAACGCAAAAATTGAAACAATTTGGGCCGATAGTTATCCCCAACGTCTCCAAAACTTTCATGAGACTTCTCAGGCCATCATTGAATAATAATACCGCGATATCAGCTGCAATATCGACGATTTTTTTGCTCCCGGACTGACACTTGGGGGCTATTGCCCAAACTGATTTGTTGTAGCTTTCGTTGTTGTTTTGCGTGAAGCCGCCCAAACAACGCTGCAGCAAATCGTCTCTGCTCAAATTTTCGAAGACTGGCGTAATTGCCTCCAATACTTCCTCAGGAAGAGGCGGCTTATGGCGATATTCAGAAATATTACCGCTTGCGACCGTTCGCTGCCACGAACACCACGACTCGGCTCCCTCCGGGCAATCGTCATGTTGTGGCTCACTATCTGTGGATATTTTATGTTTGATAGTTGCCCAAATTGCCTTCCTCATTTTTTCAACATCATCGCTGTTCCTCCGAATAGCCAAGCCGTAGTATGTGCTCAACTCGTCAATCAATTTTCCGGTGAGCTTTCCTCTGCCAGACAATCCTTTTTGTTTTTTCACGATTTCGCGGAGGCGCGTCCCCATACGTTTTTGGACATGATCGATGCACTCTTTTTTTTTATCTCGAAACCGTCGTATGGATCGCTATTCGATATGCCCAGAAACGTTTTAGAATCGCCGTCACCAATATAATATATATATTTTATGCCATAGAGCTCTTCAGACCGTTGAAACATTTCGACAGCTGAGTCGACTTCCATTTTTCCGGAGGAGCCGCTATGGTTCGCCTGGCACTCATCGTCGTGGGTACTTTTCCATTCCCAGTACTCCGCGGTGCTTTCTTTTTTTTCCCAATGCTCGCAAGCTTTGCAATATTTCGATTTCACCATAACGTCGATCACTTTTTTAGTGTACCAGCCGATTAGCGATGTTATGCCGAAAAGCGAGCTGAAACCGCACTTACGCCACGATCCGTCGCCTGAAACGATAATTCCGTCCTCCACCCGATTTTCCAACGAAATTGTCTCCTCCTCAAGTGCAGCCTTTTGTTTGCTCACTGTGCTCACAGCTTTAGTGGCAATCGAAATCGAATTTAAGATTCGATCGTAGAAGGACTGAAATATGGAGCGCGGTAGGTCCATAAATGCACAAAACTTCATCAGGGCATTCAAACCGACGCCAAGAAGACGCATACTGAATACGATCCGACGATTTATTTCGTATACATTGTCAATCATAGGACACGAATTGATTTGCACTTTTTCACAATGGCCGCAATCGACCTCGATTTTGAATCCGAGTCCGCGCAAACTTTTTTCAGTAAACTTTATATCGCGATCACACACTTTGCACTTCACTAACGTCGATATAATGTTCAATGCATTGACGAGGTGTACTATACGATAACCGAAATCGTTAGTAACACCGACCTCTAAATCGTCCGACGATTTTAACTTTTTCGCCGACGTGCTCACATACTCTGCAGAACTATTTTCGGAGCTATAACGGTTCGGAGGTTTTCGATTCGAAATTTTCGTTCGACTCCTCGTCACATAGCTCCGTTTTGTTCCCTTTTTCCCCGCGTACACTTTCGGATTATCCATTTCGATGTGCAAAGAATAATTCTGAGCGTTCGATATTTATAAACGAAACGATTCGGAGCGTTTAGACACGAGTAGCGTCGCTATTATTCGCAAACTGACGCTATGACGCTATCCCTATACCTGCCTTGAAAATTTTTCAATTATCGCCACCTATGGCTTTTTTTCGAAACTATATTTATAACAATAGCCGGTTTTTGTGAAGGGAGACAAAAGAATACCTGGGAAAGACCCGCAGGACCTGGGAAAGGCCCGGTATACCTGCCGACCCTGAGGCGCGCAGCTGCGCGGGACCCCGAGCGTCACGGAGCGCTGCACCGCTCCACAAAATATTCAATATCTCCGAAAATAATTATTTTTTCGACCTGGGTCCAACGGCATCTTAATCTTAAATGTACTTTAGATTTTTCTAGATGGTTTTCAAAAAATCGATTTTTTGAAGCCGTCACAGTGGTGTTGTCCCTTAAGGCCGCCTTCTAGTCTAGAGGGCCAAAATTTGGGAATTTTTTAACATGCGATTAAAAAAAAACAAAAAATATTTCCGTATCTATCTTTTTACCACATATTTATTCATCCTTTGACATTGTATAAAAAAAATTGGCGAAAAAAAAATCCATAGTTCTGGTAGATGCAGGCTGGTAAAGTAGGGGTGGAAAAAAAACGGCCTCTCCTGGTTGACATGATTCCAACCCTCCTGGTCATCTGAAAAAAAAAAATAGATTCTTAATTAGCAAGGATGTTCCTACAGCCCCTACCTCGGACAAAAAAAAAAAATTCGCAAAATGGCGGCTGTTTAAAAAAAAGGTCATCTTTTGCCGTCTTTTTTCACGATTGTTGATTTTTTTTAATAACTAGTAACAACATTTCGCGATAAATCTGGTAGGGGCGATAGAGGGGTGTATAGAGAAGGTCCACAAAACATTTCAAGTAAATCGGTTCATTACAACTTGAGATATCATGTCAACCGTCTCGAAAAAAGTAGTTTCAAGAAAAACGCGTTTAAAGATTCGAGTACAGTTCCAGGCAGTGTAAGTCATATAATGGTACATATACTTACATTTAGTTAATGGGCGATTCCCGGTCCATAAAATACTCCTTCTTCTTCAAAATCGAAGTCTTTTGATGTTTTTTGATGATGAGAAGTTCGGAGTTCAGAGCGGTGAAACCGCTGTTCATCACGGTTGAGTTTCCACCTCACTAATTACAGCTGTAACTCCGTTAATATTTGGAATTTCCAAATTTCCTTTCGAGGGTATATTCTTGAAATACTAAACATTGAAAATATGCAAAAAAATCGATTTTTTCAAAATTCTAGACTAGACGACGGCCTTAACTTATTCATTTGAACATAGTGTCACATCCGGAAGGGATGAGAGCATAATTATTCGTTTCTCTCTCTGTTGCCTACGCCTAGCGCAATAGCACGGGATGAGGGTAAAAAGGGGTAGTGTGTGCTAAGAAATGGAATTAAGGGATTTACGCGATAATTCAGTATAACGGAATAATTCGTTAGATTCGTGTTCGATTGACTCGTGTTTTATTAGAATTAACCAATCTGGTTAATCCTATTAATTTGGAAATACATAGAAATGGAGAGAAATATATACATCTAGATAGCTCGCTTACAATTGGCGGTGGTGCGATGTACACTCGTTCGCAGGAGTGTCAGCGGTTGGTCGTAAATATTAGGGCCCTTCGCTCGTGGGCCAGGTACGTTCAGTGGTATCATGGATGATAGCACTTGCACAAAGTTTACGATGATTCACGTCATCAAAGACGCATGTCTTTGATTCGAATTGACGGAAACTGATATATGAACTTGATGAGTTCTGTCTGGAGAGTAGATGTTAAAGAACTGACTTCGATGGAAACTGTCGTGGGAGAAGTTGAGTCGTTAAAGGATGTTGTTCGACTGACTTGAAGATTTTTCTTCTATGATGTGGGAGTTTTTGGAGAAATGAATTTGTGGGAAAAGGAGCATTTGGGGGAGTGTGTTTTTGGCTATGCGTTTTCTAAGGATTGGTCGATAGGACATGAAGATATAGGTTGAATCCCATGATTGGTCGAGGCAGCGTACAAGAAGGACTTCTAGCTCGTTATTGGGTCGCGATTATGATAAACGCAGTTGCTGCTCTATTTCTGAGAATTGAGTTCAATGCATGTTTTCCGTGGGTCTAGTTTTACGACCGGGCCATGTGTTCCGTCTGTGGCCGAGTTTTCTCGGACGAGTGTTTGGGTCTTAAGATAAGGAATTAGCTTTTCTCGAGTGTTCTGGGGATCTTTCGGGGCTGTACGTATATTTATGCATAGATATGTTTAAGGCTTCTCGCGTGGAAAAGTACGCACGACGCTTGCTTGTTATCGATAGATTACATTTCAGCTGTTGTACGCCTAAGCCTAAGAAAAATATAAGAATGCGTCGAAAAATGACAATGTCGCTATCGTGCGTTTCAGTTTAATAGTTATTCACGATTTCCGTGGGAAATCGTATAGGCCAGCGTTCTCGCCGGAGTTCAAAAAAGTAGAATAGAGAAAAAGAAATATTTTTATGCGCTTTTGCTCGCTCGCGTATAACAATAATCCGCTAGATGGCTTCAAGGAAAGCGCTTCGCAAAACCAAGGTATCATCATACAACGATGGTACCTTGGTTCCAACCTGGTTCCAACCTGGTTCCAACCAACGATGGATGTTAACATACCAACTTGTATCACGTACAGAAGTGCTATGCTTACAGCGTACACTTTTGCTTATAATTTCGTGACACTTGTGAAATAATAAGTATCAGTACGGCCTGATACTATTTATTTTACTCGGATATTTGCCCAAACGCCCTTTTCCAGTCGTCGATCATTACTCTATCCGTCCGCCGGTTTATTTCTCATGCAGGCGCTGTCAGTATCACCTGCCTAAGACCTGTTAGATGACGACCCTGATCCACGTTAAAAGGCTTGACCATGGCCTGATATTATCTTGGGAATGCAGATGAGGGGCATTACTCTTTCCCAACTCAAACTTCTACATGGATTGCAGCGTCTTCGATTGTACATTTAAAAAAATTTAAGACGCACATTGTAATAATGTTCTTGACAAAAATTTTCTCACAATTCCATACCCACCTCTGCGCTCTTATCCGTATCTCGTCTCTCTTCGCCTTGTCCGTCATTATGCATCCCGGAATCTTCCGCCCCAAGCATCCTTCTGCGGTATTTCTTGAGTATTCACTTCATTTTCGTTCGCCCTCCTAACTCCACATTTCTAACCCTTGCGTCATGACCATCCACACTAATGTATCAAACATCCACAACCTTCTGCTACGGTATCTTCCGAATTTTGTTTTCCCCCAATCCCCACATCTGTATTATCACTACCACTGCCTTTATTACGCTGATCTTTACTTTTGTTTTTCTTGGCCTCTATTTCTCTTAAACGTGCATCCTTAATATTTTAACTGTTCCATCTTTTCCACTGTTTTTTCATCTCATGTCCATTTCCCCTTTCGGAGCCACTCTCCGTCTTTGCTGATCCTCATTGCGTTGGTTTTCTTCACGTTTGGTTATAACTTTCCCTACTAAATATACCCTCCCTAGCCTCATCATGCCTTCCGCGATAGTCACTATATCCTCCGCGTACACTAGCGTGCATTTTGTCCTCCCTGTTACCCATACTCCTAATCCATATTCAATTCCTTTCCTCAACTCCCCCTCCATATCTGGTATGGGCAAGTTGAAATGGGCTAGAATGAATGGCCCAGTTTCACCCTGTTCTTCCCCTCCCCCAAGCTTGGGGTGCGTTGCAGTGTGCGGGGAATACGAATAATATGTGTGAAGTTTGTTTGCCATGTAGCAACAATGAATTATTTAAGCCATGCACACACATCTTTCGTAACGTATTCGTAATCGTTACCGTAAAGTTAAAAAAATAGCATTGCTGAAACAATTGGATTCGAGTAAAGTGAGTGGTAAAAATCTTGCAGCCACGAGTAAGGATATGGTATGTAAGGTGTGCCCAGTCTAAAGCCAGCAGATTAAACGACATTTGAGGAAAATAAGACTCCGAATTTTAAATGAGGATACCTTCAACATCTGGTCAATTCAAATACAAGGGTTCCTGGGCAAAAATGACGAAAAAGAATACGTGTCCGGAAATAGAATAAATCCTAGAATCGTTGCTGATGACGCTCAGCTCAGATCGGTGGAAGTAGCCAGAAACTGGAAACAGGAAGACGTGAAGAAGGCGTAGATATACGCGAACGCCTGTTGAAGCACGAAACGATGGCCAACGTCATGGAAATTAAAATTAACTGAGCTCTGCTATCTGTGTTCCTTTTTCATAGTCTACCGGCGTCTTTTAGGAATTTTGGCTATGCGGTCGAAGTGCCCGGAACGCGACTGACACCGCAGGCTCTTAGGATGAAAATTCTAAAAGCAAATGCAGCGAGGCAACACAATTATCAGGATAATATGGCAGGACAACAACTCTATTCTCTATATACCACAATCATGTTTTCCTCGCTTTTTCGCGCGTGTAAACGCGCCCTAAAGTAGATCTCTTAGGGTCTGGGTCCTAAAAATATGCGCGCGCACATTTCTCACGCTCACGGTTATGGAATGCCGTTGCGGAACAGCGGTCAGTCTTTAGGGCCTGCCATCAGTCGTGAGGTCGAGGGGTTACGTTCATTGAGACGTTATTTAGGGGGAGAAATATAACCGCACTTTTGCGTGACACCGCAACAAAGCATATCAATTATTAATAAGATAATACATTAAAATATGCTAATACATTTCAAAATTACGTTTGATGTCTAAGGGGGCTCCGCGGGGTACAAAGAACCATTGAAGAGTTCAGACAATGCCAGTGCGGTAAACGATTTAAGCTTGTGCACAATCGTGGATATTTAGTAACTCTTAGCAACGACTCAGCAAGCGAAGAAGCGTTCAATGTGTCCCGTAAGACATCCAAGAGCGTAAGGTGCGCAGACAGCAAATGGATGTAAATGTCGCCAATAGCACATCGACAGAGGCCAAAGGTCGCACAAGAATAAAATGATGACAGGACGAGAAAGGAATTGGCATCATTTAAAAACAATAAATGCAACTATATGTCAATGAGAATTGATACGAGCATTCAGTTGACACCGAGGAGCGAAGAGAGTAGCCAATCCGAGATATTCTCGTATGGAGAGCTGACAGAAGCCTTGATGTATCTGACAACGTGCATGAGGCCATTTCTACATTAATGTTCTACAAGTATGACACATCATATTAAATGGTGGCAAAGTATTATATATACTTCAATACCTAACGAATCACTCCAGCATGAGCGGAGCCTGCAAAGTTACTGAAATTCCTCTATATGACAGTCACACGATATATATACACATGAAGGACAATTGTATACGAGAAGCATTTAGTCGTGGGCATGTGAAGATCGAACGCGCCTGTACTGATAACATGGCTTCGAACTTTCTAATGACCGGAGTTTACGGTCCACAACTTCGGAAAAGCCCGACCCTATTTCGAATGGACAAAGCTCGAGATAAATCCTTGGTTATCGAAACGTGGGGATGTGTTGTAACGGAATAAATGCGCCAGCTCTCCAACCCCTTGACCTCCTCGACGAAGCATGAGTATCGCCTCCGCCACATCTGTAACCATTGGTGCGATTTTCTCGAATCGTACGTATGCGCCTAGCTACAAATGGTACAGTATTCCAACGCATGCCGAAAACGAGCTCGACCCGTATCCGCAGTAATTGTGTTGTCCTATTCAGATCAATAAAGTATTTTATATAAAGTACAACAGACAAAATTATTCATGGATTTAGCCCTTCGTGGTCACCCTCAGTAGAATTGACCCGTAGATCAATTTTTGGCGTAAATATATAATAGTTCCCGGCGTTGACAGGGACTGTTTTCACCATCTTACCTGGAGATTAAAATATCATCATACCATAAAATTTACCCTCTTCACATGCCGAAATCAATACCTTTTTTGGAATGCGCACTACGCTACTATTTTTTTCCAAATGTAGCATATTTAAGGAGTACCACGCCCAAATTTTAGGTAAAAATGTGGAAAAACCACGGAACTATGATTTTTTGAGCGAAAAAGTTTCTTTTTTGCGTTTTCACCTCTTTATGATTTTTTTTAACATGTCGCTATTTCATTCTTATAAATAAATTTTTCGTACATCATCTAGAAAGTTCAAAGCATGTTCCGTAATTTTTTGAACCACTTCCGACGAGTAGTTTGGTCACGATGCTTTTTTGAAAACTGACTGCGTAGAATAGACCCAAGTGTGACCCCCGCGATTGAATTTGGATGTATGACCATGAATGATTAAATGAAAAAAAAAATCCAAATAACAGTACCTTATAAAAAAAGTTTACGTTTTTGTTCGTTAAATAAAAATTAAGAAATAACCGCCACCCGTGAAACCACTAGTCATATTTTTTTTAGATTTAAATAATTTTATTCGAATTAAAAGTGGTTATTAAGAATAAAAATGAAAATTGCACGTTCGATTTGTCATACACCCTTATTGCCCGTGATGAGGCGAATACAAAAATATATTTTTCAATACTTGCCCCGTGTTATCCGAGTCACCCAACTCATCCGAGTTCTCCGAGTATCCTCGGATAATACGGACAATCTCGGATGAAACGGAGGAATCTGCTATGCCTATGCGTGGAACAGTCCTACCGTATTATCCGAGATCTCACGTATCTCTGGTACACTCCTACCATATTACCTCGGATAAGCGAGGTTCTACTGTATAACAGACAACAAAAACCAAATGATTTCTCATATTAATCAAATTTGAACGTCCCACTTTTCCTGCATTCGTATCGCAGAGGCGCGAACGACCCCTCAAAAATTGTATTCTTTCTTTTTATCGTAACGCAGGAAATGTTTCTTTCGATTCAATTAAATGAAAACTATATTTTTTAACAAATAAGTAACGCTTATCTATTTTCATTATGTTCCCTAGTACCTAGATTAAGGGGCGGTTTAAGGGAATCAAAGAGATTAAGGCTCTTGATAATCTAAACAGTGCAATAGAAAGTAAACTCAGTGTTCACAATGTTAATCTTCTAAGATTTTCTAAACAGGCACAAAAGATTTCTGTATGGAAAAGGGGTAGGAAAACATTCGATTATGGGCTTTTCGGTCATATATTCTAGAATTCAAAAAACTTATTCGGCTAACTAGTCCGAATAATAATCATCGGATAACAAAACAAGAACACTTGAATTGAAAGACGTATTGACATATGATACCGTTCAATTTCTCTTCGAAGCTGAAATGAAAAATATATATAATAGATTGTTCACAATGTCAATTAAATTGGTTTTTGATTCGAAATATATTCCGGGCAAGTTTTAAAGGAAAAAATTTTTTAAAGAAAATACGAGTTGAATATTTTGTAAAATCTGTTTCTTCAGAGGTATAGCTACACTATCGAAACAACAATATAAAATAATGGCAGATTGCTTTTACCGCTTTTTATTGCTTTAGAACAGCCAATCGAATTATTGAAGCCTGTAGTACAAAAATTGTATTTGGGACAGCCTTTACAGGGGTTTAAAGATCGGGCGAACATCGGGAATATTGATCATTTATATTTCTAGTGTAAAAATGCATTACATACAGGTTGCCGATTATATTGTGGCCAAGCATTTTAAAAAATGTCCGCGCAGCCGTTTTGGGACGCTTGAGGTACGCTTTTTTAATAGTTTTTCGAACTCTCTTTAGAAAAAATATAGCGCCTACATGAGAAAAATAGATATCACAAAAAAAAATGTTTGTAAACAAAAACTGCATTCCGCATTTACACTAGCAAAGTCGATTTCATTTCGAACACGGAGGACCCGATTGAAAATTAAAAAAAATGTTATAATGAAGAAAAAAAATATTAAAAAATCAATATCAAATGACAATTTAAACTTAACTCTGGGGAACGGTGGAATTGGGTAAGCCGCGACCGGGGTAGGCGTTGGAGCTTTCGCTGCTATCTTCTTGCCGCGGTTGTCATGTGGTTGCGACAGTCACCGAGGGATGTCAAGTCATGGCTGACCTTACGATGACACAGGCGTGCGAGTGTTATATGGAAGACGAATCTCGAATGTCATTCTCCTGTAGGTCCCGCCGAATCGCCAAAAGCAAACAAATCACAGAAAAGACTGACCACAACTCAATATATAAACGAGCGATTCAATGTGAGACACTCGACGACTGGGCTAATGATTCGCACCGTGCTGGGTGGATCTACCGTTTGTGGAAGTAAAAGAAGTTTCCGCGAAATTCGATTTAAGGGGTCAAATAAGAGAACAAAGAATGCGTGTCGATTAGAAGTTAATGCAGTCTTAAAGATTATCACGAAATAAGTTCACCTCAGAGTTTTTCTACAAGAGAAAGCTATTTAGAACGGGGCTTAAGGGGTTTAATTGCAAAAAGGGATGCGTGGACATTTTTTTGCTAAAAAGGGATCGGCCGACTTCGTTCAAACGCGGCGATCGCTCCGTTTTCGGGTGCGAGAAAGCGCTTTAGGTAGGTCTTGATCGATTAGGTCGATCGATACGTAGGTATCAATAACTTCGTTGAAGATATTGATATAGGAGAAGAGTAAACGTGAAGGGTATTTAAAATCGAATTAGAGAATTTTTATGAGATAGGTTACGTTTATCGACTTCTGCCGTGGCAGATCAGACTTTGCACAAAACTCGACTTTAGGAAATCGCATTAATGGGGTCGAATTATGAAAAATAAAACATTCGCGTTTTACCTAGGAGCGGGTTCAAAGAGTTTGTGAAAATCTGAAATGGAATCAAATTATTCTTTTCAGGTGCAAAATGGCGATAAAACTTTGCCTCGACTTCGGAGCCTCATTTATGGTGTCATATTAAGGAGAGCTATACTTGCTGAACTTACCTTATTTCATTAAAATGTAATGCAGTAGATCTTTTCGTTATGAGTGTGGGAAAGCTCATTGGATAGATTTTGACTTTCGAAAACATCGCTGAAGGGGTTTAAGCGGAAGGTAAGTAAGTGACGATCTTAGAATTATAATTAAATGGACTCAATCTTCTAATGCTTTAAAGTAATTCGGCCGAGCCTCGTCTTTCGGCACCCGCATTTAAGGGGTAAACTAAAACACAGCCCCGGTGCCTCTTACCTGAACGGATCCGAGAAATTGATCCAAAATCGACAGAGCTAATTCTTCTCGTGCATGAGAAAGCGTTTCCGCTGTGATGTGATAGTAAAATACTGGCCTTAGGGGGCCATATTCGATGCAAACTATATCCCTATTGTATCTTAATAGGGACTTGAGAATTTAAAAAATGACAGACATTCCGAAAATGGTCCCCTCAAATTCGTTCTTGATTCCATCTTATCTCCGTTCAGAGCGCGCAGATCCTTTAGCCGGTGCTATAAGCTCCGAGTACAACAACAAATACGTCCTTCGCATCGCAAAGATGCAATGAACGTCTTGGTGGCCTTTTCGGCGTAAGTTTTAACCTAATTCGACCATACTCATCATAACATCCAACGATTGCACCTTAGGTTGCGTGAAAAAACCCGGGACGCGCAAATTCCTTCATTAAAACGAATCTTGAGTGATTATTAGCTGACACCAACGGAGGAAAGATGAAATCGCCCCTTCGAATGGTTCCTAAAGCTTCATTTAAACATCCAAAAATTACTCTTCCAAATTCGTTCTTGATTTCATCTTATTTCCTTTCAGAGCGAGGAGATAATTTGACCGGTGCTATAAATTCTGCGAGTACAATGGGATTTGCGTTCTTCACATGACAAAGATAAAATCGACGTCTCACTTGATGTTTAAATGTGACTTTTAACGCACTTCGACCGTACCCATCGATTTCATCTTTGATTACGTGAATAAGTCCCGAACTGTGCGAGGTGCCGCATTAAAACGGAACCTGAGTGATTATCAGCTGGCATCAAGCAAGTAAAGTTGAAATCAATGCTCCGAATGGTTTTTGAAGCCTCTATCGGACACCCTTAAAAAGATTCGCCAAAATTCGTTCTCGATTTCATGTTATTCCCGATCGGAGCGAGCGGATCATTTGACTGTTGCTATACGCTGCAAGATATAACTGAACACAGTTTGCATTGAGTATGACCCCTTAAGTCAAGTATTTTACTATAGTATCACAGCGAAATCGCTTTCTGTCGAAAGCGAAAAGGAGAGGAATTGGCTCTGCCGATTTTGGATCAATTTCTCGAATCCGTTCAGGTGAGACGCACCGAGGCTGCGTTTTAAGGACATGTAACACACGTTCCGACCGCCTCGAAATTTTGAACTCCCTTTTCTCCCAAACGACACAACCAATTGGGATGAAATTTTGTTCTGCAAGTGTAATATTGTTGCACCAATAGCTTGATGCTCGCCATTTTCCCAAATTTGGAAGAAAAAAAAATTAACAGTTTGTATTCACCATGGGATAAATTGTGAATTATTAACTGATGCATCGAATTTTTGCAAGTTCGAAGATTTTCCAAATTCGATTCTCTAGAGCGAGGAAAAACACACATTTTGAGCTTTGTTTGAACTCGTTTTATGGAAAAATGACGGAGAAATGAGAATTCAAAATTTTAAGGATAAAAGTAGCAAAATTGTACCAACAAAGCTCAAAATATTATCGACGGACACGACAGTCTAGTTCCTCGGTTGTCTCACTGGTGGCGCTCATCTTGTATGCCGCGTTTGGGCTGGCTTTAGAATTCAGCCAGCCGATTTCGCGGGTTTTGGGGGTTGTATTCTATACGTTTTGACTTCCTCTTTTCACTAATACCGTCCTCGCCGCGTGGAGAGGCATAGTTTTCGAGATATAAATATTTTAATAACCTAACCTATCGTAAAAAAATGTGTCAGCTTTAAAATTCAGCCCCCCGATTTCGTGGGTTTTGGGGGTTGTATTCTATACGTTTCCACTTCCTCTTTTAAAAAATACCACTCGTCATGTGGAGACGCCTAGTTTCCGAGATATAAATATTTTAAGGCCTTATATACGCGATTTCGCCGATTTTCGAAGGTACTTTTCTAGACGCGGTAAAAAAAAATGACCCATATATTGACAACATTTTTTTTACAGATCATTTATGCACATGGTTAAGTATATGGAAAAAAAAGAAATATTAACAAATGGCGGAGATATAACATAATAAAGGAATGTATTTTTTTTGCGCGCGCGTTGATGGTGAAAGTTCTCGGCATCGATGTGGGTGTCTGAAAAAAAAATGAACATATTTATAATTGCATAATGAATGTATCTTCAGTGTGAACCAACAATATTATTTTTTTTAAATTATTATAATTCTTTGTTGCCTTTTCAGATTGAATTCCCGTGGCAGTAAGGCGTAATTCGTCCAGATGTTCGCAAGTCTCCATCTAAACTAGTTCCTACCCTTCCTATCTAAACTAGTATGGGTTTCTTCACAATCACTCATGTTAAAATATAACTGTCTCAGCTCACAATTTTGTCTTGCCTCTAAAATGTCTCAATTCGGACTAAATAATTTTACTTCCTCCTCCTGGTTTTATGCTTGTGCCGAACCGAAAAAAAAACCGTTACTTTTATCGTAGACCAAACCGACAAAATCCGTTACCTTTACCGTTATACGATTCTATATAGGGAGAATAAGTGGTGAACAATAGAAAAGGGTAGTTGCCGATCTAGCGCACCTATCTCCGTATAGCGCGGCCGGTTACCGCCGCTACCTGCCTGCTTCCAAGAAAATAAAAGTTTTTACGCTCTAAATGCTGTAACTTTAACAATTTTTTGAATTTTTCAATTCTGTAAAGCTTAAAATATTCGTAACCGTTCAGGCTAATGGAATCAAAAATTAAAAAAATGAAAAATTTTGAAATTTTTCGCGTATATAAGGCCTTAATAACCTAACCTACCATAAAAAAATGTGTCACGGTTACACAAATGTTCATTATGCTAGGTGGGTTGTGCATTTATACGAGCATTTACATGACAAAACCATGTTTCGCGAGATTTTGTAGTGTACAATACATGAGGGTGTAGGCACGCGCAGAAGGTGTATTGCATTCGGAATGTGTATTGAACCTGGAAGGTGTATTGCACCTGGAAGCTGTATCGCGTGTGGGCGGGGGAGTAGAGGGGCGGAGATCGCAAAGACCGCATAGACCGCAAACCTAACTTTGAAATGTATCAACAGATTTTGATATATTATCTTATTAAAAATTGATAACACGGAGTTAACCGTTCACACGTACGAAAAAGGGAGGAAAACATGGTTGTGACATATAAACGATTTTTATGCACACGACGTATTTTTAACGCGCAGAAAATGCGCGTTTCACAAACGCGATTGGCTGCGATTGACGCGTGTATGTATTGCGTTCATTGGGTATGTCGCGTTTGTATCGCGTCGTGCGCATGCGCTTTTATTCCATTTCTTTTGTGTTTACGTGAATGTGTTCTTCGGTGAATTATTTGTTATTATTTTGGGATTTTAGCGTCATTATTAAATTTCGATCTGTTTGACTTTGGCTTATTTTCTGGATATTTTTGTAGATACTTTGTGAATATTCTGAGTGCATATCGATTTCGATTTTGATGTTTAACGTTTCGAAGGTTATATCGGACCAGTCGTTGGGAAGTGATGAAGCTGTGATTTGAAAAAAAGAACAGAACATACGGTTGAATATGAAGCGTGGTATGAGGAGCACCAACAAATCTGTAGTGGTAACCACACAGGTAGTGCTGGAAGAATGGAAGTCGACAGTATATGTAAGATGTTTTTGCGATCCCTCGAAAGATTTGCTGTGCGTTATGGTTTTTACAAGAACTTTTAAAATGTTGCTCAATACAACACCGTATGGTGAAGACTTTATTGTCAAAAAGTTGCAGTGCGTATTACACGTTGCGAAAAGAATTTTTAAGCGTGCTAAGGACGCTAAGAAAACTCTTACACAGACAAGAAAAGCTGCAAAGAAAGACGAGAAAGAACCTCTGGCAAAAAAAGCGCAGCCAAGAAAGTTGTAGTAAAGAAGAAAAAGGTCGTTATAAAAAAAGTTCCTGTCGTTAAAACTCAAGATTTAACGATAAAATTAATGAAAGAATTGTCAACAAACTATGGATTAGCAATTCGAAGACACCCAAATTCTGTGGAAGATATGCACAAGGCGATTTGGTCAGGATACTATCACAAAATTTCAACTGATAGCAATCCACAGCATTCATACTCTTCGGACTCCTGATGTAAATATTGCATAAGAAACCCGTGAAAGATAACAGTTAAAACGTTCAAACATCCTTTTGCTCTCGCTAAAGATGTTCAAGAAACTTTGAAACCGATCTACGAAGATTTGACTAAGGAAGAATTACTTGAACGATGCCTCGGAGGAAATACTCAAAACAACAACGAGAGTTTTAATAACTGCGTGTGGGCAATGGCACCTAAACACATCTTCAGTGGAAAAAAATTGTTGAAATTGGTTGACAAACAACTGCTTGCATTTTCAACAAAGATTTACAACCGGTTTTGAAGATTTTGGAGGTGATGGGCGTCAAACTCGGTCCGATCGCCACGCCGCACAGTACGTCGCTAAACGTGATAGTGAGCGTATACGGGTAGCGAACCGCCGCGCCATTGGGATTCAATATGCTTTGTGTGAATTCTATCACTTGCCAGAAACGGATTATCAGCATCATTATGGTTGACTTCTTTTTTATGAATGTACCCGTGATCACTAAGGCAATCGTATGCCCGTCAATAATCCGTGTGGATGGTAGTGCCCTCCTTCACGGTTTTTTTTATTAATGGCACCAACACATCTGCAGACCGAATGTTGTCCGGGCACACTTCCAAACGTAAATCCTGGCTGCCATCCTCAATTAGGTCGAGGACCCAATGCCCCTCAATATCTCTCCCTTAAACAATATAAAATAACAAATTAAAAACAGGTTAAAAATATTAAATAGATTAAAAACATTAAAATTGCACGTCAGACAAGATATCTTCATAGTTACCTTCATTGTACTTCCTTTTCCCCAACTTCGACTCATCGACTTGTGCAATTTTGCCAGGCTCACCTATCTTTCCTCTCGAAGATTGTTGTTTTAAGGTGTCTTCTCACTTTAGACGCTAAAAAAGGCTATTTTCATGAATTTTTTTGATAGGTTTATATTATAGATATTGATATAAAAGTTGTTACACTTAATAAATATACTTTCGAAATACAGAAAAAAAATTTTTTTTATCTATTTAAGTCAGTATTTATAGACGAAAATGGTAGTTAAAAAAATGTCCTAAAAAAATTGTAGGTCTGCGCTGTTGATGAAATCATGGAGATGGATCATCTGAAACAAAAAATCAAACGGTTTTAGATTCAGTATGTTAATAGCTATAGCGCGTATCATACGATTTTTGATATATGCAAAAATAACAAAATGGCGGACATTTTTCGAAAAAACAAAAAAAACGTGTTTTTCATCGTTTTTGGCAAAAAAAATAGTAAATATAAAAATTTAAAAAATCCTTGATATGCGCTATAGCTATAGTTGTAAAGAATATGTAGTTAAAATTTCATAAGGATCGGTTCAGTAGTTTCAAAGATTTTATCAACAAGCCGTCGAAAAACATTGTTTCGAGAAAAACGCGTTTAAAGATTTTTTAAAATGAAAAATCGTAAAAAAATCTTACCTGTGCTTAATCAGCGATGCCTCCATCATAGAATATGCCTTCTACTTCTTCATAGTGTTCATTTTCATCTAAAATAGCGTTTCTGCGTTTTTTTCTGGCTTCTTTTGAGGTACCGGAGCTGCAGCGCGCCGCAGCTCCGGTATGCTCTATGATGGAGGCATCGCTGATTAAGCACAGGTAAGATTTTTTTACGATTTTTCATTTAAAAAAATCTTTAAACGCGTTTTTCTCGAAACAATGTTTTTCGACGGCTTGTTGATAAAATCTTCGAAACTACTAAACCGATCCTTATGAAATTTTAACCACATATTCTTTACAACTATAGCTATAGCGCATATCAAGGATTTTTAAAAATTTTATATTTACTATTTTTTTTGCCAAAAACGATGAAAAACACGTTTTTTTTGTTTTTTCGAAAAATGTCCGCCATTTTGTTATTTTTGCATATATCAAAAATCGTATGATACGCGCTATAGCCATTAACATACTGAATCTAAAACCGTTTGATTTTTTGTTTCAGATGATCCATCTCCGAGATTTCATCAACAACGCAGACCTACAATTTTTTTAGGACATTTTTTTAACTACCATTTTCGTCTATAAATACTGGCTTAAATAGATAAAAAAAATTTTTTTTCTGTATTTCGAAAGTATATTTATTAAGTGTAACAACTTTTATATCAATATCTATAATATAAACCTATCAAAAAAATGCATGAAAATAGCCTTTTTTAGCGTCTAAAGTGAGAAGACACCTTAAAACAACAATCTTCGAGAGGAAAGATAGGTGAGCCTGGCAAAATTGTACAAGTCGATGAGTCGAAGTTGGGGAAAAGGAAGTACAATGAAGGTAACTATGAAGATATCTTGTCTGACGTGCAATTTTAATGTTTTTAATGTATTTAATATTTTTAACCTGTTTTTAATTTGTTATTTTATATTGTTTAAGGGAGAGATATTGAGGGGCATTGGGCCCTCGACCTAATTGAGAATGGCAGCCAGGATTTACGTTTAGAAGTGTGCCCGGAAAACATTCGGTCTGCAGATGTGTTGGTGCCATTAATTTAAAAAAACCGCGAAGAGGGGCACTACCATCCACACGGATTATTGACGGGCATACGATTGCCTTAGTGATCACGGGTACATTCATAAAAAAAAGTCAACCATAATGATGCTGATAATCCGTTTGTGGCAAGTGATAGAACTCACACAAAGCATATTGAATCCCAATGGCGGGTGGTTAAGAGATATTTGTTATAAAGATAATTACAACCACCCTTCAAATTTTACGGATATGATAGTAGAGTTTTTATGGAGACGAGATAATATTAAAGAAAAGCGATATCCATTTATGGTTTTAATTGACGCAATAAAGGAAATATACAAACCATAATTAAATTGTGTTTACTTTCTCTTATTCGACTAATATATTAGGATGGACAATTTAATCAGAACTTTGATTTTTGGGTAGTTTAGGTTCTAAAATGGGTGACAGATCCAATTGGGAGAACCGTGACTTCCACGTAGTCATATTTGGCCCGACGAGTGAAACTTCTGGCAGAACCAACCCAGCATCCAGAAAATTTGTGTAACTTTGACACAGTTTGTTAGGTTAGAATTTTTTTATAAATTAAGTTTCTGCGGGGATTTACCACCCCCTCTGCCCCCTGTTCATCTAAATCCTTTAATTCGTGAGGTAAGATCGTTTTTTCAGGTTAGGTTATTAAAATATTAATATCTCGAAAACTATGCATTTCCGCGCGGCGAGAATGGTATTATTGAAAAGAGAAAGTCGAAACGTATAGAACACAACCTCCAAAACCGGCCAAATCGGAGGGCTGAATTCTAAAGTTTACAAACAAACCCAAACAATAATTTGCTTTTGACAGATCGCAAGCAGCAACAATAATCTCAAATCTTCGTTCGGTTCACACCCCGTTTTTTTATAGTAATATAAAGGTATGTTTCCGCAGGAAAAATTTGAAACGCTCGACGAATAAAACGTTTTTAAGTTTTTTTCAATCTTTTGGTTTTCCGAGAATGTTTTCCTTTACAAAATGTGTCATCCCTTCATAGATTTTCTTCAACACAGAATGACTAAATATGCCCTTGTCAGAGATGGGATGTCAGGACGTATTTGTAGCGGTGACATTGATCGCTGAGAAAATGAGATCAGTAACCTGTGAATGGATTTTCGAATATTCTCCATGCTGGACTAGTAATAACACAAAAAATTCCGATTCGTGATCCATTGTTGTTGTGCCAAGATTTCATACAAAGTGTCGCATATGAGTCTTCCTGTACGATAGCACAGTTGCGGTGTGAATGTTACTCGTCGAGGAAGGGATTCGTAGAAGTGAATCTATCGTGACTGCCATAGCTGGAGAAATGAGAAGAATTAACATGCAAATGGGTTCTGCAAATGTTCAACACTGAAGTATACGTTCGTTCGTTTTGGGTGAAGATAAACGAGAAGTGTTACGATTTCAGAAAAAAAAACGCCGAGCGATAAAACTTCTGGAAGCGACGATTGCGCTGAGTGCAGAGAGTTTCAGCGGACGCAATTGCCGAAGGTAAGAAATGACATTTTATTGGTTATACAATACTCGTTTGAGACTGCGGTGCCGTCTTTGCGACTCTCAAATACGGAATCGCAGTCTCAAACGATGACGACGACGTTCACAGGAACATGTCGATACCCACTACGGCACATCAATTTATCATACAATTTTATGTATCGCAGTCTCAAAGGACGGCAGCGCAGTTTCAAATGACGACGTCGACTTTCACAGGAACATGTCGATACACACTATGGCACATTGATTTATCATACAATTTTACGTGCCGTAGTGTGTATCAACATGTTCCTGTTAACGTCGTCGGTGCAATACTTTGCACTTCGCCAAGGATTTCAAGCCGAAATTTCTACGCGCAACCACTCAGGTTAGAAATTGGACTCTTCGAAATCTTTGTTGGTGTGTAAAGTCTAGCGCCAATGACACTCACGTGAATTTGTCATTTGGCACTGCGATGCATAGAATTCCATGACAAATATCTGCGCCCTAGTGTGTATCAACATGTTCCTGCGAACGCCGTCAGTGCAATGTAAAAATATTTATAGTGAAACCTCGTTTATACGTTTTGCACTTGTACGGTTTGTCATTTATATGTCAAATTTCTGTCGCCCTGGCAGATTCCACCTATAAAGAATGTAATAAAGTTTCAGTTCTACATTTTTCACTTTCACGTTTTTCGGGCTTTTACGTCATTAATTTTGTTCCCTAGTTTGTTTTGAGGTCCGTTTTTCTCAGTTATACGTTAAGGAGGTTGCTCGGCCTATCGTATAACGCTAAGAATTTGCTGAAATTCATCGCGGATATTTGCGAACAAGTGTTACGATTCCGTCTGTATGATTGTTGAGCAATTTATTATTGAAGTCAGGCTCTTATACTGCAAAATAATAATTCAAATGGATCTATTTAAATTTAATTGGTTTTTTTTTCTTGTCTCGCGACCTACGACGACTCTATTTGTTTCAAATATTTTTTTTTAATTTTGTTCAAGCTATTCTCTTTGAATATTAAATACATTCGAACCGGTGCAATGGTCTAGTAGTTAGCGTGCTTGCCACTAAACCTGCGGACCGGGAGGTCCCGGGTTCGAAACCCAGTCGCGTACGTTTCGTCGTGAAATGTTTTTCTTCGGCATTTCGCTGCGAAATAAAACTAGTTCCACGACTGGGGGGCGAACTTGATGACCGGCTGTATTGGTATAGGTTTTCCGCAGTTTCCCTATACCCACGGGGGAAATGTCATGATGAATATGATACGAAGGGGGAAGTCGGCTGCGACCGCAAGGAGGGCGGGGGGAGGAGGAAAGAAACAGTACACAGTGGAGGAAAAAATAAGGTAACAAACGCGAACAGCGTGTACCTTAGGAAAAACATTAAAATAAAAAAATAAAAATCTTAAATATATTCAAATTAAATTAATAAAGATTCGATTCAAACTCAATAAATAAAGATAAAACACGATATATCGCATAAATACGAGAAAGTATTATAGGTTCATGATATAAAAATGCGGTGAAAAAAGTTAAATTTTTTTATTTTTCTTCGCCAACAAGGTGGTTATTTGGAAAAAAATGGAAGATATCGTCGTGCCTTTTATTAACAGGCGCGACTATTTATGTATAGAAATATTAACCCTTTTCCTTAACTATAAAATGCTACAACAGTCTTCTAATGAAAACAAAGCCGTGTGATATTTCAGAGACAGAATCGTGACCATTTTGCCATCTGTCTCTTTAGTCTTATACTACCAGGTGGACCCAAATCACAGAATAAAAAATTTAGTTATTAGACGATATTACATAGATCTTGATTTAAATAAATAAATATATTAAAAATAAATCATTTTAATAATGGAATGCAATAGGAAAAAAAATAATTTAACGAAAAACCTAGTAATTTCAAATAAAAAAAATCAAATGTATACAATAAATTCTTTGTCACATACTGAACGTCCCCTCCGAATATTAAATCGACGGTTGTTATCAAATTTATAATGAAATAAATACTTTTTAACATAGATTATTTAACGTTGTGACACTGATGACGAATTTGTCATAATGCACCGAGTGATTTGGCAGTTTTTCATAACATTTTAAACATTTTCCACACTATTTCGTGCGTAAAACTGCTATTCAGCGATGAGCGTAGGCAGTTAAAATATCTCCTTATGTTAAAAAGGGTTTTTTAGTTGTAAATGTTATAGGAAAGTTGTCGACGATCGATTAAAAATTTGGAAGGTGCATTCAGTTTATGAGAAAGAATTTACTGTATAAATTTGAATCACATGGTAACACTTCACCAATTATCCCGAAACTCCTTATTCAGTGTTCTGAGACACAAAAATATAGACTAGTATAAAACAATTTTTACAACCCGTACCTTGATTTTTTCCACTGCAAAACTCTGAGATAGCACTATGTATGCATGTAATTAACTGTGATTACATATCTCTTATTAATACGAACATGTCTGTTATTTACTAGTCTAAAACGTCAAAGCTTTGATGTTACAAACTTGCATTAAACAAAAATGGAAAAAATTGAGTTTGATCATTACTTCATTACCTCGTTATTTTTTAATCCCTCCCCAGTGATATTATCACTTATCTTACCTGCCATCTCCCTTTCGAGTCTCTTGCCGAAAGACGAGGCCCGGCCGAATTGCTTTAAAGTATTGGAAGATTGAGTTCATTTGAGTATAATTCTAAGATCGTAACTTACTTACCTTCCGCTTACACCCCTTCAGCGATGATTTCCAGAGTCAAAATCTATCCAATGCGCTTTCCCGCACCCAAAACCAAAATATGTACCGCATTCAATTTTAATGAAATAAAACAAGTTCAGCAGGCATAACTCTCCTCAATAGGACACCATAAATGAGATTCCGGAGTCGAAGCAAAGTTTAGTCGCTATTTTTCACCTGAAAAGAGTAGTTTGATTCCATTTCATATTTTCACAAACTCTTTGAGCCCGCTTCTAGGCAAAACGCGAATGCTTTAATTTTTCATAATTCAGCCCCTTAAATGCGATTTCCTAAAGTCGAGATTTGTGCAAAGTCTGATCTGCCACGACAGAAGTCGATAAATGTACCGTATCTTATAAAAATTCTCTAATTGGATTTAAAATAACCTTCACGCTTACTTTTCTCCCACATGAACACCTTAAATACAGTCGTCGATACCTACCTATCAATCGACCTAGTCGATCAAGACCTACCTAAAGAGCTTTCTCGCACCCGAAAACGGAGCGTTCGCCGCATTTGAACGAAGTCGTTCGATCCGCTTTCAGCGAAAAAAATTGCACGCGTCCCTTTTTGCAATTAAACCCCTTAAGCCCCGTTCTAAATAGCTTTCTCTTGCTGAAAAACTCTAAGGTGAACTTATTCCCTGTTAATCTTTAAGACCGCATCCACTTTTAATCGACACGCATTCTTTATTCTCCTATTTAACCCCTTAAATCGGATTTCGAGAAAACCGTTATTTTACTTCCATAAACGGTACATCCATCCAGCGCGGTGCGAATCGTTAGGCCAGTCGTCGAGTGTCTCATATTAAATCGCTCGTTTATTTATTGACTCGTGGACAGTATTTGCTGTGATTTGTTATGTTTTGCTAATTCGGCGGGACCTTAAAAAAAATGACATTCGAGATTCGTCTTCCATATAACACTCATACACTCGCACGCTTTTGTCATCGTAACGTCAGCCATGGCTTGACATCCCTCAGTAACTTTCGCAACCACATGACAGTCGCGAAAAGAAGATAGTAGCGGAAGCTTCCCGGCTACCCCATTCCCGGCTTACCCAATTCCACCGTTCCCCAGAGTTAAGTTTGAATTATAGTTCGATATTGATTTTTTAATATCGTTTTTCTCCATGATAACATTTTTTAAGACTTTCAATCGGGTCCTCCGTGTTCGAAATAAAATCGACTTTGCTTGTGTAAGCGCGGAATGCAATTCTAATTTTTTTTTTAACTATATTTTTTTCTGTGGAATCTATTTTTCTCACGTAAGCGCTATATTTTTTTTCAAAGAGAGCTCGAAAAACCATTTAAGAAGTGTACCTCAACCGTCCCAAAATGGCCATGCGAACTTTAAATAAATGCATGGCCACAATATAATTATCACCCTGTATGTTATTCAATTAAATTGATGAAAGGTAATTCACAGAGCACTTCAAAACATGGCTTCGCAAATTGTTTTTTCCCGAACATAAGTCATGAACTCATTCTTTCAATAAATTCATGGACTGAACATTGACCGGAAACCGTTAGCCGTGCTACTCCGACGATTAAAAAATCATCGCGTGCACGGTTAAAAACAGTGTATTTGATTTAATAAGGATCTGTTCGAGGTAAACAGTTTATTTACTGGCCTCACAGTTTACTGGTATTCTATTGTGTTAATTAGTCCTTGCCCAAAGTGAATAAATACATATTGGATTGAAATAATTTGTTATTTGGAATCCATAAAAGATATATTTGGATAAAATGTGCGACAAAGATTGACTCAGATATTCACGAGTAAAATTCGACGCTGAGTAAACAATGTCACAGTGGTTTCGGCGTCCAAGCCGGAACGAGCGCGGGTTCAAATTCACATTCAAGGAAAAGAATTTAAATGAAGGATAATTTTCAAGTTAGGCACGTACTACAACAATAAGCAATCTATTTTGCACAAAATCATTGGTAGAAAATGATGGTCAAATTGGTACGTTGTCCACTTCGGAACGGGAAGTTCGGGTTCAAAGCCTACGGTCACTTTTTTTCGCCCCGCTAGTGGCATTTTTACTCCACAATGATCGCAATACAAATTATTCTTTGAAAAGCGTGCACTTTAGTGTACGATCTTCAAAGAATCTTTAGATCGTACGGGTGAACCATGGATAATATTGTTTAACAATTTAAATTTGTTACATGATATTTTATTTGGGGAACCGGGTAAGGCTCAAACGTATCTCATTGAATCTCGTTACGAAAATATTCAGAACATTGTTGAATTAAACGATTTCATTTGTAAAATGACGATGAAAAATATTTCATTAAAAATCAATTAAAAGGTTCATTTTTAGGGCAGCCAAACGCTAGGACGGTGCACCAATCCATTTGACGTACAACCGCTAACGGAAAATGCTGGTCGAATTAGTAGGTTGTCTGCCTCAGAACAAGAAAGTTCGAGTCCAAGGAAAGTCTGTGGTCACTTTTTTTACCGCAGTCGTAATTACTAGATAATCATCGCAATGCAGATTTTCTCCTACAGAGTGTACACTGAAGATCCTTCCGATAAACATTCACAGAAAAAGTTGATTCCCCTGGAATTTCCGTAGTTAACCATTCGACAAAAATATTTACCAATTCAACCATGTGAATAATAATAATAATAATATGCCTTGATTTTCGGTAGTGAAAATGCCGGAATTTTATTTTTTAGATTCGTAAACGTACACACCAACAGGCCCAAACAAACTCAAGAGATAGTTTAATGTTTTGCGTTCAAGGAAAATAAATTTTTATTTCTCGTATTGAGTTTTTTCTCCGGCGTGGAAAACTTCTTAAATGTGATGTAGTGTTGATATGAAAACCAATATTTTCCTGCTTTCATTCATTTTTGAGAATTGATTGTGTTTGTATTGTTCAAAATTGTCACTTCAGCTGAAAACGAATTGAAGGATTAATTTATTTATTTTTTTCATTCTTTTCAAGAATTTTTGTATACAGAGTGATTCTGAATATATGTAACAATAAGGTGTCGCAATAGGTGCTCGCCAAAATTCATGAGATTTTCAATTTGTTCTGTGAGCGGCGAGGAAAAAAATAATCGTGCTCGATAAGATTATTCATTGAAAATGCCTGTTATTTTTGTTTTTTTTTTTGAGAAATAAAAATGAAAAATGTGATGTGCCGTTGTATTCAAATATGTATAATTGTATACAGTGTACTGTATGCCTCCGTATAAATGTACACTGAAACCCATCCAAAGCGGCTATTGTTCGAGCAGTTGGATCCGAGAGCCCGACAAGTGAACACGTTTGCGAAATAAAATCTCACCATTATTGACTATATTCTTCTTCAGTGCGTCTGATTTGCAATTCTCATCCATCCTATACAATTAGACTCACAATTTCAGAAGTGGGATCGAACTCAATTCTCAAATTCGCTCAATCATAAAACAACGAAGATTGGGCCGGGTCACGTGTTTTGTGAAAATCGGCACGTATCGCTCATTGCAACCGTCGAATGCCATGCAAAGTTCTGTGCGGATCGCATGTTATAATTCAGGCAAGTGAAGTGAACAATGAATACGGGCATCGATAGGTTCTCTCGTGCGCACATTAAGTCGGATGTAAGACTTTTGTACTTAGCTAGCAGTGAGACGTGCCGTCTGTATATTTCGGAAATCACGCGACAATTCAAGGTCGAGGAAAAGGTGAGTAAATATTAAATTATTATTTATATAAACTCATAATAGTGTTACCTCCCGGAGGGAGATTTAGAAGGGACTCGCGAAGTTCACGAAGGGAGTTTAGAAGGGATCACAAAGGCATCCAAAAAGTTCACAGCCAGCGTTCTCATGTGAGTATAAGCGATGGTCTCACCCCTGTTAAGTCCTTCGCGTTGAGACGCTGCCGCATATCTGGGTGACTTATTAAGATCCGAATAAATTGTATTACGTTTTATATTCTGAAATAATTTTTCACTGGACAGTGACCTAAATTCTGATCGCTCAGAAAAATGAAATCAGATTAAGAGAGTGAGAAAAAGAGTATTAACGCCAACTAATGGCAATATACAGAGTGAGGCAATATACAGTCGAAATATTTTAAAACCCATGAGACTTAAGAAAAAACTTTTCCCCCAAAAGTTGCACAGTTCGAAGGGGGTCATTGAGTGGTGCCTACGAGGTTCATCCAGGTGAAGGGGTTTCGGAGATTTCGAGGTCATCGCTATTTTTGTTGAAAAGAACCACTATTTTTCTCAGAATTCTATTAAGGAATCAAAAATAGGTTCACACCAAATTTCAAGATGACCCATCAAGATTTAACATGAAAAATCGATAAAACAGGTATGTCAATATTTTCAGCCTAAAACTGGTTAAAACGGCGGTGCAAACACTTATTGTTGTGAAACGTGTTCAAAGTGACGGCCAATACTTTCAATGCATGCCTTCAATCTGACTGGTATTGATTGGATCACCTTAATCAGAGGTTAAAGACATGGTGTCGAAAGAAGTGCCGACTATTCTGCAAGATATGCAAGAAAAAATAACTAGAGCCTGTACGTTAATATATACTGACGTGATTAATAAGACGATCCAATCAATACGACCCAGATTGCACGCATGTATCGATATTGGTGGCCAATCACCTTCAGCACCTTTTATAATAGTAAGTGTTCGCACGGCTTTGTTAATCGATTTTAGGCTAAAAACATTGAAATTCCTTTTTTATCGATTTTTATGTGAAATCTCGATCGATCATCTTAAAATCTGATTTGGGAACTTATTTTCAATTCATCGGTTGAATTCTGGAAAAAATAGTGGCTCCCCTTAAAATAATTAGGGATGACGTTGAAATCTCGGAAGCGGCTCCACCTGTATGAACTTCGTAGCCACACCTAATGACCCCATTTGAACTGTGTAACTTTTGTAGAAAAAGTTTTCACTCTAGCCTGATAGGTTTAAAAATATTTTTACTATATATAGATAAAATGCCTTCATATGAAACGAAAAAAACCTCAGGAAATAAAAGATGAGGCAGACTCTGTATACGGTGATGCCTCCCTTTTATTTACAGTTCCGGGCGCCCAAAAACCGCTACAACTCACGAAATGGTCGATTTAGTGCATCGAACTGTGATGGACGATCGTCGGTTAACTGTTAGGGATATTGCTCAAGCTTGTAGGATATTGTCTGAATGGGTGCTCGAGGTTTTACATCAAGATTTGAATATGGGAAAATGAACCACGCGCTGGTCACTGCGCTTGTTAACGATCAACCAAAAGCGCGTCCAGGCTGACATGTCGCGCGAGTGTTTTAGCCTGTATACAAAAAACCCGGCGAAATTTTTGCAGCGAACAATAACCGTCGATGAAACCTGAATACACCAACACACGCCTAAGACCAAACAGCACTCAATGCAGTGGATTGCGGTGAGGGAACCAGCTCCGAAGAAGGTAAAGGCCGTTCTCTCTGCAGGAAAAGTAATGGCGATAGGTTTTCGAGATAACCCCGGAACAATTCTTATCGACTACCTTGCAAGAGGTGAAACAATCAACAGGCAGCACTACGCTGCATTACTGGATGAATTGAAGTCCACAATAAAGGGGGGAGATACCATTACAGCTTTCAAAAAATACATTTTTTCCATAAAACATTAGTTCAATGTCATAAAAATATCATACCAAATTTTAAACCCAAATTCGAAGCCGTTTGGAAGTTATAGCTGCAAACGTGACATAACTTCCCGATGCTTGAGGGCACTGCATGCATAGTCGTGCGTTACCGATGGGGCTACCTATCTTTTATACTCTACTGTTTCCAAATGCGTCCACGGTTTTTTTTTTGACCATACTCAAAATACTCAAAATGCTAATGACAGTTTCAACTCGATGATCTGGATCTGGGCTCCTGAGCACTTGAATTCTGGACTGAAAATCGTCGAAATTGCATCCCATCTAGCGGCTGAGATACTCAACGAAAGATATACATCGATTTTGAAAACCATGCTCGTTCTGGATATCATAATTGGAACTCAGTGCGAAAATCACGCCAACAGCGCCGACGCTCGACGGGTGCATCGACTGGAGTGGCGCAGCTCCTTATCGAACAAAGAGGCTTGAAAAGCACGGAAAAATCAAATGGCTGAAGAAAATCAATTCTTCGAAGAAGGTAAAGACTTAGTACATGTCCCTGGAATCGCTGATTAGTCGGTAAGACATTGTTATCATTGACTTTTTCTGTAACCAAACTTTAAACGCGTATTACTCAAAACTACATTTTTTTAATTGGCATACATCCTCACGTAAAAACTATTGAACAATCTTAACCAAATTTGGCACATAACTGAATAACATCACTAACTTGTCTGTAAGCCTAATTATTTAAAAAAATCGGCCAAAAAAATACTTTTCCGTATCAAAATATAAGAAAAATTTCATCTAAAATCGCAATGTCTATTTAAAAATTGTATAATTTTTCCATTTTTTATTCTTTACTCTTTTTTTAGGCTTACAGCGTATCAATGTTTTCAATAAACATCTTCAACCGTATTGGTTTCAGATGAAAACAACGAGCACCAGAATGTATGCCATTTTCGAAGTCCCGAGTCGACCTGTTCCAAAGCCAGCGGGATATATCAGCCATTTTTTAAATTATGTAACTTAGAAAATACACTTTGGTAGATCAAAGTACACTCTAGTAAATACTAACGTTTCAAAAATTTGAAATAATTATTTCCCTTCCAAAAAAATTTCACAAAATCATCCATTTTTTAGCCTTGTAAAGGTATCTCCCTCCTTAAGAGAAAACGGCCGCATTTGGCCAAGAAAAAGGTCCGGTTTCACCAGGGTAACGCTCGGGTTCACACGTGCCTGGTCGCGATGTCAAAATTGAATGAATTAAAGTTTGAATTGCTTCCGTACCCACCCTATTCACCAGATCTAGCTCCCAGCGACGTTTTTCTGTTTCCCAATTTGAACAAAAATTTCGGACAAAAATATGGGTCAAATGCCGAGGTGGAAGACGCTATAAACTAGTATTTTTCGGGTATAGACAATCAATTTTTTTCCGATGGTCTGAAAGGTTAGGAGAAGCGTTGGACCAAACGTATCGAGTTAAAAGGAGACTACGGCGAGATATAAATTTTGTTTTGCTTCAAAATATGTGTTTTTCTTTAAAAAAAAAAAAGCCGGGAACTTTTCAAATGACCCTCGTACCATAATAATCGAGGCAGCAATGTAAAAACTGTTTAACGACCCATTAATACATATTCCGGAGGAAACTTGGAAATTACATCTATAACTTTTTGTCTTCCCCGCTAATCATTAAATCTGTACAGGGAGTGCGAATTGTGAATAAAAATTGCTTGCTCTTTTGCAAATAGGAAAACCTAAGCACGGATGATTGCAAAAAACGGTGACATGTTAAATCAATTACATTATGTGGCTTGCAACACAAAAGCAAGAGGTTGCCATTCAAATATGTGGGTGATAACCCTTCTATCCTTCGCAATGTTATATTAAATGACGATTTCGAAGCCATTTCAGCTGACAGCTATCGACAATGCCGAGCCATCATGCATGGCATCAATGTCTCACGTAGATGACGAATCGATGCGATCCATCAATGACATCGCAACTTCGCGTTTTAATGCGCAAGGATGAGTGCAAGATTGGAAGAAAAATGCAGAAAGTCTGTTCCGAAACGTAGTGTGCATAACCGGCGATTCTTTTCTTTTTGACTTTATATGTTTTTATCTCAATAATTATTTACCTTTACCAATAACAGAGCATTTAGAAGGTATGCCTATATAATTTCTCGTCGATTCTTCGACCGATATAATTTCCTCCGTTCCATTTAGAGAAAGTCAATCAAAGAATACACATGTTTCAGCTTTTCAAAATTATTGGCATACCCAGAATTGGCAGTAATTAGTTACTTCAGTATCGAATTCGATTAAAGATACTCGATACAAATGTATTGAGCAACAAGAATTCGATCGATACTTCGCTACAAAAGCAGCGATCTCCAACAATCGCTCGATACTTTTGTATCGAGTATCGAATAAATTTTCGTTACTCGTTACATAAGTATCGAATAACGAAAAGCTTTTCGTTACTTGATACTTGTGCCATTCCAAAGCCTCAAAATACGAAGCTATTCTGTTAACAGTTTTGTAATTTCTCACAGTTGATACAGAACCCTTGTACTCGAGGGAAGGTAAAGAATTTCAGACTTTTTGTCAATACAAGTTTTTTCAAAACTTGTAAAAAAAATTTCAAAACGATGAAAAAATTCTTGAAAAACTTATGTGCATTCGGAAAACTTAACAATTTCATTTCAAATAACAAAAAAAAACAATTTTATACGAATTTAAACAAATAACAATATGATAAAAGTATCGAATATCGAAGAACTTTTCGTTACTCGACATAAAAGTATCAGATAAATGTTCGCTACTCGATACAAAAGTCGCGATCTCCGACAATAGCTTGATACTTTTGTATCCAGTAACGAAAAGTTTTTCGATATTCGATACATTTGTATCGAGCAAAACGTAACGCCCGATACAGATTTTGGACAACTCTGGGCATCCCAAATGCTTTTATTTTGGGGGTTATGCAGTCACTAGTTAGGGCTCCTTAGCCATCAAGCGCCTTTATAACTTTTTCATACTTGTCTGTTGGACGGTAAAAACTTTCTAGCTCCTACATTTTACTATCCATCGTGTTGAAAATTCGAAAGCCGACGTTGTAAATAGATAGGATGTGTAAGGATAAATTTCTGAATACATTTCTCTGCATCTATGAACCACTCATTAGAAAAAAGATGAAGAAAAAACGCATCGCATTAATCAAGGCACTGTAGGACAATGTTTTGAATGCTCTATGAACAGGGTGATCCTCCCTGGCAATCTTACTCCACACTATTTGAAAAAAAAGAACTTTACCGATGTAACATTTCTCCCCGTCTTTTACTCTTGTAACTTTCACGTACAACTTTACTCTATCATTGTTATTTTTTATGCAAAAAGTGATACGAAACTCCGAATTTTTAAATATTTCCATTAGAACGGATGACGAATCGGTCTCCATGAACCGAAAACGTTCACCGAAATGTTATTACCCTTTACACTTAACCGTATCCGTATATGATATAATCGCAACTTATTTCTCATTTTCGTTTAATATTATATATATTATGCTAATTAATCATGTTTTGAACTTGAACACGAACGCACTTGCCTTCTAAATTACGCAATCACACATTCCCACGGGCTTGGGCATACGAAATGCAAGTTGCAAAATCAACATTCCTTCTTCAATTACGCCGGGTCTTCCGTAGAAAATGTAAGATAAACGTTTGCGTTTCAGGAACAATATTAACGGATACCACGATCCGATATCATAGAAGTACCACACCGTTCAAAAAATCGAACAGAATTTACCATATTATGAAATATATACCAACTTGAATTTAAGGGATATATTTGACGAAACTCATTCGTTTATGCGTAAGTTAACGTCAGTTTATTAAATAACACAACGGTATGCCCGCGGCAGTTAAAAATATATGGTATGGGTAATACTGGTAATAGGTAACTAGATTCCAATCACACAAAAAATTACAAATATTAGTAACGCTATTTGTATAACCGTTTCGAAAAAGCTGATAACCATGAAATGTGTCCTATTCCATGACTCGACTCTGAGCAGTTGGGTATTAAAAGTACCATGTATTTAATATGAAAATGCGACCGTTTCAGGTTTTGAATTATTTGATATTATTTTGATTCGCGTGCGCGGTACATCTAAGAATATTCGACGTGCACACCGCTAACTAGAAGTCGAATCCGGTCAGGATTTTAGTACGACACTACGGCGACGTTTGTAAATCGATTGCACCATGAATTTAAGTAAAGATTACTGAAGTTATGTTATTATTATCACATAGTCATTGAGTTTATTTTTACGTTATATTTATTATTTAGCTTCCCTCTAAAATTTAAATTAAATTACACGTTTATTAATGAAGAATTAATTTTTTGCACGATGATCTGGCTCTCTTTAGGTAAAATCATACTGGTCCTACACACCATGAAACGTAAGGTTGACAAAAAGAACTGTCCGGTACGAATTTTTGAATGTAGTGTTTCGGCCAATGATACTCGTCAAAGCTTGTGTACGAGAAATACCTCTATTTTGAAAATGACGGATTAAATATTTCTCTCCATTTGTTATTTCTCTATAAGTGAGGTGAATAGACGAAAATTATCAGAACTAATATTAGCTGTGCATAGTGAGCAGGTTCGAAGTTGGTTCCACAAAAACTAACTGAATTAAAGATGACGTTGATACTACACACGACCCTTCAATATTTTGAGTTCAGATTGAGTGAAAAATGCTTGTTAGTAATGTTTAAATCGATATTAATTTAAAAAAATTCACCAGTATCGAGTCCATCCTTCTGGCAATTGCTAAAATTGAAATAAATAAGATCAAAATGTCTTCTAGTGTAATAAGGTCGCCGAATTTATGTCAGTAGTGCTTTTGCGTGAAAAATGCACAATTCAATTTGCACCTTTTCTTGGCATTTATCGTGCCATTATTAGATGAATTGGGTAATGCTTAATGAATATTGAATGATGAGATAAAAAAATGTATTAATTATTTCAATAACTCCTTTATTCCATTTGTTGTTATCCTTTTTATTTGTTTCACTCAGTTTTTTTCTACTATTTATCTGCGATTTAAGATTGCGAGTATATTTTGAAACCGAAAACATTTTGTATGGTCCACCTAGCATATTTATTAAGTTTGATATAAAATATTCAGTTACAACGCATACGATGCAAAAACATTTTGGATGGGATAGTCGGACTCAATAGACTCTGGAAACATTGTAAAATATCGCTTCGCCCAAAATGGTATCAACAGCGAACGATGATTCTCTTTGTCCCTTAAACTTCGAATGTTTTCCAGCTAGTTAGACTCGGATCTGAATACACATTTGTCGAAATGTTTTTAATTATAAAATACATATGACTAATTTCGAAATAGTTTGAATATTAAATTATAATATTTAATAATAAGGCAAA
Organism: Ophion ventricosus; assembly: GCA_963932345.1. NCBI lineage: Eukaryota > Metazoa > Arthropoda > Insecta > Hymenoptera > Ichneumonidae > Ophion > Ophion ventricosus. The sequence goes on from OZ010724.1 coordinate 4,864,214, forward strand.
GAATATGAAAAAGAGATTGGTAAATAAAATAAATAAAGATTCGCAACATCGGAAGCAAATTCTATAACTCAATATAGTATGATAATTGAATAGAAACATGTTGTAAACTCGAGCATAGTAAGAGCAATAAGTCACAATTTTGTATTTTAGATCACCATTCTAAGCAGCGAATATATTAACAGATCCAATAACGAACATACACTCGGGATTTGATTGGAAAGTCCCATTTTTTACATATGAAAAAAAATACAAAAATCAAGTTTATATGAAACGTAAATTATTCATTTACCTAGGTACGTATCCAAAATGACGAACTAGTAGTTAAATCATACAAAAACATATCCAGATATTAGTTTTTATATTACTCAAATTTCGATATTACTCGAAAATTAGAACAAAAGAGAGAAGTACCGTCTTTCCGAAAATACTGAAAACGGACACTTAACAATAAGTCGATTAACACGGCACGTTAGCTTGAGTTTTGTCGGCACGGAAGGAGAATGTACGGTGCTTATACGCGTTGCGAAAGAACTGTTTCGGGAATTTTCCAAATACGTGGTGGTGGGTATTACCTATCACTCGCGGCGTGCGCGTGCTCGTTTCTGTATAGCCATCTCCACCACCCCCTCGTTGTACTGTGCCTGATTGCGTCTCTCTATCTACCGGCCGGCTGTTCCTACTGGCTTGCTCACCACCACGTTCCGTATTGATCCCCACCCGCTAGAACAGCCTTTTATTTGTAAGTGCGTGTCGTTGACGATGCCTCCACTCTCGCATTCTTACACGATCTCAGCTTCAAACAGCGTGTATTCATGGAGATCTGTTGACTTTGCCGATAATCATAAAACGAAGAATCCCATTTTTATCTAAATAGGGTTTCTAAAAGATAAAACTTTAAAGAAATGATTCTTCTCAAAATATAACATAAATGTATCATACTAAAGGACATATGCTTAAGGGCAAAGAAAGCCTTGTAAAATCTACAGTTATGATGTAAAAAAATTGACCGAATGTTCTTGAATGCATACGTATAAGGATGCTATTTTCAGTTTGATTTTATTTAAGTAAAAGATTTAGCAAAAGTAAAATTGAAAAAGCTTTAGGTGTTTACTTTCGTAGGGGGTATACACGGATGTTCACATTGGATAACTATATATATATGTAAGAGTGTGTCGAAGAAATAATACTAACTTTTTACTGCTACAAACAAAAATTACTATCAAATTTGAGCGTTCTAACCCGAATCTCCATAACTTCCTTGCCCGTCTGATTTATACGGAACATCCGCTTCTCCCATGCAAAGTGAAGTAACACGCCTAATTAATATGTGTAAAATTGGATTAAAGACTTTTAAAGCTGACGTTTACAACTTTGGAAAGCTCGATTTTGCCGCGACATCATTATTTTTCACAAATTACAGCTATTTGAAGAGCTATTTTCCCCTTTAGATTTCGAACAAGAATATATGTTACAATTTCTCCGACTTCAAATCTAATAAATTTATTATAAAAGAGTTTACTTTAATCAATAAAAACACAATAATTTCTTATAAAAACCATTTTTTTCACGAACTGACCGTGCCCTGAGTGTATATTTGTCGAAAAATAATTGGAGGTAACAATGTTGCGGTGTATTAATTTTTCACTGATACGTGGGCCATATACCGCAAATGCCGCTAGTAACGCACTTTTGCGAAGTCAACTGGTAGACAATAGTCACAGACTTGACTAATAATTTATCAGCTAATCTCCTTAATTCACCAGACTATTGATTTATCAGCAATTTTTAAATTGCTACGATTTGTGTAAAAATATTGTTGCCGAGATTTAAAACAGTTTTTTGAAGCTGCAAGGTCAGGTTTATGAATCCTCAGCCGGATTTTCAAACTATCAATTAGTTGTTGAATTATTCAAGTTTGAACTTAAAGAACAAGTTTCCTGTGTATGTACATCAATTAGAGAAAGAAGAATACTGAGCGTTGACACTTACGAGGAAAGCAAGTAAGGTGTCCCCTTCCGATTTTGATAAAATATGACTTATTATAGTAGAGTGATTACAAATTTTGGCACGTTTTTTTTTTTAATATTTGCAGAACCCCATTTTTAGGGAGTGAAATGCAGCGTTGAAAATTGGATTGTTCAAAAATTTGACTATAACTTGAACGGAACGAGATGGAAAAAAACGCAAAACGCAAAAACATTGTATTTTTCTAGTACTTCTACAAATTGGTGATGATTGCGATGAGAATAACAAGAAAATTGCATATTGTTTAGTGCGAAAATCGATGATTATAAGGTTTACCTCCGAAGGTTTTTGTTAGGTTCAGATATACTTTTACACGTGTGTAAATGATAAAAAAAAGCCCAAAGATCTATTTTTTGGGTCGACATCGCGCAGTTAACGGGTTGAAACGACCCTTCAAATACAATCTATTTGACAAGAGCATATACGGCGAAACTTAAAAACTATTTGGGAGGAGGCACACACTATACAGGGTGAGGCACTAACTATTGCCACCTTGAATATCTCTGTAATTATCGACGTCACAAAAAAATGTTTGAAACAAAAGTTGTACCGTACGAAAGGGATCATCAAATGCGACCATTTTTTTTTATCTCAGTGGAGGCGCTGTCGCACAGTAAAGGTCACCTCCACTTTTTTAAATGGGACGGTACATTTTTTTTTCAACTATCTTGTAGAGCATCGAAAACTGCATAAAAAACATTTAAGGCCCAAAGTCGTTCAAGGTCATCTAAGATCAAAAAGTGACATGAACTTTATTTTTATGTGAAATTACCTTTATTCACAGTAGATGTTCAAAGTGATTGCTATTGGAATCAATGCAGTATTGCAATCTCCTCATCACGGATTGTGTAGAATTTCTTATCACTTCGGCACTTATCGAATCACAGGCTCGAAGAATTCTCTCACGCATATCATCCGGCGTAGTTGGACGTTCTTTATAAACAAGATCTTTCGAGTATCCCCACAAGAAAAAGTCCAGAGGCGTCAAGTCTGGCGAGCGAGCCGGCCACGATACAGCTCCTCCGCGTCCAATCCAACGATTTGGAAATCTCTTTTGCCATTCATTTCTAGCTATCAGCGAAAAATGTGCCGGGCACCCATCGTGTTGATATCACATTCTGTTTCTTGTTTCTAAAGGTATTTCTTCCAATAACGGACCTAATGTTTCTTGAACATACTGCATTGATTCCAATGGCAATCACTTTGAACATCTACTGTGAATAAAGGTAATTTCTCATAAAAATAAAGTTCATGTCACTTTTTGATCTTAAATGACCTTGAACGACTTTGACCCCTAAATGTTTTTTTATGCGGTTGTCGATGCTCTACAAGATAGTTGAAAAAAAAATGTACCGTCCCATTTAAAAAAGTGGAGGTGACCTTTACTGTGCGACAGCGCCTCCACTGAGATAAAAAAAAATGGTCGCATTTGATGAAGCTTTTCGTATGGTACAACTTTTGTTTCAAACATTTTTTTATGACGTCGATCATTACAGAGATATTCAAGGTGGCAGCAGTTAGTGCCTCACCCTGTATAATATACACCGTGATGCTTTATTACGAGTATTAATAAGTGGTCCAGTCGCCTTCACTATTAATGATCGCCTGGCATCTCCGAGACGTACTTTCCACTAATTGCATGGCATAATCTGGTCAAATCTGTCGGAATAATTGCTTGACGTTCCAGATCTTTGGTGTCTATTCGTGTGGGTAGACCAGGTATGATGGATGGGAGAACGGTCCAAGAAGAAGCTCCATCTGAAAAACTTACGTTGTCCCAATCGCGATGAACCTGAAGTTTGCATCTTAGCTATGCAGCGGTTTAATTTTTTTTTTCAATTTTTGAATGTTCGATAATTTCTTGCACACTTCACCTGTCAATATCATAAAAAAATGCTTGAAATATGTCATAAAACGATTTTTAGATGTTTTCGACCACCGGGACCCACCCTTATCTGGGGGTGGAACATGAAAAAAATGTCTTCCGAGCGTTTGATATAATGCCTTTTATATTGAAGTTGTATCTAAGGTGGCCCAAAAGGCACCTCCCCAAAAAATTTCAACGATTTTCATATTCCGGAAAGCACTCCTATCGGGGGGTTAAAACTTTAAAAAATTTCATCTTCTGGAGGTTCGATATAATCCCTTTTTTTATTGGCGTTGTACGTGAGGTGGCCAAAGAGACGCCTTCGAGAAAATTTCAACCATGTTATTATCGATTTCATGTTGAAATTTTCAACCAGCTGAGATCGATTTTTCTGAACAACTGTTCAATGTTCAGTCTTCTAATGTATCTCAGAAGATTTAGACAGACGGGCGTATCGAGCATGGGAGAGTAGCTGGAAAAAATATGCAGATGCTCATGAAGAGTACTTTGAAGAATATTAACCCCTTGTACAGACATTGTTAATAAATCTTTAAAAAAATATATTGCATGACTTTTGGGACATACCATGTATATATATTGTTATACCAAATTTGAGAAATTGACAATGACGGTTACAATTTTCATGCAATAGATTATTATCGCATTTTCCCTTCCTAAATTAATTCGATCGGTGGTTGAATACGGTTGAATACAATTATATAAAGTATGGATGGATCGATCTTACGGTTTGGTGAACTTATAATTTGATATCGTGCTGACGCTAGACGTTCTGGTCTCCTCGAAGACAGTGCAATCGTATGGCACTCACGTACGCAAATTACACGTCGAATTTTCGATCGATTGGGAAATTGATTGAAAGAATAATTATTTCTACACAATACTTATGAGTTCTTATCGGCCTGCGGAGCGTAATGAGAGGCTACACCTCAGTGCCTCACTTAACCCTCGGGCAGTGATGCTTGATCGCGAAGAATCAAAGACGCGCGCTCGGAAATAACTTGCAAGGGCACAGAAAAAGACTCAGAGTACAGAATGCTGAGACCTCTGTCGAGCTCTGCTCATTCCTACGAGTCGCGAGAGACTAACTAATTTGGCTGCAACTCAACGGTGAATTTCTTCCTGATTTGCATACAAATCAGCAATTTTAATGGTCGCTGAGTAACAAATTTTGTAATCTATATGGGACTGAGCGGCCGAGGCTTGTTCCGTGTCCTCATTGAAAGTCATTCGCATCGCAAATTGTAATGCTCAGGATTGTGAAGAAATCGAAGTTGAAACTGACAGAGTGGACTTTGATTTCGCAATGGGGATACCGTATGTTCGAAAGAATATTTGATTTTGCAATATAGGGTTTAAACGAGTTCACTTCGAAATGAAGAGGAGAATAAAATATATGAAAAAGGAAAACAATAGAAAAGAAAGTACGGATATAACACCCCCTCGTCAGATTGAAGTGCGGGAATGGTATTCGCGAGATTCAAGGGTGCGTTGGATTCGTACGTTACTAGCGTAACCGCTGGTGTTCGGTTTGTAGAAGTTGATTGGTATCTTTCGTTGGGATGACTCAGTTCGAGATGAGTCGATTAGTATACCACCATTGGGAGGATGGACTGATCCAGATTGTTACCTAGTGGTTGGGGGGGTTCCGTGCGACGCAATTTGAAGCACTTCCGATAGCATCCCATGAGTATTGTCGGGATATTGTTATGAAGTGCGTAAACCCCTAGTCTTGCTGCTCTGCTCTTTTCTTGTTAGCTCTTTGAGGTGTTTTTTCGCAGCATCGAGGCTAATGTCAGCACGATGGAGTTGTTCTTTCAAGGATGGGTCCTTTGCAGTGAGCATCAGAGGGCCCAGGCTTTCGTGTACGTCCGAAGCTGGCGGTGATAGCTCGCTGATGTTTAGTGCGGTCGGTGGTCGATAAACGTTATCAATCGATAACCAGATTGTGTCTATCGAAGGTGATGTGTATCGAGAAGCCGGTGTAACCGGGATCCAATTGAAGTATGCTAGTTCCTTGGAGGACGGTTGAGATAGTGATTCCTTGACAGCATCAGATTTGTAAGGTTTTCGGACGGGTATCGCGGATCTTAGGTGTTTCAGCTGTGGGCGGGACGAGCATGCGGGCCTCACAGCTCTAAGCATGGCCAAGATTACCATTAAGCTGAGGTACTTGACTATCTTGCCCCCGGGTTGATCTGAAACAGATATTTGTCCGAGCGCTTTTTAGGTGAGCAACTTGAACTTATTGGGATGTTTCATTTTGGTCTTGCCACGACTATTTGTGTACACAATGTTCCCTTTTTCGGTGATGTGAGTAATTTCGTAAGACCCATGTTAGTGAGGGCTAAGCTTTCCTTTACGAGGTTCCTGGATTATCTAAACATCATCACCTACGTTAAGGCAGTAGTCTGCTTTAGGAGCCGAAAAAAAAGCGTTTTTTCAACAATTTTTTTGAAAGGGAAGGAAATGATTGCGGTAAACGAAATTTTGAGACGATAGTATATTATATTCAAGCTTTAAAAAACAATTTTTATTATTACAAATTATTGAAATTTGCCAAAGTTGTAACGATTTTTCTGGGGCGCCTGGAGTGTGCACTCGTAAATCGGTGCCGGTGATGGAGGTCGTGCGATGCATCTGAAACAGTGGAACCAAATTTTTTTTTAGTTTTTATAAGTTCCTTTTCTATATGAACTAAAAAAATACCGAAGAAATGACGAAATTCCAAATTTTTTCGAAGTTTGAAAAAAAAATTCACTTTTTTGAAAAAAAAAATTCACTTTAAGGGCATGTATAACACGCCAGGAAATTTCGACGCGGGGTCCCGTCAGGGCGGTAGAGCAGACTCGCAGTTTTGCGAACTACCGCTACTCCCGCCGGATGGCGCCACGGTTGATTCCTACATGGTCTCGATGCTTCGCGCTACGTCGAAGAGTCGAAACCGTATAGCAAACAACGATCGTGTGCGCCCGTGTATGAGTGTGTTTTCGCTACGCCGTCGCATGCAGAAACAATGTAAGGTTTCCGCACGCTCTTCGGTCGTATCGAAAACAGCTTATATATATAAGTATGTGTGTATAGAGTGATGTACACACACTAGGGTTAGCGACCATGCTACGCCTCATGACATGCGCTCGCTTTGCAGAAAGCGGTGAAACTTTGTTACATTGTACGGACAAATGGGTGCGAACCGATATCTTTTTTTGACACCGGCCATCGGTGGAAATTTCACGATTGAACTTTCTAGCAAACAGGGTTTGGTAGAGACTCGTCTTGTGGAAGGGTGGTGATATTTTTTTATCCTTTTTAAATTTATAAGCTTTTAATTAATAATTGAGCTCGAGCCCGATGTATATTCTCGAATTCGACTTCGGCCGAATTCTCGAACGAAAGAAATCGCCCGAGACTCACTCAAGAAAAGAGTGGTGAAATTTTACAAGTCATATTTATTGTTTAAACAAATACGTTCGGCATTCATTCTTTTTGCTGAGGTTTACCTTCGGCAGGTTTTCCAAAGCGAGACTTTTCTAGCAACGGAGATCGCTAGAGGCTCTCTCTGCGAGAGAGAGCTAAAATTTAACAACTAACGCCTATTGCTTAAACAAATATGTTCAACATTTTTTCTCTCTACCGGGATTTATTTTCGGCAGGTCGACCGCAAATCGGAGTTTCTAGCAATGAAGATCGCTAGAGTCTCGCTCTACGAAAGAGCGGTGAAATTTTGCGATCGTGAATTGTTTAAACAAATGGGCTCAAATTGATTTCTTTTTTTGGCGATAGTCGTCGCTGGAAATTTGATTACTGTTGAACTTTCTAGTGAACTGAGTTTTCTAAAGACTCGTCTTGAGGCAGGGAAGGGACATTTTTCCAAGCTTTACTAATTAATTTAAACAAATAAGCTCATGCACGATTTATATTCTCGATGCAGCTTATCAACGCTGCATTCGACTTCGGCCAAATTCTCGAACGAACGAGATCGCTCGAGACTCACTCAGCAAAAGAATGGCGAAATTTGACAGGCGATCCCTATTGTTTAAACAAATACGTTCAGCGTTCGTTTTCTCTGCCGAGGTTTAGCTTCGGCAGGTTTCCTGAGGTCAGAATTTTCGGGCGATGGAGATCGCTGGGGACTCTCTTTGCGAGAGAGAGCTAAAATTTAACAACTAACGCCTATTGTTTAAACAAATATGTTCAACATTTTTTCTCTCTACCGGGATTTATTTTCGGCAGGTCGACCGCGGATCGGAGTTTCTAGCAATGAAGATCGCTAGAGTCTCGCTCTACGGAAGAGCGGTGAAATTTTGCGATCGTGAATTGTTTAAACAAATGGGCTCAAATTGATTTCTTTTTTTGGCGATAGTCGTCGCTGGAAATTTGATTACTGTTGAACTTTCTAGTGAACTGAGTTTTCTAAAGACTCGTCTTGAGGCAGGGAAGGGACATTTTTCCAAGCTTTTTTAATTAATTTAAACAAATAAGCTCATGCACGATTTATATTCTCGATGCAGCTTATCATCGCTGCATTCGACTTCTGCCAAATTCTCGAACGAACGAGATCGCTCGAGAGTCACTCAGCAAAAGAATGGCTAAATTTGACAGGCGATCCCTATTGTTTAAACAATTACGTTCAGCGTTCGTTCTCTCTGCCGAGGTTGAGCTTCGGCAGGTTTTCCAAGGCAAACATTTCTAGCGATGGAGATCGCTAGAGACTCTCACTGCGAGAGAGTGCTATAATTTGACAATTAATGCCTATTGTGTTTAAACAAATATGTTGAACATTTTTCCTCTCTGGCAGGATTTATTTTCGGCGGGTTATTCGCGGATCGAAGTCTTTAGCAATGAAGATCCCTGGAGTCTCGCTCTACGGAAGAGCGGTGAAATTTTGCTATCATGAATTGTTTAAAGAAATGGACTGGTATCGATTTCTTTTCTCGACGGCATTCATCGGTAGAAATTTTATTACGCTTGCAAACGAAGTTTGCTAAAGTTTTGTCTTGTGGAAGGGTGGTGACATTTCGGTCTTTTTTAAATTAAAAAGACCATTCCGGTCTTTTTTAAATTAATAAAGACCATTCCGGTCTTTTTAAATTAATTTGAACACATAAGCTCGAGCTGGATTTATATTCTCGATGCAGGTCATCGTTGATGAATTTGACTTCGACGTTTATCGCGGACGAATGAAATCGCCCGAGACTAACATGGCAAAAAAGTGGTAAAATTTTACAAAACAGGCCTATTGTTTAAAGAAATACTGTCGGAATTCGTTCGCTCTGCCGAAGTTTACCTTCGGAGGTTTTCCACGACTAAAATATCCCAGCAATGGAGGTCACTAGATGTTCTCTCTGCGAGAGAGTGCTACAATTCAACAAATAATGCCTATTGTTTAAACGAATATGTTTCGCTGGGGAAGGATTTAAAAAAACGAGGACGGATAACCCGTGACTCGAAAGGGAGACGGTAGGTAAGATAACCCGATCGCTGAGGAGGGATAAAAAATTACGAGGACAGATAACCCGATCGACGGGGAGGGAATCTATAATAACGAGGACAGATAACCCGAAACTCGAAAGGGAGACGGTAGGTGAGATAACACGATCGCTGGGGAGGGATTAAAAAATAACGAGGAGAGATAACCCGAGGCTCGGAAGGGAGACGGTAGGTAAGATAACAAGATCGCTGGGGAGGGATTAAAAAAAACGAGGACAGATAACCCGTGACTGGAAAGGGAGACGGTAGGTAAGATAACCCGATCGCTGGGGAGGGATTAAATAATAATGGAGACAGATAACCCAAGACTCGAAAGGGAGACGGTAGGTAAGATAACCCGATCGCTGGGGAGGGATTAAATAATAACGAGGACAGATAACCCGAGACTCGAAAGGGAGACGGTAGGTAAGATAACCCGATCGCTGAGGAGGGATAAAAAATTACAAGGACAGATAACCCGATCGACGGGGAGGGAATCTATAATAACGAGGACAGATAACCCGAAACTCGAAAGGGAGACGGTAGGTGAGATAACCCGATCGCTGGGGAGGGATTAAAAAATAACGAGGACAGATAACCCGAGACTCGAAAGGGAGACGGTAGGTAAGATAACCCGATCGCTGGGGAGGGATTAAAAAAAAACGAGGACAGATAACCCGTGGCTGGAAAGGGAGACGGTAGGTAAGATAACCCGATCGCTGGGGAGGGATTAAATAATAACGAAGACAGATAACCCGAGACTCGAAAGGAAGACGGTAGGTGAGATAACCCGATCGCTGGGGAGGGATTAAAAAATAACGAGGACAGATAACCCGAGACTCGAAAGGGAGACGGTAGGTAAGATAACCCGATCGCTGGGGAGGGATTAAAAAAAAACGAGGACAGATAACCCGTGGCTGGAAAGGGAGACGGTAGGTAAGATAACCCGATCGCTGGGGAGGGATCAAATAATAACGAAGACAGATAACCCGAGACTCGAAAGGGAGACGGTAGGTAAGATAACCCGATCGCTGAGGAGGGATAAAAAAATACGAGGACAGATAACCCGGTCGACGGGGAGGGAATCTATAATAACAGGGACAGATAACCCGAAACTCGAAAGGGAGACGGTAGGTGAGATAACCCGATCGCTGGGGAGGGATTAAATTATAACGAGGACAGATAACTCGAGACTCGAAAGGGAGACGGTAGGTAAGATAACCCGATCGCTGAGGAGGGATAAAAAATTACGAGGACAGATAACCCGATCGACGGGGAGGGAATCTATAATAACGAGGACAGATAACCCGAAACTCGAAAGGGAGACGGTAGGTGAGATAACCCGATCGCTGGGGAGGGATTAAAAAATAACGAGGAGAGATAACCCGACGCTCGGAAGGGAGACGGTAGGTAAGATAACCCGATCGCTGGGGAGGGATTAAATAATAACGAGGAGAGATAACCCGAGGCTCGGAAGGGAGACGGTAGGTAAGATAACAAGACCGCTGGGGAGGGATTAAAAAAAAACGAGGATAGATAACCCGTGACTGGAAAGGGAGACGGTAGGTAAGATAACCCGATCGCTGGGGAGGGATTAAATAATAACGGAGACAGATAACCCAAGACTCGAAAGGGAGACGGTAGGTAAGATAACCCGATCGCTGAGGAGGGATAAAAAAATACGAGGACAGATAACCCGATCGACGGGGAGGGAATCTATAATAATAAGGACAGATAACCCGAAACTCGAAAGGGAGACGGTAGGTGAGATAACCCGATCGCTGGGGAGGGAGTAAATAATAACGAGGTTCGATAACCCGAGACTCGAAAGGGAGACGGTAGGTGAGATAACCGGATCGATGGGGAGGGCACAAAAAATAACGATGACAGATAGCTCGAGACTCAAAAAGGAGACGGTAGGTAAAATAACCGAATCGATGGGGAGGGACTACAAAATAACGAGAACAGATAACCCGAGACACGAAAGGAAGGCAACAGGTAAGATAACCCGATCGCTGGGAATGGGTTAAACAATAACGAGGCAGGGATTGAAAAATAACCAGGCACATGATCAGGCAAGGCTTCGCTGCACTCACCGATACGCAAAGCAACCGCCTTCTAGGATTTGCGCTGCTCGACATTTTCCTTCTCGAGCACTTCTTTTCGCGACCCAGTTTCGAAATGGCACACTTGGTCATCTGCGCGCTGTACACAAATATTCGGCCGATCACGTGAACTTTTCGCCGATTCGACGCACGTTTCACGACTATATTCGTAAACCCTTTTTCACACATCGCGGATAAACCGACCCGTTCTAGAATTCTTGCGAATGTATGACGCACGCAGCAACATATTTCGAAAAAAAACTGCATGTCAACCGAACGAATATAAAACGTTCCGCGAGGGGTGCCGCTTCCGACTGTCAAAAAACAATTTGCTGTCTCGGAAGGATACGAGCGCGGTCGGTAAACACGGAACGATGCGAGCTGCGCGCTGTCAGTTAGAAAACAGATGAACTAGACTATCGTGTCCGTCGATAATATTTTGAGCTTTGATGGTACAATTTTGCTACTTTTATGTAAAAAATTTCAAAATGAGTTTTCTCCGCCATTTATTCATGAAAACAAGTGAAACAAAGCTTGAAATGTGTGATTTTTCATGGTCGAGAGCATGGTTCCCTCCAAATTACCGAAAACGCGATGAAATAGTTAATAATTCACAATTTATCCCATGGTAACCACAAACTGTAAATTTTTTTTGGAAATTTGGGAAAATGGCGAGAACCATGCTCTCGGAGCTGGCGTCCTGCATGCCCACAAGAAATTTCATTCCAATTGGTTGTTCCGTTTGGGAGAAACGGCATTTCAAAATTTCGAAGTGGTCGAAGGCGTGTGATACATGGCCTTAAGTTGCAAAACAAGTAATTTAAATAGTACTTTTGTCCAACTTTTTTAGTTCAAATAGAAGATAATTCAATACTGAAGCTAGATCACTTTGGTTTTTTTCGATCGGACATATATTGTTTTTACTATCGCCGGCACCGTTTTCCAAAACTTGTGAAAATGAAAACTCGAGAAAACGGGCTGTAAAGTTCTGCCCGAGCATTCGCACCTGCTCGACGCTCGGCCACTAAAACTGATCTAGCTTCGAAAATATGTCGAATTGGCCTCTAAAATTTTGAACACATATTCTTGGATAGTTTTGGAATAGATTTAAGACAAAAACGAAAAATCGATTTTTTGAAGCCTGTAAAGCAGACTACTGCCTTAAAGGAAATGGGGTGTGCGTCGCGGTCGTAATGTTGTTCAGAATGTCGCTTTGCGGAATCGAGATTACTTGACGTGACACGTCGAATTCCGTCTAGTCGAGTAATAAAGTTGGTCATGTATTCAGTATATGCGTCGATTTTCTGTACAGGCGGGAACGCAGAAATCAGCCGCGAATTCCTCCCGTACATGAGTTCGTATGGGATGAAATTTCATCCTATATTCCGGAAAGCACCCCTATCGGGGGGAGGGGGGTTAGACTTGAAACATTTTCTATCTTCCTCGGGTTTGATATAATCCCATTTTTATTGACGTTGTACGTCAGGTGGCCCAAGAGACGCTTCCGAAGAAAATTTGAACCATGTCCATATTCCGGAAAGTACCCCTGTCGGGGGTAAAACTGAAACAAAAATTATCTCCAGGAGGTTCAATAAAAATCCATTTTTTTATTGGCGCTGTACGTAAGGTGACCCAAGAGACGCCTCTGAAAAAAATGTCAACCATGTCCATATTCCGGAAAGCACCCCTATCGGGGGGAGAAAATTAAAAAATATTTTATCTTCCGGCAGTTCGATATAAACCTTTTTTTATTGGCGTTGTATGTTAGGTGACCCAAAAGAAGATTCCCAAGAAAAATTCAACCATGTGCATATTACGGAAAGCACCCATATGGAGGGGTGAAACTTGAAAAATTTTCGTCTCCTGGGGGTTCAATATAATTTTTTATTGGCGTTGTATTTGAGGTGAGCGAACGGCGATTTCAAAAAAAAATTCAACCATGTCCATATTCCGGAAAACACCCATATCGAGAGGTGAAACTTGAAAAATTTTCTATCTCCCGCGGGTTTAATATAATCCCATTTTTTATTGGGGTTGTACGTAAGGTGGCCCAAGGGATTGTTGTGCCGCTAATTTTGCGCCAACATAATTGTGCCCTTGAAGTTACGACCTCGAAGAGAATGGTTGCGGGAATCGGGCGATCGCGGACGGGTAGCTGGGTGCTTCCAATTATGAGTAAATCTCCAACTTGAAATTATGAACTTACAAATATTGAACTTTATTATAACTAGGCAACATTTGTTATACAAGATGTTTAGTTGCCTTGAGATCGACCTCTTCGGTTACCACTTTTACCTTTCGGTTCCTGTAATTGTTAGCTCGGTTATTGGCGGTCATTCGTTCTAGAACGTTCGAATCGTACGATATCGATTCAGCCATTTGTATCGCCAAAGTCACCTCTCGAGGTGCTTCTCTTGCCAAAACTGCTGTCGTTGCACAGGGGCCTATGGCCTCTCGATTTCGCAAATCGTATATACTCGTTTCTATGCGCCTTAAATTATGCGCTTCATTTCGGGGCAAAAAATTCCTCCCCCTTAGGAAGACGTAATCCATTATTTCGGCTCCGATACATAAATATCATTATTACATTTTTTTTCGTGTCATGTCGTCTCTCGGCTTACAAATAATTTTACAAATGCGTGTTACGTGTGACATATTCCACACGTACATACTTATTTTAATTGAACCCTTCAATTGACATTTACTGTCCCATTTTTTAATATACCTTTATTCCCTTATTTTTTGTGTGTTTACATTGGACGGGTTCGCGGCGTGTTACGCGTGAACGTGACTCTAAGGTTCTTGGAGTCAGCTGTTGATTTACGCTTCCTTGTAACTGTAGGTCGCGTGCGGTGATTTGGTATGTACTTGTATATTATGTACATGATAATGATTATAACAGGAATGAATATACTTATGTCCTAATAATATGTTTATACGTTGATACGGAATCGTGGTCGTTACTTAATTTTGTTTTTAGATTTTCGATCCGTTCTCCTATTTTGTTGATTTCTGTTGGATCGTTTATTATTTCATAAGGCATATTATTTTCTAATAATGGATGTTATATATCCATTTCTGGAAACAAAAATGTTAAATTATATGGTGGTAGAAAGGTTATGGTTTTTTTTTGTTTCGTTTCTTTTAACGTTTCGATTAAAGTTTTAACGTTGCGATTAAAATCGTCGGAGGTGACGGAACATTGCCCGTCCAAAGCCAATATACCAATACCTGTTATTGTTGTATGTTCTATTGCCGATTGTTTACAATTTATCGCAAGCGCTTTGGTCTCGGGCGCTACGTACAACCATCGTCCTTCTTTCTCTAAAGCGATACTATTGATTTTTTAAATTTCACCAGGCGACGAGTACAATTCAATATGTCTGGGTTTTTTCCTATAAATGTTATTTCGCACGATGCCTCTGATTGTATTATTTGTCTCGCGCGTTTCGGATGGCAGTAATATTGATTATTCTTTATTTTACATGCCGCTAATTCGTTTTTGGTTAGCGTTAAATAATCTCTCTGGTCTCGATTTATTATTACACATTTCATAGACGTTTCTATGAATTGAAAATTATTTCATTCTACTCGTACGGGCAAAGAATAGACTTTGTTAACGCCAAATTCGATGTTTTCGATTAAAGGTATTCTCAGAACTAATACCAAGGTGCTTTTGCTACAATAGGATCCTATTTCCGTGACCTTTAATAGGTCGTTCATTTTCTCGCGTTCGACTGACGTTGAAAACTCAAGTCCCCGTGGCAAATCCGGTAATGCCTCTTTCAGGTACGCTGCCAATTGTCTATGCGACAATGTGGTAGGGTTAACTATTCCCTTTGGTAATCCTACTAGGAAAATCTCTATTAGACATATATCGTTTAATAATGATTCTATGATTAGGCTAATTGCAGTTAATTTTTCGTCAAGTTTTTCGTAATTTTTCGTCTCGTTAAAATATGCATTACTAAATTAGTTACACCGTGTTGCAATTCTGCAACTATACATTTTAGGGAATTTTCGTTAGCTGTATAACGGCTCGTAGTTCGATGGAACATTCCGATCGTAGATTTTTGAATTTGTAAATTTTCGTTTAGCACATCGTCGGTGGTTTTTTGTTTTCTTATTATTTCGTTAATTTGATCATTCATTTTCTGAGCGTCATCTGCGTCTAAATTACCCGTTATTGATTTTATTATTGACCCGAATCCATTGATCAATCCTCTCTTAACAATTTTTCTTATTGTTCCTGTGATATCGTAGATCACTTCTACTTCGCTTTCTATTTTCTTTTCCATATTTTCGAAGGAATCCGCTAATGCGGTGCATAATTTTCACTGTTTCGCTATATGCATTTGCATTTGTATATGGGGCATTCCATACCAATTCGACCTGGGTCTGACCCTCGACCCCTCAAATCTGGTTCCCGATTTTTCCTATCATTACTCTCACTCTATCAAGCAATTACAATTTTTTTCAGATTTTTCAAAATAAATTTAAGCGCGTCATGAATTTTTGAATTTTTTTTTGAACACCTCGATGGCCGTAATCGAAAAACCTGAAAAAAATCCCAAAAATACAGTGTCAGATATAAAAAATGTTAGTGTAAAATTCATAATGTCTGGGCTTTTGCTTCAACCCGTTTTTTAGCTTTTTGAGCAAAAAAAATGAAAAAAATAAGAAGCAGAGGTCAATTTACTGTAGACTGTTGCTCGAAATTTTGTATGCATAGTACCAGATTTTTAAAAAAATTTCTCCGATTTTTCTAAAGTGTATTTTGTAATTTTCGATTTTTTTTTTTTTATCATGGTTGACAAAAACCCTAATTAGGGATTTGGAAATGATGCGAATTGCACTAACAATAAGCGTAAGATGCCTGGTGAGGTTCGGTACACTCTAAACTACTATTGAACTACTACTGTAGACAGTAGCTTGAATATTTTTGATGATAGCGAACGGTTTTTAGAAATTTTTAAGGATTTTTTAAAGCATTTTTTTCTGTAATATCACGTAAAATCATGATTAATTAAAAGCGGTCATGAACAGTGATCGCTCTTAATTAAATAATTAAGAGCGGAAATAATTTTTAATTTAACAATCAATATCAATTTTAATCATCAATTCGCATGGTTTTATCTACGCTTTATTCCAGAAACTACAATGAAATCATCGTAGAGAATAATATTTCCATCACTGACAATCTGAGATGCGTCAACACATTTTTATATCACATGTGCCTTTAAAATGATTTTTGATATAATAAAAAGGTTCTGCAGACTTTTTTTTATTGTTTTTCTTTATAATGTTGTGGATTTTAAATTAATTAATTAATTATTTAATTAAGAGCGATCACTGTTCATGACCGCTTTTAATTAATCATGATTTTACGATGATATTACAGAAAAAAATGCTTTAAAAAATCCTTAAAAATTTCAAAAAACCGTTCGCTATCATTAAAAATATTCAAGCTACTGTTTACAGTAGTAGTTCAATAATAGTTTAGAGTGTACCGAACCTCACCAGGCATCTTACGCTTATTGTTAGTGCAATTCGCATCATTTCCAAATCCCTAATTAGGGTTTTTGTCAACCATGATAAAAAAAAAAATTCGAAAATTACAAAATACACTTTAGAAAAATCGGAGAAATTTTTTTAAAAATCTGGTACTATGCATACAAAATTTCGAGCAACAGTCTACAGTAAATTGACCTCTGCTTCTTATTTTTTTTCATTTTTTTGTGCTCAAAAAGCTAAAAAACGGGTTGAAAAAAAAGCCCAGACATTATGAATTTTACACCAACATTTTTTATATCTGACACTGTATTTTTGGGAATTTTTTCAGATTTTTCGATTACGGCTATCGAGGTGTTCGAAAAAAAAATTCAAAAATTTATGACGCGCTCAAATTTATTTTGAAACATCTGAAAAAATTGTAATTGCTTGATAGAGTGAGAGTAATGATAGGAAAAATCGGGAACCCGATTTGAGGGGTCGAGGGTCAGACCCAGGTCGAATTGGTATGGAATGCCCCATATGCATATTTCTTCTTTTCTCCTATGATATTTTTTATGCGCGCGAAATACTCGCGTCTTCGCGATCGCGACGGCGTTTTTTAGCAAACGTGTATCCAGTCGGATGCTGTGTCAGCACCCTGGGTGTCCTTGAAGGTGCTTCTATTTCCTCCACTCTAAGTTTTTGTGTGACAAATTAGTGAGGGGTGGGGATATTTCACTTGTTTTTGGAGCTCCATTATTCCAGAGAAGCATCATTGATCTTTGATTTTCATCGAGTGTGGAGTACAAAAAAATTAAAGTGAGTATATTTTATAAAAATTGTTCGTGCTGTGTTTAGGATATATTCGTTAATCCCTTTTTTATTTATTTATTTTCGCGTGTTTTTTTTTATTCTACTTTTTAATTAAGTTCTTTTTTTTGTTTTATTATTCTAGATCGTGCGATCGACGCGCACGGGAGGTCGTCGTGGAGGGGAGTGCGGCAGCAGACATTTATTGCCCACGCCCGGGGCGTAAGGGCCCGCTTATTTTTGCTGTATCGTGAAGTATCAATATCTCTTAACCAAATATCGTTTACAGACCTTTGAGTTTTGCGCATCAAGTCTAATTTTTACTGGGGTGAAAATGTCGAATTTCGTCCCAAATAAGCACCATTTGCGGGAAGTGTGGATTTTCTGTTTCAATTGGTAGAAAAGTGCAGCTGAAGCCCACCGAATGCTTGTGGAAGTTTATGGTGAATCTGCACCGTCGGATAAATCTTGCAGAGAATGGTTTCGACGGTTTCAAAGTGGTGATTTTAGTGTTAAGGACAAAGAGCGTTCGGGTCAACCGAAAAAGTTTGAAGATGATAGAGACATTACTCGATGAAGATTCGTGTCAAACGCAAAAAAAGCTCGCACAAACATTAGAAGTTACGCAATAAGCTATTTCGAAACGACTCAAAGTCGCGGGATACATCCAAAAACAAGGAAATTGGGTCCCATACGAATTGAAACCGAGAGATATCGGACGACAATTTTGCATATCCGAAATGTTGCTAGAACGTTACAAAAAAAAATCTTTTCTGCATCGAATCATTACCGGAGACGAAAAATGGATTCATTATGACAACCCGAAACGGAAAAAATCGTATGTACAGCCCGGTCAACCCGGAACATCAACGCCGAAGCCGAATATCCATGGTGCCAAGGTTATGCTCTGTATTTGGTGGGATCAGAAGGGTGTGATCCACTATGAGATATTAAAACCTGGTCAAACCATCACGGGTAACTTCTACAGGCAACATTTGATCCGTTTAAAGCGAGCTATAGCCGAAAAACGTCCAGAGTATGCGACCAGACACAAGTCCATAATCTTTCAACATGACAACGCTCGGCCTCACGTTGCTATTGTGGTTAAAAACTATTTGGAAAATAGCGGGTGGGAAATTCTGGCTCACCCGCCTTATAGCCCAGACCTTGCCCCTTCCGACTACCATTTGTTTCGATCGATGCAGAACGCTCTGACTGGAATACGCTCCACGTCACAACAGGGTATCAAAAATTGGCTCGATTCATTCTTGGGTTCAAAAGATGAACGCTTCTTCCGCGACGGAATTCATAAATTACCAGAAAGATGGGGAAAAGTAGTGGCTAGCGATGGACAATATTTTGATTAATGTATTAATTCATTTTATCATTCAAATAAGTGCGTTTTTTAAGCAAAAAACGGACCGAATTAAGTTGTACACCTAATAAAATAAAATCTCTTGTATAATGTAAGAAATTTTATTTAATTTTCATGATAATATGTATTTTGCTTCGTTATAATCACAGAAATTCGAGGTTGTTCCCCTTTCTATTACTACACAGTCATTTTTCAATTTTATTTTTGTCCGTGCTACGATAAGAAAATGTTATGCTCATTACAATGTCTCGGTTGCAATCAAAATTTTTATTTGCATTGTATAATTATTTTGTATATGTAGGTATCCTGTAGCTGCACGACAAATTGTGCCACAGCAGCTGTAAGAAATCTGGAATGCCATGCTCCAGATTTTGCAACTATTGCAATGGCGAGCGTTGCAAAAATGTTCTCGCTACCAGGCCGAATTTATCAACGGAATATGGCATAGACGGGGAGCTTGACGAGTTCGACATCGGCGGACATGGTGTGCAGAAATATGCACCGGAAAAAAACGTCGCTGAAGGCGAAAATGACTTCGAAACAGACAATTACGAGAAGACGTGAAGTATTCTCCCGTACGATAAATTTGAATTATAGTACCACCGCAGAACATTAGATGAGCGGAACACAACACGTGATTGATAAAAGTGCTTCCACAGTACCCATTGTAGCTACAAGATTTTATATCCGGAATAGAAGCAAAAAAAGTTTAAAGCATATGAAAATGAAAGTTTGTTAGTGAAAAAAGTCAATTCTGCAAGTTAAAAAAACAAATTTAAACATTCAAACGGCCATCGTTTCTCAAAAAGTCTGTTTTTGTTTCAAATCAGCTACGAAAAAACTTCTTTTTTACGTCCGCAAAAATGTTTGGCTTATTTTTTTTAATTAAAAAATGTTGGAGCTACCATGTTTACCAGAAGGACACTTTTACCAAAAAGAACCTACATTTCGACTTGAGAAGAAATGTATTTCTTTTTAAATAAAAAAAACTTTTTAACGTAAAAAAGTTTGTCAACCTTCGCCCTGTCTTGTATATGTAGCCATTTAATTTTTCCCAAAAATCACACAGTAATTACTAATAAATTAAAATGATTATTAACAATTTATATATATATATATAATATATTTATAATAATAATTAATATAAAGTAACATTTCGAAAATTCCCAGCACTCATTTTCCGGTTTAGTCAGTGTCAGAAAGCTGTCACACGAAACACATTCTCCCGAACTACCCAAGTCCGAAAAATTAAAGGAACAGAAAGCTTCTTGCATTTTTTTTAGTGTTTTTTGAAGCGCTGTATCTGTGTGAAAAATGGTCATATGCAGATGAAAAAAAAAGCATTTTGAAGATTCAAGTTTCTAGTTTTGAGATCTGTCGGCAAACATTTTTTGTGAGCTACGGTTATCGCGCAATCATGAGAAATAGCGCGAGGAAAAAAATGTCCAAATTTTTTTGTTTCTTTTCAAGGTTCCACGAGCTCAGGACATTTTTGTTCAGTTAAATCAATTGATAGGTGAGTTAGCTTGTTTATTCAGCTTCAATTTCATTTTTTATTAGTCTTTCTACGTCAATTTTTTTGCTGAGATATCCGACCTTGAATGAAAAACGATCCTTTTGTCTTTAATCACCAATATCTCAGCAACCAATGATCGCACAAGGATTTAAAGGGCAGCTTCGAGAACTTGAATACATTTCCTACAAAATTCTTCCATCGATTTTTGAGACATTTTTTTTTCATCCTTAACATCGATATGAAAAAAGTACAAAAAATTGACGTTTTACGGCTTTTCAGTAAATCTACCACTACACTACAAGCGTTGATGGACAGACTAGGGTTGCCAGGTTTTTTTTCAGCTTGATGTATCCCCAATAGCCCTGTAAATTTGCGAATTGATCTGTCGTACTGTTTTTCCGGAACGATTGATCAAAGTTTACAAAACAATTGAAGGACCAAGTCTATTGTTCCTAAACATCGTGTAATCATCATCAAAATGAAAAGACCAGCTTTTTCGACTTTTTTCACAACTTTGCACTAGTTGCTTGTTAAATTTGAGAGAAAAAATTCGAAAAATTTCCAATTTTTTTATTTATTTGTAAAACGTTTCAGGAAACAACACTGACTCGTTTTAGACACGATTCGGCCTTCGCTCACCATAATTTCACTCGTCGTTATTTTCATTAATTAAAAGTTGATTCCTCCAAGTTGTATTCACTACTCTATCTGAGAAGATTTATGCTATGCGTATACGCTCACTATCACGTTTGACGACGTACTGTGCGGCGATCGGACCGAGTTTGACGCCCATCACCTCCAAAATCTTCAAAACCGGTTGTAAATCTTCGTTGAAAATGCAAGCAGCTGTTTGGCATGCAATTTCAACTATTTTTTTTCTACTGAAGATGTGGAAATTTTTCCACTCTCGTTGTTGTTTTCAGTATTTCCTCCGAGGCACCGTTAAAGTAATTCTTCCGTAGTCAAATCTTCGTAGATCGGTTTCAAAATTTCTTGAACATCTTTAGCGAGAGCAGGAACTTCCATATGACCTCATGGTCATGCAGATGCTTCCACATGACCTCATGGTCATGTGGAAGCACTCCTTGAAATTTTCGCTTTTTGGCTCTCGAACCTGGACGTCTCCATGAAGCATTTTGTCGCGAGGACTTTTTATCAATTGTAACAATCACGAACGCAGAGATGTTACCGTTTTGAAGTTTCAAACTCGACTGATGTTGAAAGAGCAGTATAGCGTCGTTTTCAGTTACTTTTCCCTCCAAAAATGCACGTGTAAAGGTTCAATTCGAAGAATAAAGAACCATAAATGAGTAGACTTAAGCAGGGTTACTAGATTCATAAAAGGTGGTAACTGCTCAAGTGTATAAAGCCAGGTACGCGGCACCCCTTCGAGTGGAGCAGATGAACGTGCTCAGGTAGTAAAGTAAAGGTCACACAAAAATACAGTTAGATTCCTCCGATCTTCATAAAATTTTAGTATGATACTTTTAGATATGTATACTTCCGAAAAATGTTATTAAAAAAAATCGATTTTCTGAAAATTGTAAAGTGAGAAGACGCCTGAAGTACCAGGGAATATAGAAAGTAAATACAATAATCTGCTTTATTATTTGAAAAATGTCCAAGCAATGTTTGTCGTTTTCATGGTTCACGCGTACACTCCTTTGGATGATATTCGTTGTGAAAACAAACGAAACATTTAAAGTGTCGACACTACGAACATTGGATAAGTGCTAATTCGCTCTCGTCGCAGTCACATCTTTTGCTTTCTCAATTCCGCCGGAAAAGCCACTGCGTTCAGGTTGTTGAAAAATTCTTTTTCCGTTGGGTGCAGTTTCGCAGCTGGCCAGGCATAACTGTAATAAAATTGAACTTATAGTATATTGTATGCAAGCTATCCGAAAATTTGTAATAAAAATAATGCGTCATTCATGTACCATATCATGTTTTTATATGCTGGAGCCTGTAGTTGGTCATGTACGAGCGAATGAATTCTGATTATATCCTCCCTCAACGTGATTTCTTTATCATGTTGCAGTAGATATGGAGAGTTCTGGAAGTGGCGAATGTAATTTTTCACTTGACGATAAAAGTATACATCACACGGCTGACAAAATGGTGTGCGTCGCGGTGGTATAACTGATAAAGTGCAGGTTGGGAAGCCATCTTCATCGGTGAATTTCAGCTTGTGTAAATCTGTGGAGCTTGACCACCCCACGAGTCAAGAATGTACAGGAATGGATTAGTTTCTACATACGCCTGTATTACTTGATCCAAAAACTCTTCGTAGGTGTTTTTTTGTAGTTTTCCAGATTTCGTCGACGTGATGTGAACATTTGGGTACTGCAACACATATTCGTCGACTTCTTTTTGGACTTAGGGCCGAATTTACCGGTGACTTCTTGAAGACAAACGAATACTTTGGGCAATAATTTTCCAGATAACGTGATAGCATATTGTGCGGCATAAGAATGCGTCAGTTTATTCATTTGTCCCATGGCAATTTCGGTCACCTTTTCACCTTTATGTGACAATGTGCGCCTGCTGCTTATCCTATACTCACATCCCGTTTGATCCGTATTTATAACGTAATCAGGGTCGAATTGCTCGACCATCTTACTTGTCTATTGTTGATATTTTGAAGCGGTTTCCATCAGTTCGTCTAATGTTCTTTTATCCTTTTGATTGACGTACTTTGTGACGTGTCGTTGCGATATACGATGCTTTAATTTAAAGCGAGTTACCCAAGTACCTGAAGCTCTGAATTCAAAATTTGCATCAAAAAATTGGAAAGCAGCAGCCATTGCGCACTGTTGGAGCATTCGAGTTGTTACTAGGACTGCTTTCTGATCTCTCGCCTCGATAAACCGATCATAAACAAGAATTGATTACTTCTAATTTGTCATTCCGTGTACCACGTTCTTCAATTTGAGCTCTCCACTTTGACAACTGTGTTTTGCTTTTCAATAACCTTGTTGAGTGTTTTTGCAAAGTTGCTAAGGATCATTTTGGATGTAAGTCAGCAAGTTCCACGGCCTTGATTTTTACAGCAAATGGAATTCTGTTGCGCGCGTCTACCTCATCTTCTTCGTTAGATTCCAAAGAAGTAATGTCTTGTTCCATCTTTCTTTTTTTTCTTTGCGACGGTTTCTTCACTCCCTGTTCAAAGACCATCGCTTTCTCCTTCTGCGTTGGAGAATAACACTTCCTGTTCAGTAAACACCATACTTCCGTACATATCCAGAAAGCGCTTGAACAATTCTCTGCCAATGAATGCAGACCGTTCACTGATCTTGGGGCTTTCTGATTCAACTATGAATTTGTGTTTAATCAATAGCTTCCGGAGATAACATATTCCGTCAGCCAATTCTTGTTTTTCTTTCTCGCTGGCTGGAGGCCATAACAGATTACTTCTGTGGTCTTCCACCAAATCTTCAATATCATCGTTATTGCATTCACTGGTCACTTGCGAACTGCTTGCACTCTGCTCCATTTCAAAACGTCTGCACACTTCGAAAGAACGCGCTCAATTAACGAGGAGCGTCCTTTTTGGCAGTTAGAACCCTCAATACTCACATACAAACCAGGGTTTCGGGGAACTCACTCCCAAGGAACTCACATTCGGGAAACGGCAGGTGGGGTGACAATGAACAGTAGAACACCAACGGTCGCGGGCCGTCCACGAATTTTGGTGAATTAATACCCCATGGTACCGACAGGTATAAAATTGTTATGACCCTGCCGAGAAACTTCCATGGAATGTGAACACAAGGTTTACCCGAACTACTTACGCGGAATATTTATCAGGTACCCGAATTTTCCAATAATAAAGCAGATTATTGTATTTACTTTCTATATTCCCTGGTACTTCATTGAAACACTTCCTGCACGTTATTCCATTCAAAGAAAAACCAAAATCAATCGTCCAATTGTGGCTCACGTTTTCGATAATAAACAAAAAATTACAACGAATTTGAAAAAAAAAAAAATTGACGAGATTTGAACCCGAGCCGCCCGGACGAGAGTCACGTTCGCTGGCCGCTCGGCTACTCGCTCTGTTGCTTCACCGCTTACGCCTTACGAATCATAAAGAGTCTGGTAAACTTCAACCCGCGATTTCTCGGAAACGGGGCCGTGTTGGCAGCTAATGCTTATGGGATTTGATTAGTACCTGCCCACACTATAACCATGCGGAGTCAGTGCCCGTAACTCGATGCCGATGGTTCAGAACGGCCGATTCCTTGTCCAAAAGTCGAAAAATGAAGGTTGAAAGATCGATGTTTTTGAAATGGATTCTTTCAGAGTCGTAAGTTGCCTCTCGTAGGAACACACGCGCGACGCTTCAGTGCCCAGTTATACAGTGCTCCAGAAAATCATACATAATTTTACAACGACGCGTCCGATTCCAATTTTCCAAAATGGAAAATGTTTATGAAGGTATGTAGAAACATTTTATGTACTTCAATGTTTGAAAATGTTTGTTGGTATTTATGAAACGTTATGCTAAAGGTAGTCATGATTTTCATATTTTTTCGCTTCTTTAAATATACATTTGTGTCGATACAAAAAAATTTTAACACATTTTAACGCTGGCATTGACAGGGACATGTTTGTTGAACTATCTATTAATGAAATTTTCAAGAATTAGCTGCTGGAAAGTTGCCCATTTTGAATAATAACGATTTTAGTGTTACCGTGCACGCTGTCGTGCGCGTTACGCACTGTGACCACTGGCGATACTCTCCGCTCAACTTTCTATACCTGAGGCTTGAAAGGTCCCAGGTATGGAGGGTTTTTCGTAGATGTTTTCTATCTCTTTCTAAAGTATTGTGGAGATAAGTACGGTATATTATTGCAACGGTGTAGCATTGTGAATAAAGATTTAAAATAAAATTCCAACCGTAATGACCATTTTTACAAACATATCGAAATATGTTTACAAATATTATTTCAAACATTGTTCATGAACAATAAAAACAATTTGTAAAATATAATAATATAGTTTTTTAATCGATTGTTCATGACTGTAGGATTGCTTATGGGAGGGGGTAAAATCGCTGAATGGCTAAATGTAGAACGATAAAGATTTCGAAACGACAGAATTATGAACTCTCAAAATAACGAAGGTTAAATTATTTGAAATTTTATACTTCGACCGATGACAAAATCAAATAACTATTACACCCAAGGATTATTTATTCGAGAGCTCATTTATTCGAGAAAATGTATTTAGATAGTCCGCAATTCGAGTCATACAAATACAGATTCGAACAATCTAGAACATTCGTATCTCCGAAATAGAAAAAAGTGAGCATCCAATATTCGTAATACCGTCTATGGCGAAAAGCCAAATATCGAGGCTACAAACTTCGAATGTGTAGATCTTAGAAACGTAAATGATCGATGGTCCGAAATGGCGAATACCTAAATAGCGAACATGGGAGCGTGCCCCGACTGAGCGCTAGCGTCATCTGTCGTCTTCATCCTGAAGCGCAAGTAGTATTGCTCGATCCCAAGTTTTCGATATACGGATCGGATTGTTCGCCCGTTTGGCCTATTGCTATTTTAAGGACATGTAGTTCACGCGTCCGACCGCTTCGAAATTTTGATCCGCCGATTCTCCCAAACGGTACAACGAATTGGGATGCAATTTTTTGTGTACATGCAACATTGTAGTACCGAGAGCTTGACACTCGAGATTTTTCCAAATTTTTAAAAAAAAATGTACAGTTTGTTGTTACCACGGGAGAAATGGGACATTTTTGGCTGACGCATTGAATGTATGCGAATTTGGGAAGTGTCAAGCTCTAGACCATGAAAAAACACACATTTTGAGCTTTGTCTAAAGTGATTTCGTGGGAAAATAGTGAAGAATCGGCAGATTGAAATTTTTTACACAAATGTAGAAAAAATGCACCAATGGAGCTCAAAATATTATCAATAGTCGGGAAAAACTAGTTCAGCTAATTCCTCATTGCTGGCACTCGCATTTACCGTGTTACCGACGGTGCCCGCATCGTTTCAAAACAACAATTTGTGTTTTAACAGGTCGGAAAAAGCGGCTATAACCTCGTATATTCATTCGCAGTTTTTTGTCGTGAGAACGTGCTGTGTTTTATAGCAGAGTATTTCCACAAGCTGTATTGCTGAGGTAAGTTTATTTGCCACGAGGCCCTATGCAAAGCGATCGCGGCGCCATCCGACGGTAGTAGGCAGTGGCTCGTAGCTCAAAACTGCAAGCTCTCTGCATTACCTAACGTAAAAACTACGTAAAAACTAACATTTTTACGTTACGTACAATATATATACTATATATATACAATATGTTGAGAACAGAAAATGCGACGTTGAGGGGCTTCAAAATTCCCGCGAGTAGAGGGCGCACTAAAGGGCGCTGAGAGCGACATCGTCTGAGAAAAAGGAGGGAAGTGTCGCGAACGCGACGTGCCGGTACACGAGCGAAAAAGAAAAGGCGAGTAGGAAAAGGGACGCGATAGCGTGAGCACGTAAGAGCGGAAGAAACGTGTATGTGAGAGAGAGAGAGAGAAAGCGCCTCACCATGCGGTCGGTTGAGGGCTCCGCGCGTAAAAAGTAGTCCGTGTGCGTGTATAAATGTAAACGTTCAGTGCGTACCTGTGATATCCTTAATATTTAATTCTTATTAATTATCGCGCTGCGGCATACTGGGGCCTAACCCCATAAATAAATATATTTATTTACAATTAACAATATAAAAGAAAGACTCCAGACTATGGTTATTCGCCTACCCCCCCCCCCCCCCCCCCCCCCTCGTTCCCCGGAAGAGACAGGAAACGGAGTGCAAACTCGTCGGAAAATAGAAATAAAGTATCGGGCGTGAGTATTTCGTGAGATCTAGTGTTTAAAATATAATAAATATATATACAACTTTTTAAATTTTAACAGGACATACATGCAAAGAAATCATTTGTACACGCAGACAAATATTCTTGGCCCTACGTAATGAATGGAGCTCGAAATTTGACAAACAAGTAGAAGTTCTGGAAAAATATTTTACCGAATCGGAAGGATGTCCTTTCGCAATTTCAATTGATAAAAGGAAATGTTTAAGGAATCTCCTATTTACAATGAAGAAAAAATGGCAGGATAGCCGCAGAATTCTGAAGCGCTTTTACGCCAATCATGAAGAATGGCTTGACCAGGCCGTAGCTATTGCGGTTTGTCTATTTTCCTATTTCTTATATCATTGAAATTTTTCATTTAAACGTTTTTTTCACTTTCGAGCTGACGTTATTGCGATTTGTTGTAGAATGCGGATTTCAAAAACAGGGACGTACCTACTCCTAATTCTGATCCATCAGGATCGGATAAAAGCCACAAATTTGGAAGACCCTCGTTGGACTTTTCATCATCCAGCGAACGGAGTAAGCGCCGAAAAGTCGATGATCTTCGGAGATCAACAAGTCCAAGGGCATTGGCATTCGCAACGGAAATGAATCTTCGTGCTTCTGGGTCCCACGCTGCAGCAAAGGTGCTCAAGGATATTACAACCACTTCTCCTACGCGAGCCTCTCGGTATCAGTTAGCATTCGCACAAAGTTCTAGACCAGTACGTCAAGAAATTAGCGCAGATGTTGCTTTGAACTTGATAATAAGCGGTAAAATGACGAAAGAAACGTACAATATGGTCCGGGAATTAACCAATGAAAACAGCGACGTGTCGGTTTATCCCAGTTATCATAAAATATTAGCTGCTAAATCTCGTTGTTACCCACCAGAGTGTTCAATACGTATAACGGAAACAAGCGTGGAAGTATCATTGCAGGCTTTACTAGACCATACTACAGCTCGATTGGTTCAAGTACAATCTGATATCATAAAAACACCCGACAGTTCTTTCACGAATAACATGAAATTAATTTTGAAGTGGGGATGCGATTGTTCGTCGTCGCAGCAGTATAAGCAAAAATTTGACAAAAGCGACAGCTCTGACGTTGATGTATTTTTTACGTCCGTGGTTCCGTTACAAATGCTAGCTTCAGACGACAAATCTGAGCGGCAACTCGTCGTTTGGAAGAACCCAAGGCCTTCTTCACCCCGTTACTGCATACCGTTGAGATTGCAATTTTTGAAAGAAACCGTGCAGTCAACTGTTGATGAAAAAAATATCGTTGATAAGCAGATGCATCTCTCGTCACGTTCGCTACAGTAACGGAGGGTACTAACGTTGAAGTAAAATATGAATTATCGTTTACAATGATAGATGGAAAGGTGAGAAATGCTATTACTGACACTAAATCTGCGCAAAGATGTTATTTATGTAATTTGACGTCGAAAAATTTCAACAATTTACAATTGGTTGAACAAACAGAATGTGACACCTCGAAACTAAATTTTGGAATTTCTTCCTTACACGCGTGGATAAGGTTTATGGAATGGATGCTTCATATTGCATATAAATTAAATGACAGGACGAGTAAATGGCAGGCGCGATCAGTCGATGAAAAGAAAGTAGTTGGCGATCGTAAGAAACAAATCCAAAAGAAATTTAAAGCTGCTTTAGGTTTAAATATTGATATGTCTAAGCAAGGATTTGGCAGTACAAACGACGGCAATACAGCCCGACGTTGTTTTGAGAACGTTGCCTTAACAGCAGAAATTTTGAATTTGGACGAAAAATTCATAGCAAGTTGCAAAGTAATTTTGCAGACAATGGCGAGCGGTTTCAATGTACATATCGACAAGTTCAGGGTTTATTGCTTAAACGTCGCGAAACGATATGTTGAGCTATATTCCTGGTACCCGATGCCAACATCGGTACATACCGTTTTAATTCATGGCTACGCGATAATAGAAATCAGTGCCTTACCAATCGGACAACTTTCCGAGGACGCTCAAGAAGCGAGGAACAAGGACATTCGACGGTACCGCGAAAATTTTGCTCGAAAATGTAAGCGAGAGAAGACAATGTCTGACGTTTTTCGTCGGCTTCTTGCATCCTCGGACCCATTCATAACAAATTTTCAAAAATTAAAAATGAAGAATAGTGCACCATTACCCTCTGATGTAATAGAACTTCTAATCACAAAGTCACAAATAGTAGCTCACCCTCAGCAGAAATCGACACATGTACGACGGATCCATCTGACCCAGATTATGACTTTTAATTAATCGAATGGAATTAATCTCATGGGATGTATTGTATGGAATTATGTACGTGAGATAAAATAAAAATTTACATATTCTACAAAATTGTTTTTCATTTTGGAATTTCAAATGTCATGAATCTAATATCAAATTCGTAATCAGCGACCCCGAAAACCCAATGGTGCAAATTTTCGGACCGATAAAGTGATAATTTTTCCAAAATATCCGCCATTTTTGGTTCGCCATTTTGAATTTCACAATTTTGATATCAAATTCGTAATCAGCGACCCCAAAAACCTAAAATTGGAAATTTTGGAATTATTATTCTCACTTTTCGACTTTTGGCCAGGGATTAGGCCGTTCTGAACCACTGTGCGTCCCCTCGTTCATCATACTTGATGTATTTTTATGTAAATAATTTGTACAGATGGACAATGTCCCAACCATTGCCCTACGCAGATTTTCGATGGATTGATAACTTGTCAACGTCCAATTTATCATCGACCGCGCTAGATTCGCCGACAGGCTACATTCTTGAGGTTGACTTTGAATACCCGAAACGTCTACATAACGCGCACATGGATTTGCCGTTTTGTTCAACACCCGATAAACCATCTGGTAAGCAATACAAAAAATTGCTTGCAGCAATGCATAACAAGCAACGGTATATTATTCATTACTACAATCTGCAGAAGTGTGTACACCACGTTCTCAAAATCAACAAAATACATAGGATACTACAATTCTCTCAATCACGCTGGCTACAAATATATATTGAGCTCAATACGCAGTTCCGAACCCAAGCAAAGAATGATTTTGAAAAAAATCTTTATAAATTAATGAATAATGCGGTGTTTGGAAAAACTATGGAAAATGTGCGCAGTCATGAAGAAGCTAAACTTTTGACACAGTGGGAGGGTAGGTATGGTGCGGAGACAATGATCGCAAAACCGAAATTTCATAGCCGGAGCGTTTTTTACAGAAAATCTTATTGCTGTCGAATTACGCAAGCTCGAGTTGAAATTCAATAAGCCAATATACGTGGGTATGTGCATACTCGACATATCAAAGACATGCTTATATGACTTTCATCACGAGTACATGGTACCTCTGTACAAAGGCAAATGGACGGTTTTGTATACTGATACGGATAGTCTCATATACAGCGTTGAGTGTGAGGATGTATACAAGGACATGAAATGCAATATCGAGCGTTTCGATAGGAGCGATTATCCGACAAGCAATGGGTACGATATACCGCTCCCTAACAAAAAAAGTTCCCGGATTAATGGAAGATGAAAATAATGGTGCGATAATCACGAAATTCGTCGGGCTTAGAGTAAAAATGTATGCAGTGAAGTAGGCGAAGACGATCTACGAGCTCATTGGGATTGTCCCAATAAACATAGTCCGATTGGGTTTTTTTTCTGGCCACCTTCTACTTTAACATACCCTTCTCCATATGCTTGTGATGATCAACTATATTGCAATACAATTGTCGAATTTGTGACCGACACTACATCGTATAGCCTCACCCGGCTTATAAAATTTGTTGTAAGCATTTGTGGAGATAATGATTTTTTCATAGTCTTTTAAATTATCCGGTGTGAGAACTTCAACGTTTGGGCACTTTTTTAAGCAACAGCTTAAACAGTTAACCCAACAGTTTTTGAATAGTTCGAATCTCGCACAAGAATATGCTGAGCATCGAAAAATATCTGACAACACCAATCATTAATTTGTTGTTCGCGAGGTTCCGTACACCATATGAGGCATCTAAGCTTGTCTTTCTATTTGTACGTAATAACAGAAGATATTCACTGATTAAATCATCGACATTTTGGGTTGGTGAGTCATCCTCATCGTCGTATACCAATTTGAAAGAGTCTTGTGTTTCGTTCTTGAATTGGGGCTCCTCGCTATTCAACTCATATTCCGTATCATTATCAATTGCTTTTTCATCCTTAACTTCCGCCTTCACCACCCCATCATTTTTGTACAACACCAATTGTTCCAATGGTCTCATTATAGGTTTAAAGACGTTTTGCATTCTTTGCTCATACTGTCTTTTCCGATCTTGAGCGTTCGATGCTTTCGTCTGATTGCATCACTCGCCTTGGTAATTTCACGCAGTATATCTTTTTTTTCTCAACAACTATTCGCTCTTCATGTTGTCACTATCCACGTGCACGCAGTACTGTCTCTCAACCCATCACCGACGAGTAATTTATCAAGTGTCGGAAAATAATCGAAACCTTGCCTATATCGACCTTCGTTAAATTGCTATCCTTGTCGATTGTGATGAATGCATACTTATCAGAATTCCAGCATTTTATGCAAATGTTTTTAAAACATTTATAAGGCATATCGGTATTAACATGATCATTGTACACGTGCTTAAGAATCATGTCATCCTTGAAAAGCACCACAAAATTTGCATTATCTCTCACGAGATGTTTGGGGAAACGAGTGTATGTCTGACAAAGATAGAAACTGTCAACGATCTCATGTCTTTCCATGGAAAAGAAGGCTCTAACATTATCCTGCTTTTCACACGCTATATCATCAAAGATGAATATAGAGTTGGATCGTGCGTCGCTCGGTGCTATCACTTGCTCGTGCTCATTGAATGGATGATACTCGACTCCACTGACGGGTTCACGTAATCGTTCGAGCAATTTATATTTTGGTTGTTTTAATGACTTGGAATACAGATAAATATTCTTAAATCTCAAACCGTTGGGGTGTATGATGAAAGTGAGCAAAGCATTGTTTTTCCCACAATTCGATGAACCACAAAACACCGCACGTATGCTATCCGGCAATAACTGCCCATGACGCTTTTGCCTCTTTTTTCTGCCATCTTCGACAAATTGATCGAAATTTATCACGGGAAGACTGCCTCCGTGAGTTTGCTTCTTGGACGTCATCCCGCACACGACTGACGGAAAAATCATATATATATAGCATTTTTATAAGGATTATCCATAGGTCGAGGATTGTCTTTAGACATGATCGTGTATGGCAAGAGCAGTAAAGGTGTCGTCAATCACTTAATCAACAAACTACCCGTTGAATTGCATCTGCCTGGTTATCAATATTGTGGGCCACGTACAAAGCTAGCCAAACGCCTTGCTCGTGGTGATCCAAGCATTAATCCATTAGATAGAGCTTACAAACAACACGACATTGCATATTCGGAAAATCCAGATAATCTCGAAGCACGACATTTGGCAGCTAAAGTGTTGGCCGAACAGGCTTGGCAGAAAAACGCTAACATTGGCAAGAAAGCAAGTGCTTGGAGCGTGTCGACCATAATGAAGGCAAAGAGGAAATTTGGAATGGGGATGAAGACTGCACGTAGAGACAACGTTTGTTTGAAAAAAAATAATTCGTGCTGCAAAGAAAACAATGATTCAAAGTAATGATCCCAAGCGGTCATTAAATCAGCCCTAAAAGGTGCTCACGCAGCTGTAACGACGGAAGGTGGTAAAGTGCGCACACCGCGGGTTCTACCGGTACCTCATAAAATTGGTGGTTTATTGCCGTTCCCCCTACCCATCTTTGTGGATCTCAGTGCTGCTGGTGCTTTGTCAGGTGGCGCAGCTAGTATTGCCAAAGCTGTACATCCTGCTCAAACAGCTAAACGTGAATTGGATGAAAGTAGACGACATAATCGAATAATTGAAGCGACTGCATTAGGTAAGGGTTTACATCTGAAACCGTATAAGCAAGGATTGGGTCTTCATATCAAGCCAAAAAACGTCAAGTAACGCTATCCCACCGAACCCTAACCCACACTGACTTACTCAAATATGCGAAAATCATGAAGATTCCACATTTCCGTGGCGTGTACATGCGCGCTACATTGCTAACGAGTGGGCCATTCAAATGTGAATCAGCGATAGTGAACTTGGATGAAAATGTAGGCCCCGGCACACACTGGGTCGCCTACAAAAAGACTGGATGGAAAGTTGTGTACTTTGATAGTTTCGGCAATCTTCCGCCACCATCCGTACTCATGAGATATTTTGGTGTAGGTAGCTTGTACTAATAATGATAAGAGTTATCAAGAATATGATACGATTGAATACGGCCATTTATATCTCAAGTTTCTCTGTCGGCAATTACGATGCAAAGACAAATACATACTATATACACGTGAAGTATAAGGTGGGGGGTTTAGTTGTCAATTTACCGGCATCATGGAAGATAGTTTAACATTGACTATATCAGGATCGTCATCCATCCTCGAGGCGCAATACTTCCGGTCTATAGAACTCTCACCATACATAAATTATACTCTCGGTCTGGTGGAACTATTAACCTTCAACTCTATTCCCAATATAGACATTGACCATAATAAACTTTACGTGGGGGATGAGGTATTGACAATACCTACGGGTAGCTATGAAATAGAGGATATTGAAACATTCCCGCAAGGGGAGTTTTCCACGGAAAAACATCCAAATCAACATTAAACCTAATAATAATACTCTGCGTAGTGCAATCGAATGTGGTCATGATATAAATGTTAAGCCCAAAGATTCGATTGGACATTCACTGGGCTTCACAGCACGCAAATTGAAATCCAATAAAAGACATGAATCTGATCTTCCAGTAGCCATTATCAAAGTGAACGCCCTACGCGTTGAGTGTAACATTACCGCTGGCGCCTATATTAACGAACAAAAAGTGCACGCTATCCACGAACTTTTCCCATCCGTGCCACCTGGATATAAGATTATTGAAGTTCCATCACACGTTATTTACCTACCAATCACAAGCCGAACGATCGACACGATACAGCTCGATTAGTTGATCAGGACGGGGATTTAATGAATTTCCGCAGTGAAGTAATAACCATACGTCTGCATATAAAGTCGTGATGGGTATAGTGTTCAATAGACTAACTAGTAACAATAAACGACCATGGGTAAAAACAACTTGCCGAGGACCAGCACCAAAAATGCTTACACCTCAAAACGTGCTACCCTTGAAGAATTTGGATCTCAAAGTACGTGGGGACAGCGTGTAAAATATTACTTATTTTGTGCTCTGTACATCTGCTGCGTGCAATGGCAGAAGAAATTGTAAACATTCAGGCCCCGTAGTCTTTGAAGAATCCATCATACATTGTGAGATTCACGCTCATCAACCATATGCATCTGCAACGTTTAATAACAGCGACGAAATACGTGGTGCCATCCAACATCTAGATCTATCCATCCTGCCAAGCAAGAGTTCCTTGTGCATTTTTAGAAAATTATCTAAGCGTGATGGAATGCCCACCGCGACTACAAGTCTCGTTAACAACGCCATCTGCCATTTGTTTGAGGAAGTGCGATATGAGCTGATTGCTATAGAAATCGACCGTAATAAGAATGTCGGTATTACGAATGTAATTAAGGGATATTCATCTCTCAGTCCGGCTAAAAGCTCTATGCTCGAGAACACAGGATGGCTCGATGTTGGAGAAAAGAAAAAGATCGGGAGTGTATCGGGAAACTTTGATGTGTGTATACCGCTGAGCATGCTGCTCGGATTTGCTGAAGATTATTGGAAAATTGTGGTAAATGCCAAGCCCCCAAAGACTACAAACTCGTGTTGCATAAAATCAAATGGCTTGTACCGTAAGTAACGGTCTCGGAGCAACGAAAAATTCAACTATTAACTCTTTCAGTCACAGTGGGACCGCTACGGTCCCACCCCAACCCTTTCAGTCATGCATTTTTCACCTGCACCGATTTTGATGAAAATTGGTACTCGGGGGTTTTCGGGGTCGCTGATCACGAATCCGACATTAGATTTTCAAAATTCAAAATGGCGGATCCAATATGGCGGACGTGAAATTCCAAATACTTATTAATTCTTCTAAAACTTTGTACTCAGGGGTTTTCGGGGTCGCTGATCACGAATCCGGCATTAGATTTTCAAAATTCAAAATGGCAGATCCAATATAGTGGACGTCAAGTTTTATATATCCTTCTACTCAATATTTTGGCCTGAATTTAGTCACTTGGGGGATTTTGAAATCGCTGATCACGAATCTGAAGTCATAACTTTATAATTTCTAAATCCAAGATGGCAAATGCCTTTTTGTCTCTCTTTGTCTATATTTGTCTCTCTCTTAGCGCTACCCGGAACAAACGACGAGGACGTGGAGAGCATCCAGTTCCACTTTTGTTTGTTTTGTTTTTTCTGTTTTTTGTTTTTTTGTTGTTTTTTGTGTTTTTTTGTTTTTTTTTAGTCATTGTTTTTGTTTCTGCTTGTTTGTTTTTTTTAACCCTTTCAGTCACAGTGGGACCGCTACAGTCCCACCCCTTAAAAAAAAACAAACAAGCAGAAAAAAGAACAAAGAATAAAAAAAACACAAAAAACAGAAAAAACAAAACAAACAAAAGTGGAACTAGATGCTCTCCACGTCCTCGTCGTTAGTTCCGGGTAGCGCTAAGAGAGAGACACAAATATAGACAAAGAGAGAAAAGATGGCATTTGCCATCTTGGATTTAGAAATTATAAAGTTATGACTTCAGATTCGTGATCAGCGATTCCAAAATCCCCCAAGTGACTAAATTCAGGCCAAAATATTGAGTAGAAAGATATATAAAACGTGACGTCCACCATATTGGATCCGCCATTTTGAATTTTGAAAATCTAATGCCGGATTCGTGATCAGCGACCCCGAAGATCCCTGAGTACAAAGTTTTAGAAGAATTAATAAGTATTTGGAATTTCACGTCCGCCATATTGGATCCGCCATTTTGAATTTTGAAAATCTAATGCCGGATTCGTGATCAGCGATCCCGAAAACCCCCGAGTGCCAATTTTCCTTAAATTCGGTGCAGATGAAAAATGCATGACTGAAAGGGTTAAAATTTCTGGCCAAAGATGCACCAATCTCCATGAGTTTTCAAATCTGGGAATTGTATGAATATCCACTATTGAGAAATAGGGTTTTCGTAACCTCACGCTCTCTCG
This sequence comes from Ophion ventricosus, assembly GCA_963932345.1. Taxonomy (NCBI): domain Eukaryota; kingdom Metazoa; phylum Arthropoda; class Insecta; order Hymenoptera; family Ichneumonidae; genus Ophion; species Ophion ventricosus. Next base: position 4,900,999 of record OZ010724.1, read on the forward strand.
TGGTACGCCTGTGTGCGCAACCGATAGAAGGCTAAAAAAATTGCGCCATGCGCGTCGCCGAACGACCGGAACTTATCAGTTGCCTGACATCCGTCTGTAATGCGAGCACGTTCTCTGTCTAAACAATAATTATTACTTTTATTCTCAAACATCCTTGTGTTCTTTTATTTCCATCCTTTGACGAAGAGTAAGTCATATTCTCAAAAGGTTATGGACCCAGTCATTCAGGCTGCGGGAAATTAATCGAACGTATCGAAAAGCGCGATCGCGAGTCGCGTGTTTTTTTTCGACGGCCTGGCCACGTCGCAACCATCTTGTGTAACAGGTGGCTAGAACGGAACATTTTTTGGCGGAAACAAGTGTTTCGATCGACGGGAAAATGACGTCGGAAGTAAAGTCGAGACACGTGGAGAAGCTTGACGGCACGAATTTTCTCACGTGGAAATTCGAAGTAGGAGCAGTGTTCGTCGCGGCGGGCGTGGATGATATTGTCGATGGGACGAGAGTGGTGGCGGAAGATGCAACGGCAGCGCAACGGATGGCCTGGCAAAAGGATAATGCGAAGGCGATGGTACTGATCTCAACGTCGATCGAGAGGGCTCAATTGCAGCCGTTAGTAACGTGTACGACGGCCAAGCAAATGTGGGATGCTCTGTGCGGGATACACGAGCAAAAATCAGCATCAAACAAACTGTATTTAATGCAAAAATTTTACGAGTACAGGATGGCGTCCGAGGACTCGATGGTGCAGCATGTGTCTAAAGTGAAAAACATGGCACAGCAGTTGCGAGATCTCGGTGGTGCAGTGGACGATACCACCGTGATGGCGAAAATTTTAGCTAGTTTGTCGTCGAAATGTAGTGCGTTTCGTACGGTGTGGGACAATATGGACGAAACGAGACAAACGGTCGATAATTTGACTGAGCGACTCATCCGGGAAGAAGCTCGCTTCGAGAGTGGGGATGAGGACGCGCAAGCGTTAGCGGTGACGAAAAACAGTGCCGTAAAGAATGTGAAAAAGAACGAAAACAAATAGCGACGTCAGAAAAAGCCGGTGGATCTGCAAACCGTGACGTGCTACAGGTGCAAAGAAAAAGGTCACATTGCGCGTACGTATCCATCGAAAAAGAAAAATCACAGTGAGCGCGATGTCAGTGAATCGAGGGATTACGCTTTTGTTGTTTCAGGTGAAGAATCGCGAGGACGGTCGGAAGTCCGAAAGAAAAGCGATGAACCTTTCCGCGAGATAGTCGAAAAAGTGTTGGCGGGCGATAAAGAAAATGCGTGGCTAACCGACAGCGGAGCGTCGAGACACATTTCATACAGACGCAAGTGGTTCGACGAATTCACGCCGAGTAGTGGCGGCGCGGTCGTGCTCAGCAACAATGGACAGTGTGAAGTGAAGGGCGAAGGCGTAATACGAATTGCGAAGTTCGTCGACGGTCGATGGCGCGAATCGCGAATCGAAGGAGTATTGTACGTGCCGAGTCTCAGGAAAAAGTTATTTTCGGTCGGTATGTGTACCACAAAGGGGTTCGACGTAAACCTTAGTAAACGGCGAGTGACGATTACGCGGGAAAATCAAGTCGCGGCGATCGGTGCAAAGCAAAACAACGAGATATACCGGATGCTCTTTCGAGTGACAAAACCAAGAGAAAAGACGGAAGTGAACATCTCTTCGGTCGATTTAAAACTGTGGCACGAGCGTCTCGGCCACATGGGTGCTCGAGCTTTGTGTGATATGGTGCGCGGTGGCCTCGTCGAAGGGGTGAAATTGAAAAACACCGAGAGATTTGAGTGCGAGTCGTGTCAGTTCGGGAAGTCGCACAGACAGCCGTTTCGCGAGAGACCGGAGAAAAGAAGCACCGAGCCAGGAGAGTGCGTACATACGGACGTGTGCGGACCAATACAGATTGATTCTCTCGGAGGCGCGAAATATTACTTGACATTTATAGACGACGCGTCGGGTTTTTGTTACGTATATTTTATGCGTCACAAGGACGAAGTGCTCGAGAAACTTAAGTTATACGAGAACATAGTGTCGAATAAGTTCGGAAAGCCGATAAAGGTCGTACGCTCAGATAACGGCGGTGAATATAAAAACGCAAAGATGGCAGCGTATCTCGAAGAAAAAGGTATCGTCATGGAGAACACCACGCCGTACACTCCGCAACAAAATGGCAAGGCGGAGAGGGCAAATCGGACGATCTTCGAGTACGCGCGAACAATGCTTCGAGCGAAGGAACTGCCGAAGTATTTATGGGCGGAAGCGGTGAGCACTGCAGTCTACGTGCTGAATCGGACGACGTATTCGAGCCGGAAAGATTTGAAAACGGCGTATGAAGCGTGGACAAACAGAAAGCCGAATCTAGAATATGTGCGTGTCTTCGGATCGACGGCGTATATGCACGTGCCCAAACAATTCCGAATAAAACTCGACGATAAAGCCAAGAAAATGATAGTGGTGGGGTATCAGGGCGAATCCTCGAATTATCGGCTTTACGATCCAGAAAAGAGTAAAATAAGCGTCTCGAGAGATGTCGTGTTCAAAGAAAAGGCAAGTTCGCAAGACTCGAGCGATATAGAATCGAGTGAAAGTAAGCTCGTTTTGCCGAGCACTGCTCGAGGCGAAGACGAAGTAATCGAGATCGATGATGACGACGAGGGGGATGCTGAGGGCAGAGACAACGCACGAGTCGACGTCGTGGGAATAGACGGTGAGGGAAAAGCGCCGGCGAGGTGTGAAGCAGCCCAAGAAATACGCCAAAGAGCACAGGAAACTCCAAGAGCCACACGAAGTGGACTACGAGATCGTGCACTGCTCAGAGAGCCGCAGAGATATATCGCGGAACTCGATTTCAGCGAATACAAACCGCCGGAAACATATCGCGAAGCGGTCAACGGACCGGAAAGCGAGAAATGGGTAAGCGCGATTAACTACAAGCTTCGTGCCCACGAGAAAAACGAGACGTGGACCATAGTGAAGAAGAAAGAAGACATGAAAGTCATCGATACCAAATGGGTCTTCAAGGTCGTGCGCGAGAAAACAAGTAATAAACCACGATACAAAGCACGCCTGTGCGCGAGAGGTTTCCGTCAACAGCACGGAGTTGACTACAATGAGACGTTCGCTCCGGTGATACGGTATGATTCGCTGAGGGTGTTTCTGGCTCGAGTGACGCAGGACGATCTGGAGCTGCTGCAGTTTGATGTTTGTACGGCGTTCCTCTACGGCGAACTCAAAGAAGAAATTTACATGAAGATACCAGAGGGAGTGATCGTCGAGAAGAATAGTGCAAGTGCTGTATGCCGCTTGAAAAAAACGCTATACGGACTAAAACAAGCGCCTCGGTGTTGGAATGCTAGATTCAATGAGTTTCTAAGAAAGTTTGATCTAGTGCAATCCGACACGGATCCTTGTGTGTATGGAGGAATGATCGAGCGTGAAAGCGTGTTTTTGGCGTTGTTCGTCGACGATGGACTAATTGCTTGTAAATCGTCGAGAGTGATTGAGAAAGTAGTCAAGTATCTGAGAGAGGCATTTGAGATAACGATCGGGGACGCGAGTAGATTTGTGGGGCTCCAAATCGCGAGAAATCGAAGGGAAAAATCAATGATAATTCATCAGAGCGACTACGCGGAGAAAATACTCTGGAAATTTAAAATGGCCGATGCGAAAGCAGTGAGCGTTCCTGCTGATCCGCACGCGTCATTAGAACCTGTGGAAAAAGACGAAGAGGGCGAGGATAGGTCGCCTTATCAGGAGGCAGTCGGCTCGCTCATGTTTTTGTAAGTAGTGTCGCGCCCTGACATTTCGTATGCGGTAAATTCGGTCGCGAGGTTTTTGAATAAACACAACGAGACACATTGGAAAGCTGTGAAGCGAATCTTCGCATATCTGAACGGAACGCGAGACCTCGGAATAATTTATAAAACCGGAGGAAAAGAATCGAGTCTCGTGGGATATTGCGACGTAGATTACGCGGGTGATTTAGAGACGCGTCGGTCTACTACGGGTTACGCGTTCAATTTTGCGAACGGTCTAGTCACGTGGTCGGATCAGCGACAGAATATAGTAACTCTGAGCACTACCGAATCAGAATATGTAGCGGCGGCGACGGCCACGAGAGAAGATAGATGACTAAGAAATCTGTTGGAGGATCTCGGCGCAAGCTGTGATAAAGCGACGGTGTTATATGTTGACAACCAAAGCGCGATTAGGTTAGTAAGAAACCCAGAGTTCCACAAAAGAACCAAACATATAGATGTAAGGTTTCATTTCATTCGGGAAAAAATGGCTAGTCAGGAAATCGTATATATCGTAGAATATATCCCTATCGAGAGCCAAAAGACTGATATCTTCACGAAGGCTGTGCCTAGAGAGAGATACAACACTCTACGAGATAGTCTAAGTCTGCAGAGCTTCAGCGAGTACTCAAACAGTGAGCGTATTGAGAAATATGGTTTTCGTAACCTCGCGCTCTCTCGTGGTACGCCTGCGTGCGCGACCGATAGAGGGCTAACAAAAACTGCGCCAAGCGCGTCGCCGAACGACCGAAACTTATCAGTTGCCTGACATCCGTCTGTAATGCGAGCACGTTCTCTGTCTAAACAATAATATTACTTTTATTCTCAAACATCCTTGTGTTCTTTTATTTCCATCCTTTGACGAAGAGTAAGTCAAATTCTCAAAATCCACTGCTCCCCGCCACCTCTAGGCATGTATGGTCCGTCAAGACCATACATGCCTAGAGGTGCCATCCAATCAGCTGGAGAAGCCACGATATGTCATGCTCGCGCTGCAGACGGGACGTAAAAATAAAAAAGAGAAAAATGCAAGCCACTTTAATCATTGTAACATGAGCAATGTACCTGAATTCCCAATTCTACCCATATGGAAATCTTAACCTAAATATCAATCAGAATCAGTATGCTCTACTCTACGAGATGTATACAAATTGTCAATCCACCTATCACAACAAAGAAGCTGAACCATGGCTAAATAAGACGGAATTTTTAGAAAAAGCCCCTCTTGCCATCATTGACTGCTCAAAGGAAAATGATTCTCTAAAGTCTGGTCCCATAGACGTGCGTCTTGAATTTGAATTCAAAACGAATATTCCACCGCAAACCGCTGCATACTGCCTGATCCTCCATGATCGTATTATCGAATACAATCCGATCACTGGTACGGTTAAAAAATTGGTATAAGATCCTGTGATTTCTGCGGATGCTTCAGTCAAAATGGAGCTCGTCGTCGATGTGCAAGGGTTCAAGAGACCCATCAACGATTTTGTCCTGAAGGAGATATCCATTGTCAAACTCCACGACCAGAAGACTGAACCGCTGACGCTCTTTTTCGATGCACCATGTACATGGGATTCTTTACCAGCTGAATACAAAAAGACGAATGAATGGTTGGGACGCAATTTCTGTGGAATACGATGGGATCACAGTGGCATACCATACGAGGCAGCTAGAACGACCATTCGGACCATCTTGCAAGGAGCTTTTACCATCTACGCGAAGGGATTCGAGAAGTGCTCGTGGATATCAAGATTCACGGATTCCACAACAAAAATTGTTGACTTGGAACCCTGGACTGTCCATCGGTGCAGAAGTTGCCGAAAATTTCAAACCTCAAGTGTCCCCATCATTCCTTCAATATGAAATACAATTGCGCCAATACGAATGCTAAATTGCTGAAAAGCTAATTGAGTGTGTACGGAGCGTTGTGTGAGCGAGGGATTTTTTAATAAATAAAAAATCTTTTGAAAATATATCGTTTCATTTATATTTATTCATATATCTAATAACTGAGCTGTTTGGATATTTTTCGTTTTACAATATTCGAAAACTCTACGATGGTAGCGACTGTGCAATGATGGTGATGTCTTTGAAACTCTTCATTTCCATTCAGCGGGATGCTTGTGCTCAATTGTGCTCAACGTTTATTGAACTCAATGCTGTTGTATTGGCGGCCATAGTAGTTCATGTAGAGTTCACCATTTCGAGCCATTTCCAAAATACTCTCGAACATTTTTGGATTCTGATCGAAGGCCTTCACGAGCCGCGCTGGTAAGAAGACAGTGAACTCGTCCATGATGTCCGCTATGTAACGCTTTCCGAATTTGGCATGAACAGCCCGCATGGCAGAGATTGAATAATTCGATTGAACGTTGAGTTCTGATAGCTTCTTCGTTAGGAGGAATTGCACCACCTTGCTGACTTTGTTGAAACTTGAGAAAGCCATTTTTCACCAACACGGAACTTATTTTAAAAGATCTTAGTTTTGCGGGCGATGCCGTAGCACTGGGTGTTGTGCAGTCATCTAATGCACTGAGGTCTTGACTCACGAGTTTATAAGCTATCGTTGAAACCCCCGCCACTCAAAACTCATTCCCATTCATTCAGCCACTCCCACACATACTGCTTTAAATGTGCCGTGGAACGTTTCTTTTTTCTGTTAAATAGAATTTTCTCACTCGCAACACTTTTAGCAATTTCGACGCGAAGTTGGGGGGCCATTTATGTGATCTGCCATCTCAGGTCTATTGTAATGCTTCATGCATGGAAGATATAATATTATTTCACTGTCGTTTCGATGGTGTTCCGGCAAACTATCCCACAGTATACCAATGTGTCGACCCCAATATTTTAAGGCCAAGATCTTTGGAATGTGTTCGAGCTTGTTCTTCGTCAAGTCACATGGGTTCTTGGCGGGGTGCACCGCATACATACTCGCACATGCAAACATCGCGACATTACCTTTCTGAATGAATGCAAAACCGGAAGTATCAACATTTTGTAAGAGCGACCCTCTTTGTTACTACCGCCGCATAAAGTTCATGGGTGAAACATTCATTTGACATCTAGCATTACAATTGTCTTAATTTGTCGAGCGTGTGTCATAGACGCTAGCTTCTCACGTGTGTGTCTGTATGTTTAAAATAAACTTTTCATAATTGCATGGAAAAAACGATTAACCTGTATCAATAATGCCCCCTCCCCCTCTCCCAGAAAAGTAACGCATCGTCTACGATGTCCGCTCCTGGCTATCAGATTTATGGGTGACATCATTTCACATCTAACATTTCTATTGCCTTAATTTTTCGAGCGAGTGCCATACACGCTGCCTTTCATATGTATATCTGCATGTTTAAGACAAACCTCTCACCATTGTCTGGAAAAAGGATGCACCTATATCTATAACTTCCCCCCAGAAAAGCGACGCATCGTGCCCCATCCCCTTCTCCATAGACCCTCACCCACTCACTTCCCCCATTACACGCCACCGTCCACCCACCACACGCCCCCTTCCCACATCACACATCCCCCCTTCCTCCACCACACGTCTTCCCTTGGAATATCCGCCCTCACCCCGCGCCCCCCTCGCCCCTACTTGATCCAGAACGGCCTTTGTTATACTACTTCAGCACTTTTGCCGAAGATGCTCCAGGCTCACGGTGGCCGCTATATTGTTTGGGGGAGTTTGAATCGTCCAGCGCCGCGCTGAACTCGAGCTACTCTTTAGAGATCTCGCGTTATGCCTTTTGCTGACAATCGCAAATATGTCTCGACCCTGAACTTCGGACGAAAGAGATAAATTTCTCAAGGAGATAAATTATATCACTACAAGATTAAAAAAAAATGAATTAGAATTAGGAATAGGAAAGGAGGAGGAGTAGGACAGATCGAGTACAGATCGAGCACGTGTATGTACAGTAAGAGAGAGAGAGAGAGAGAAAGCACTGGAACTGCGGCGAGAGTGAGATCTCCTCAGTACGATGATCTGCGAAGGAAGAGAAAGAGAAAGAAAGAAATAAAGGCCTCGAGCTGCAGCGAGAATGACGATGCTTAGGCGAGCTGAATCTTAGGGCGCCGCGCATAAACTCGAGCTACTCTTTAGAGATCTCGAGTTACGGGTTTTACTGACAATCGCAAAAATTTTTCAACCCTCAACTTCGGAGGGCGCGTGCCTCCGACGAAAGAGACACATTTCTCACTGAGATATGCGCAAACGCGAGGGGTAGTTTTTTCCGCGTTCTAAGCCGCGACAATCCGAAATTTCTGAGGAGATTTCAAACCCCGTGTGGCGAAGACCTCCACCCCATGGAACTTTCGAGTATTCATGCAGAATATTCTCCACCCATAACCGAGCTGGCCGAGATTTTCGCTACATAAATGGCGCCCAACGTGTCTTTTGGACACACCGAATTTACGGCCAAGCGCGCAATATTAATGGCACCCAATTTGTCTTATCGATACAAAGGAGTCCATGACCAATTGCGTCAAACAAATAAACAGCGTTCAAATTTCGACAAGCGTTAGAATAATTGGTGTTACGTAAATTAATTTATTCGAGTTAAATAATATTAAATTTTTGTTATCGCAGGTCGAAAATTACGCCACACCCAAATACAAAATCGAGAAATACATCTCAAATAGTTGGTGAATTGATTAATGCGCGAATCTGTAAATTTGTTGGATATAAAGTGTATAATAAAAGCTGACTAGCGAAAATTTGATGTAAATAATATTTGAAAAAACAATGAGGATAATCGTCATAATTCTATCGACCGAAATAAGACAATCGATATTTCAGGAGTTTGAAATTTTTTTTCTCTCTCTCTATCGGCCCATTGTTCCCTTGAAAAGTAGCCTCGAGCGCGCTTAGGCAGTCAGACAGAAAGAGAGCACAGAGAAAGAGAGCAGTCACGCGTAACGTCAACAAACAAGGAAAGAAGAAAAACCCTTGAAGACGTAAATCCGTATACACTCGCACGAAATAAAACTTTGAGAAATCATTTCGACATCTCAACGTAGAAAAATATAAATTCAAACGAATATTACTTGAAATCCTCTCAATTATTAATTATACGCGATTTAGTTTAACGTGTTTAATTATTGAAAATAAAATAAATACGCAATCAAAATGAGTGACTCTTCGAAAGCGAGTAATAAAACGCAAAAAGCTTCGCGTTCAAGCAACGTTATACCGACAGGTCAAAATTTGGCGCGCGGACGCTCGACATCTGACAGAGACGATACGTCGACAGACGAATTAAATGCAACGGCAATTAAAAGAAAAAATATCGCCCCTAAGCAATCCGCGAAACAGGCAAACGAAACAAGAAACGTAACTAGTAATGAACAATTACTGGAAAAATTTCAAGAGATATTGGCATCTTTTCAAATTACGATACACGAGAAAATCGATGCAAATTTAGAACAAAGTAGGCGCGAATTAGAGTTTATATGTGAGAAAAATACGCAAATAGTTGTAACGATAGAGAAATCGCAAACAAAGATTATAAAATTAGTCGACGAGCGAACGAAAAACCTGGCCGATGAATATGACAGGAAAGTAAAAGAAATCGAATACAAAATCGCGTTGTTCGAAGCGGATGATACGCAGTGGAGGACCCGATCCGTAGCGCGCGCCGTAAAACGAAAACAAGCGACGCAAAGACGCTCACGTTACCACCGCACACACAGACCATAACGACAATGACGTACACATCGACCAACACTTGTAAAAGGCTAGAAGGAAGAAATTTGAAAAGCCCGCGTAAAAGGGGAAGGAACTAGGTTGCGCGTTCCACGATAGTCGCCAAATGCGCATGCGGCATACTCTGAGCACGGGAGCGAACCGGAGTCGCTCTCGCAGTGTCTTGTACGGTGTGTCCTCGAATCGAAAGGACGTGAGCGAGGAGAGTAGCGAGAAAGAGACGGAGCGCCCACCACGCGGTCGGTCGGGGCTTCGCGCGCGAACGAACCGTATGGTTGTCGAGTATTAAGTTTTGCACCCAGTCATTGTTATATTACGTATTCCTTAAATATTTATTGCTTAGTCGTAACTTTTGTATTCCCTGCTGCTAGCCAGTATTAACCATAACAATAAACGCGTGTGATTACATTTAACCGACAGGGAAATTCAATTATTGGTCAAGAGAAATAGAGGGAGTCATATGAGAAGGACTTCGGGATCTCTCATACATATATATATTGTAACGGGACGCCATGAGAAGCTGTCGTCCCAGAGCTACATAAAGCGAAGGAGATATTCCCTCGCTTAATTAGGTTGAACCATTGCTACGCGTGAGCGGCCGGACATCAGGGCGGCTCGCGCGGAATAAGGACCGCCTCGCGCGCGACTACCACGGCCCGCCCAAGACGCTATAGCGACCGCCCTAAAGGTCCTCGCGCGCGGCTCGCTACTAGCCCGGCCCACGACGCGGACCAGGCTACGCGAGCTTGACCATCCTTCGCGTAGAAGGAATACCTCCCCCAGAGTTGTGTACTCCTGATATTCGATCCGCGAGCAACTCCGGTTTCCTCCGATTATTAACAACAATTACGGGTGGAAATTAATATCTCCCGTTCCCGGGACTATCCTACCACAAATCTGCCACGGACAGAAGATGCCCCTACTAGAGGACCCAGGGAGATCTCCGGAAAGGGAAAATTCCCCTAACGCCCCATAGGCTATTTAAGGGACTACGAGAGGGCCTCGTCAGTCATATTATTCTTCTTCATTAACCACTTAAGTTCCAAAATAATTGGAACTTCCTTGTAGGAGCTCTGCTCCGAGAGCATCGGCTCCCGCCTAACTTCTTCCCGAGTTTGAGGATAGGAACCTTCTGCCCGTAGGAAGCCCCAGTATTGCACTGGATGTCTGACTTCGGGGAGAAGGATACCAACGGTGATCGTTAGGCAGGAAGGGACGGGAATTTGTGGGATCCATGGGAAACTCGCATCTTAGGGACTTCTTCCAGAAGCAGCCAGGCCCGAGGCCCCGGCGCCATGCGCGCAACCAAGACCCTCAGTCCCATATCCTTCGGGATGTTCTATCCCGACGCTTAGCCCCGACACAATCCTCTCAAACGAGGGATCGCCGAGGAATATTGCCCGTGACAATATCCTCCGCTAAGAAAGGCCTCGTGAGGAAAACAAGCTAGCTTCACTAGCCGTGATCCTTCCAGACTGGCACCTGGAAGGCTAACTCGCCAAATCGGCGAGTCCCGCCATACTAGGAGGGTACCCACCGACGGGAACCTCTTAAAAGACTTAAAGAAACTTCGTCTCGGTGGATTCGCATCCTCCGAGTCAACCTGCGCACGCGTAGGACCCGCGATTCCCTATAATCAACCGATACAATCCATTACCACTACGCCCGCAATCTCTCGTGGCACCCCCAGGATTCGGGAACGGACGTATACCCTGACACGACACAAACAATAATCTCCGACGACGCATACAAAAGACGCATGATTTCAGGTCCGGAAAGGAGCGAGCCGACGACGGAGGCCAAATCGCGAGAAGAGAGAGAGAGACGACGAACAAACCCGTGCCTCGATACCTCCTCGCTCGTCCTGGTTCCTTACGCCGTATGAACTCCAATAACACACTAACTTTCGTTCTTCCGCCACCTAACCGCTTTTTTATACACCATCTTTTGAAATAATCAATAACAACTGTCCTCAGCTTAATTCCACCTACCATCAGCATCCATAAAATCCATCATCACCATCATAGAATGCCGATTATGAAAATTCGAGGCTAACGTCATACGACGCAGTATGCCAGCGTGCTGAGGCATCTCCTACAAAAGGAATCCTGACTCCAACTTCCAAACACCTGTCGTCCACCTGCAAAATCTCCTCATCTGATCTCACACAGAGAAATCCTTTGAGAACCGTTCCAATCACAAAGAAATAACTAACTACATCCTCTCACTACTTCAGCATTTTCAGTCCCTGACATAGGACAGAAAATGCATTGAAAACTGAAACGTTTCAATGGCGCCCGAACAGGGACTCGAAGAAAAAAAAATTTTCTCTGGACATCTCATGGGGCAAAATTGCAAATTTTAGACATTGGGAAATATTCTTTTAACGATCACCAATAGATAGAATCCGATTAGCCAGCTCTGCTGTGTAAACCCCGCTCACGAAACGGATAAATCGAACGTAAACGGCACTCGCAGAGCGACGAAACACAACATTTTTTGCATCTCTCGAATATGGAAAATAAAATTGTCGAACGCCGAATGGCTTGAGAAAAAGAAACTCTTGCGAATTTCTTATACCTTCGGTGAGAGGCGAGCGTTCGGGCGAGCAAAAAAAAAGCCCAAGGGATAAACAAAGCGCTCACGAATTTCTCATACCTTCGGTGACAGGCGAGCGTTCAGGCGAGCAAAAACAAGCCCGAGGTATAAACAAAGCGCTCACGCGAATTTCTTATACTTTCGGTGACAGAAGCGTTCGGACAAGAAAGAAAAAACACCCCGCCCGAGGTATTAACCGAGCGCTCTCGCGAATTTCTTATACCTCAAGGCTAGGCAAGCATTCCTGTGCGCAAAAACAAATGCGAGGTAGGAACAAAGCGCTCTCGCGTGTTTCTTATACCTTGGTGACTGCCAACGGCGCGGACAAACATAAACAAGCCGCGAGAAGCTCACGTTCGAGACGCGAAAATATCTTTATTTACTCTTCGCAGAAATATTCGGAATTTAATCCTATCAAGGAGAAATCACTCCCAGCCAAATTCGTCATCATGAGTGATGAGAAGAAGGGGAACCCACGTCGGGAGGAGAAATCCCAAGATCCACCCCCCGCATCCGGACGGACTCGTCTGAAGAGGCGGGCAGGTTGGAGGAACCGAAGTTCCCTCTCTTCCCTGAACTAAGCATAGCCCCTCGGGGAAGCGAAAGAGGTGCGCGTAGCCGAGAGACTAGCGTAGGGAGAAAGGGGAGAGGTGCGTTCTCGAGGAACCCACTCGCCCCTACAAAGAGACAGGATAACTCGGAGTCGCTTTTCTCACCCGAAGAATCCGAAATCTCGCTCCCGGCTCTTAAACAAATGATGTTGAATATCCAGCAGCGGGTAGACGAAGACGCAAAAGCGTTAATTACTACGCTTCTCTCGATTAATGAAAATTTCGCGAAAAAACTTGAGTCACTCCAGGACATAGTTCTCAGCCAGGTCGAAAGTTCTCGACCTGCTGCCTCGGATTTGAACGCAACGTTCAACCAATGGAGGAATGAACACTTGTCCTTCACTCAGAAGGCATCGGATGTGCCTAACCAAGGTCCCCCGACGATTCCTCAACCCGGAAGACTCCCCCTAGGAAACTTAGGTTTACCTCCCGGATACGCCCGGAAATCGGAGATAGATTCGGAAACCCGATCAGGATAAATCCCCGCTCGCAAACCCATGGAGGTGAAATACCCCTTCCAAGTGAGGGAGGCTACGGTACGTCATGCGGAGTCATGAAAATAGAGGCGCCGATCTTCGAAGGCAAAAATCATGAGCTACCGTTACAATTCTTGACGGATTTACGGGCTTACTACCTGGCTTTTTCTCCTCGATACGACTTTAAATTAATTCTCTCTCAGTGTCTCAGGGGTCTGGCTTTGCAGTGTGGAAAATCACCCGTAATGACATAGACTCTTGGGAAGCATTCGAGGGAGAGTTCCTCCGACGTTTCTGGGGGGAAGAGCGACAAAATCTCGCCAAGAACAAACTCGAACACGACCGGTATGATCAACAGAAAAAGTCGTCTCGTTTCGCGTACGCGTTGTCATTGATAGGCCTTGCAAAGGACCTCCGACCGCCTTTGACTGATCACGAAATAATCACGAAGCTGAAAAAGCACTTTTCGGAGGATGTACGAACAATGATCCGGACCTACGGCATTGATACTCTCCCCCGTCTCCTGGACTTATTGTCCTCGCTGGATGATGACGGATCAGGGAATAAAGATAAGGAAAGACCAGGGTATTACCACCGTTTCTCCACGCTAGGAATCAAACGCGAGAGCGCGCATTCCGACCCCCGCGCCGGGAATGAAAAGGTCCCGTGGAAAGCGACTGAGCGGTACCCCGACCACAAACCAAGAACGCCCGAGATCCGGGCGGACAAAAAGCCGATCATCCGTAGCCTCAAGGATACGGAGACGGAGGCGGAAATCCCTGAGGAGGATGAATGCGCTGAGAGTCAGGGAAACGAGGGTACGTCACCTCCGAAGCAATAAAATTGCGCGAGGTGACGCTCGGCTTCAGAAAGGACGTACGCTCGGACCTCCTGGGCGATGAAACCGAAACCTTGGTCAAGCCTCGGAAGTGCCCCAGCGTGATTGCTTCCATATGCGACATTAAGGTGACCGCACTCGTTGATACCAGAAGCGAGGCGACCGCAATCTCAGAGGAGTTCTTTAAGACTCACGCGAGACTTGCGGAATGTCCTCTGCTCCCGTTAACGCGGACATCAGTCATGGGGGCAACCAAGGGTCGCCCCACTGCAGTCACCCTGCAACTATATGCAGAGATAACCATAGACAAGGTCAAGGTGCATCACCCGGTGCTCATCGTGCCACTCCTGACCGAAACCTGCCTCCTAGGCGTAGACTTCCTCATAAAGACAAAATCCATCATCGACTTGAGCCGATACGACCTTTCCCTGGCAGGGACGGAGATACCACAGGTATCTCAGTCCGTGGAACTCCTATCGGCCAAGGTCGAGACGCACTTAGACTCGGATGAGGCTGCTAACCCTGACTATGAGGTCACGGATGAGGAGATCTGTCTCAAGGTTGCGAATGCCTCTGGGCTAAGCGAGGCCCAGAAAAATATATTCAAGAACCTGATCTCTAAGTACCGTAGGACTTTCCTCAAAAGGCCGGGCCGTCTCAAAACCTACCAGCATGTATTAAAGGTAAAACCGCATGAGCCATTCAAAGCGATGAGCTACCCGGTACCCCTAGCCTACCGCTCGGCGGTGGATAAAGAAATTCAAACCCTCTTAAGACAAAACATAATCCAGAGATCTAAAAGCCGGTATAGCAGCCCGCTCTTGATCTCAGTCAAGAAAGATGGGGGGGTAAGGATGTGCCTAGACGCGCGCCGAATCAGCCAAATACTTGAACCCGACCATGAACAGATGGAAGCCACAGAGGAACTCTTCCAAGAGTGCAAGAGAACCTCGTTTATTTCCACTCTGGATATGCGTGCCAGCTTCTGGCAAGTGCCATTACACCCGGACTCTAGACAGTACACTGCATTCTCTCACAGGAGAAAGGGCTACGAATTTTGCGTAACACCTTTTGGGCTTCGTACCAGTACCGCCAGTCTCGTCCGCGGACTCGAAAGTGTCTTGCACGGACTAGGGGACGTCCTCAACTTCGTGGACGATCTCCTATGTATGTCCGAAAGTTTCGAGGAGCACGTTGAGTCATTGGAGGAATTGTTTCGCCGATTCCAAGAGCATGGCTTAACGCTGAACCTTGAAAAATCCCACTTCTTCAAAGAGGAGGCCAAGTTTCTTGGTCACATTGTGTCTCGTGAGGGAATCCAACCGGATCCCGACAAAATCGAAGCGATCCAAGATTTTCCCTCACCAAAGAATCTAAAACAGCTACGCGGATTCCTCGGACTTGTAAATTATTACAGCAACTTCACGAGGGAACATAGCGAAGCAACCGCACCTCTACTTCACTTACTCAGAAACGGACAGGAATGGAAATGGGGAGAACACGAGGAGGAAGCGCTCAGGAACGTGAAAACAAAGTTTTGCGAGAGCGTGATCCTGTATTACCCCCTGAAAGAAAAACCCTTCTTCCTTCAGGAAGATGCTAGTGACTTTGCCTTAGGGGCAATTCTGTACCAGAAGGCGGATAATGATGAACACCGAGTGCTCCATTTCGCTAGCCGTTCGCTCAAAGGAGCAGAGCTGTGATACACCAACACTGAACGAGAGCATCTTGCCATAGTGTGGGCACTTACGAAATTTCGAACGTACTTGCTGGGGGCCCAAGTCATCATCGTCACCGATCACATGGCCCTGACATTCCTCCGGGAATGCCGATTAGCGCACGCGCGGTTGACGCGCTGGACGCTGGTGATCCAAGACCCGCGAAAGAAGTCATCTCCATTGCACAGCTCGACACCGAACAAGAAGACAACCTCACTAGGACATTGGGCAGACTAAAGGATCTCCAAGCTCGCGATCCTCTGTGCACCAAAATTCTCGCGAGGGTCCAAACAGAACCTAATAACCCTAGATACCTCCCCCAAGGGGGACTCATATACATCAGGCAGCCAGGAACGGACCGAGTACTGGTACCAAAGGAAGGCGTAAACGAACTCATCCGCCAGTGCCACATCACCTATGGGCACGTGGCCGCAAAAAAGTGCTACATGATCCTGAGGGATGACTTCTTTGTCCCCCACTTTTATAGGACCACGCGGCAGGTCCTGGCCAGCTGTGACAACTGTCAATGGAACAAAACATACACCCCGGGCTGTTTTGCGCAGCAGCAATGCATCCTCCCCTCCAAACCTCACGAGCTGGTGACACTGGATTTTTATGGACCCCTACCAAGCGGGCAATTCGGACAAAAATTCATCCTCGCCGTCATCGACGTATTTTCAAAGATCACACACCTGTATGAGCTACAGAAAGCCACCACAGACACGACCTGGAAAGCCCTGGTTGAGGACTACTTCCCAAAATTCGGGAAGCCTGTCGCTATCCTCACAGACCAAGGGACACAGTTTACCGCGAAGAAATGGGAGGAATACCTACGGGACAACGGAATAAGAAAAATTATGACGTCTATCAGACACCCTCAAGCAAACCCGGTGGAGCGGACGAACTGCGAACTCTCGAGATTCTTCCGCACGCTAACCCAAAAAAAGCACAATGGGTGGGCAAAATGGATCCCCACTATCGAAGAGTGCATCAACGGCACTCACCATGAAGCCACGGGATGTACCCCCTGGGAACTCCATTTC
This sequence comes from Ophion ventricosus, assembly GCA_963932345.1. NCBI lineage: Eukaryota > Metazoa > Arthropoda > Insecta > Hymenoptera > Ichneumonidae > Ophion > Ophion ventricosus. Next base: position 4,917,794 of record OZ010724.1, read on the forward strand.
GGTGACCAGGTGCAACGACCCTGGCAGAAGGTCCTCCAGAGGGACAGACAACCCCGGAAGGACCATGAAAACCTCATATTCTCTGCAGCGGAACGAATGAAGCGATCTCGCGAAAGAGACGCGAAGCGCTTCAACCAACAACATCACACACGCCAGTTTAACGAAGGCGATGAAGTATTGGCAAAGGCGCTCTCGGTCTCCCAACCTTCCGATCGCATAATCGCAAAATTTCTGCCGCTGTATGAAGGGCCATACGAAATTTCACGAAAGATACACAACACCTCGTATATCCTAAAGTACATCGGCAAAGACAAGGAGAGGGGGATGTTCCATGCCAGCGACCTGCGCCCCTACTTTCGACCGCGGCCTCCCTCTCCCTAACCCGTGCGGATAATCAAAAGAGGGCAGAGTGGCGCGAAAGATCATCAGTTTACGCGAAAATCTGGGCCAAGTAACATGGACAAATCGACGCAAACGATCATCTCTAACGACGGGTGGATGGTATGGCCACGCGCCTACCTACCTGCGGAAAAAGGAAGACGAAATGCCTACCGACCCGTAGCGGGAAAAAACAATCAAACAAACACGGAGCCGAGGTATTTCCAACACCTCCGCGAGGACGAGGGCCGCCAACGGCAGGACCTGTGTGTACTGCCAGGAGAAGAAAGCCCGTTCGATCCAGGCACAACGAAAATCCTAAGGAAGTACATCGTGCCTCGACCTCCCACGATTCCCAAAAAAGAATGGGTGAGACCTCCGCGAGCAGGATCCCGGGCAGTAAAGACTCCCGAGGGAATGAAAATCGTGCAGGGGGAGCTCAGGGAGACATCACGTACCGGGACAAAAAGAGAAACGGAGGATCCCAGCATCGAAGAGGCCTGCACGCGAAAACACGCGCACGCGGCTCTTCCCACGGGAACAAGGTCCAACCCAGATGACATGGGGAAACCATAAGGTCGTCGTTGACCAAAACCAGGTAACCACGACCTTGAAGGGGCGATGTAACGGGACGCCGTAAGAAGCTGTCGTCCCAGAGCTACATAAGGCGAAGGAGATATTCCCTCGCTTAATTAGGTTGAACCATTGCTACGCGTGAGCGGCCGGATATCAGGGCGGCTCGTGCGGAATAAGGACCGCCTCGCGCGCGACTACCAGGACCCGCCCAAGACGCTATAGCGACCGCCCTAAAGGTCCTCGCGCGCGGCTCGCTACTAGCCCGGCCCACGACGCGGACCAGGCTACGCGAGCTTGACCATCCTACGCGTAGAAGGAATACCTCCCCCAGAGTTGTGTGCTCCTGATATTCGATCCGCGAGCGACTCCGGTTTCCTCCGATTATTAACAACAATTACGGGTGGAAATTAATATCTCCCGCTCCCGGGACTATCCTACCACAAATCTGCCACGGACAGAGGATGCCCCCCAGAGGACCCAGGGAGATCTCCGGAAAGGGAAAATTCCCCTAACGCCCCATAGGCTATTTAAGGGACTACGAGAGGGCCTCGTCAGTCATATTATTCTTCTTCATTAACCACTTAAGTTCCGAAATAATTGGAACTTCCTTGTAGGAGCTCTGCTCCGAGAGCATCGGCTCCCGCCTAACTTCTTCCCGAGTTTGAGGATAGGAACCTTCTGCCCGTAGAAAGCCCCAGTATTGCACTGGATGTCTGACTTCGGGGAGAAGGATACCAACGGTGATCGTTAGGCAGGAAGGGACGGGAATTTGTGGGTTCCATGGGAAACTCGCATCCTTGGGGACTTCTTCCAGAAGCAGCCAGGCCCGAGGCCCCGGCGCCATGCGCGCAACCAAGACCCTCAGTCCCATATCCTTCGGGATGTTCTATCCCGACGCTTAGCCCCGACACAATCCTCTAAAACGAGGGATCGCCGAGGAATATTGCCCGTGACAATATCCTCCGCTAAGAAAGGCCTCAGTAGAGTAGCTACAGCGGTTCTAACGCAGGGATCTCAGGGGGGAGCGGGGCGGGGGAGTCGAGCGCGGGGAAGCCGTGGTATGCATGGCTGGGGGGGGGGGGCACGGGAAAGCCTCGGTGTGACGTCAGAGGGGGGGGGGGTCCTGCATACGGCAGCCGAGTGCGGGGTTGCGGCGGAGGGAGGGGGGGGGGGGGGGTCCTGCATACGGCAGCCGAGTGCGGGGTTGCGGCGGAGGGGGGGGGGGGGCTAGTTTTTGGTGACGATGTCTTCCAGGCGATAGCTGGACCCGCGGGCGAGAGGGGGAAGCCGCTGTCGACTCTGTGGGGGAGGGGGCATCATAGAGTCGCGGGTCCTTGAAAACCCATAAAATCTGATAATTTATTATCAACATTATAGATGTAAGCGGAGCATTTTTTTCTAGACTATTCACAGGAGTTTATATATATATAAAAAACAACTTAGACAAATGTGTGCAGGTGTGTGTGTGTGTGTGTGACCCAAAATGCCCTTTTGGGGAAGTGCATATTTTCGAATCCCTATAGGTTTTTTTTTCTAGTATGGTGGGGATGCCTATCTGCTGTTCGATTTTTTTAACATAGTTTTAGTACGAGAGATGGAAAGCGCTTTCGCACTTGAACATAGGCGAAATACGACAAAAAAAAACGTTGTCTCTTAAGAAGTTACGTAGAGGGCTAAGAAAACGTGCATGAATTTATCCAGATGTTCTTTTTTTTTCAACTATCTGGACGGAGGCTCATGTCTGAGACACTGTTATACACTGCAACGTTTCAACCACCTCGTCCGAAAATCTCAAATTTTACGACTCTTTTTTTTCTTACGTCGAGCGCCAGGGACCGTCATACCCTATCGCTTCGCATGTGCAACTCGAGCCTCATCATTCCACTCTTGAAAACCCATAAAATTTTACGACAGCATGCGACGAAGACAGTGATCCGGGGAAAAAAAATGCATTTCCATTTTACAGGGCTTTAGTTTTTCATCTCCGAATGATAATATATACAGAGAGTGCAACGTCAAACCTTGATGCCGACACTTGAGATCATGCAGGTCTGGACAAGTTAGCCCCAATGTTTAAGGACTTTTTTCTTCGTTAACACCACTCTCCAAGCCATTAGAATTTTTTGTTTTATTGCTCCGCTATTCAGAGCATATATGATAACGGGGTGTTTATTTTGAAAAACTATAAACTTTCGGAGATCTATGGATAAAGACCTTTTTTAGGCTTCGACCGTAGACTACTTGAGCGCCGATGGAGAGCCCATGAAGTTTTTTTTTTTCACTACACACATCTCGACTGAGGTGCTCTTTTATTTTTCCCGGCAATCCAACGCAATATTAGAAAATTCTCGTGGGTTGGTGATATTTTCCGAGATGGTAGGGAAAGACGAAAAATGTCTAAAGGGGAGAACCATTTTTAATGATCTGCCGCGCTCAAAAGTGTTTGCACTTTGGATCGAGCAGTCAGTTAGTGAACATCATCTCTTTTGGGAAGCCTCGTTTCATCAAATATGGAGAGCAACGCGGAGAAGTCAGAACAAATCTTGCATGACCAAGCCGCGCTCCTAAATTCATTCGAAGATTTTGCTGTGTGGGAACAACGGTGCGTTGAGTTTATCGAAGAATTGGAAACGCAAAGCCGGATTAAGCGCCCGCGACTATCAATTGGACTTCATCAGTCATTGATAGCCCAAATAGCGCGGCTGGAAGGGTTGAGGAATTCTGTGCGTAATCATTTTATACACACGGGTGCAGGACACGGTCATCATGGGCTAATCTGGCGAGAGATTGACACATCCTTCAATAGTCGAATATTGACCGGTTCCGTAATCAATCGCAACCACATCGAACCACGGCAATTTTTCAACGATGCTCGCGACCTAGTGTTTCAACATGTGCAAAATACTATCTGCAAACACAACAGTATTAAAGTTAATACAGTGTTTAATGGCGAATTCGCGAGTGGTGACAAACATGCCAATAAAAGTATAAACACGCGAAACTGTGAACTATTTAACACAAGCGATTTGGATGAGTGGTACCAGCAACGCGTTATGGAGCCCACTTTAACCTTACTCGACGAATTTCAAGAACGAGATAGTGGTTGGGCTTTGCGGAAAATACTGAACCTTACAATAAATGTGAATAAGTATAACCCGATGCGTGCAGGGTGCTCCATATCGTTGCCGCGGGAAATAATGATGAAGAGGGCCGTGATTAATGTGAAATCAAACGATCACGCATGTTTCGCGTGGGCAATAGTCGCAGCTCTATACCCAGCCAAACGAGACAGTGCCCGTCCGTCTTCTTACCCTCATTATTCGACAGTGCTGAATCTCCAGGATATTGAATTCCCAGTAACCATTCATCAAATTAAAAAATTTGAATTTCAAAACAATGTGTCGATCAACGTGTATACCACCACCACAAAAAAGGACATTGCTCCAATACGGGTCACTCAACACAAGAAGGAAAAGCATATCAATTTGCTGTACATGCAAGATACTGAAGACAACAATGTGGGGCATTTCACATGGATCAAGAACCTGTCGAGACTCGTGAGGGCGCAACTGAGCAAAATGGAGCATAAAAAATATATATGCGATCGGTGTGTAAATTTAACATTATTAATACGTATTTATATTTACTAAATGAGTAAAACAAAAAATCTATTTTTTTTTTTGCAGGTGTTTGCATCACTTCGGATCCGAGGATAAATTGCAATCGCACGAGGTCGATTGTGGAGCAATAAACGATTGCGCGATCCGACTACCGAATGACACCAACAAGTGGCTCCAATTCACCAACTATAGCCGGAAAGAGCGACATCCATTCATTGTGTATGCCGATTTGGAGTGTGTGTTAGCAAAGACATGAGAAGAACCAAGCAAAAAATATGCATCAACACCATGAAGTGTTTAGTATCGGGTATTACGTATGTTGTTCGTATGACGAATCACTATCTTCGTATCACTCGCGTCGCAGTGCTGATTGTGTCTCGTGGTTTGTCGAAGAACTAAAAAATCTAGCACTGCGCATAAAAGAAATTTTCTGCGACAATGTCCCAATGATTTATCTGTCACCGAGTGAGTGGACAAGTTTCCGCAAAGCGACCCAATGTCATATATGTAGGAAACCATTCGCGCAAGACGATGTACGCGTTCGGGATCATTGCCATCTGACTGGACGCTATAGAGGCCCTGCCCACTCTAATTGCAATTTAAACTACAAACAGTCATTTTTCATTCCAGTAGTTTTCCACAATTTATCGGGTTACGATGCGCATTTTATCATCAAGGAAGTAGCCACAGCGTTCGAAGGAAAAACCGATGTGCTTCCAATCACAAAAGAGAAATACATTTCCTTCACGAAGCATGTTGACATTACAGACGATTCAAAACATAAGATTCAATTGCGCTTCATCGATTCATACAAATTCCTCAACACCAGTCTCGACAAATTAGCCTCATTTTTGACCGAGGACAAACTCAAAATATTACGTACGCAATTTCCAAATCTTTCGGCAGACAATTTCAATTTGCTGACGCGAAAAGGGGTCTTCCCTTATGAGTATATTGACAACGTGAGCAGGTTGGACGACACTTGCTTACCACCACGTGACGCATTTTATAGTTCCCTGACAGATGCTACAGTATCCGAGAGCGAGTACGCACATGCGGAGAACGTTTGGGAGCGGTTCTCCATTCGAACGCTGGGTGAATATAGCGATTTATACTTGAAGACAGATGTCTTATTATTAGCAGACATTTTCGAAAACTTTCGGAATACGTGCATTGAGAGTTATGGACTAGATCCCGCGTATTATTACACGTTGCCCGGGTATACCTGGGATGCGATGTTAAAACACTCGAACGTCAAGTTTGAATTACTAACGGACATCGACATGGTTTTATTCGTTGAGCGGGGTATACGCGGTGGCCTTAGTCAATGCTCAAACCGATATGCACGTGCTAATAACAAGTACATGGATTCGTTTGATCCATCGAAAGCATCATCATACTTGATGTATTTTGATGTCAACAATTTATATGGATGGGCAATGTGTCAACCTTTGCCATATGCAGATTTTCGATGGGTCAACGACGTGTCCAAGTTCGATCCATTAGCCATCGCGCTAGATTCACCTACAGGCTACATCCTTGAGGTCGACTTGGAATATCCCCAATCTCTACATGATGCGCACAAAGACCTACCGTTTTACCCAATACACGAAAAACCACCGGGTAAGCAGCAGGAAAAGCTGCTAGCAACCGTCTGCGATAAAAAACGCTACATCATACACTACAGAAATTTACAACAATGTTTACGTCATGGACTTTGCCTCACGAGTATCCATAGGGTATTACAATTCACACAATCCCCATGGCTACGTTCATATATCGAGTTAAATACTCAGTTTCGAACGCTGGCCAAAAACGATTTTGAAAAGAATTTATTCAAATTGATGAATAATGCGGTGTTTGGCAAAACGATGGAGAATGTGCGCAATCATGTAGATGTAAAGCTTTTGACAAAATGGGAGGGCAGGTATGGCGCGGAGGCAATGATTGCGAAGCCAAACTTCCACAGCCGAAGCGTTTTTTCCGAAAACCTCGTTGCCGTAGAATTGCGCAATCTCGAGGTGAAGTTCAACAAGCCGATATATGTGGGTATGTGCATACGCGACATATCCAAAACGTGCTTGTATGGATTTCATCACGAGTATATGGTACCATTGTATCGGGATAAATGTAAAGTGATGTATACCGATACAGATAGCCTCATATATGCCATTGAGAGCGAAGATGTATATGCAGACATGAAGTGCGACATTGAAAAATTTGATACGAGCGACTATTCAGCGGACAATAGGTATGATATGCCGCTTGTCAACAAGAAGGTACCCGGTCTCATGAAAGACGAATGCAATGGTGCAATTATGACCGAGTTCATTGGACTTCGATCGAAAATGTATGCGACACGTGTCGAGGGTAAGAAGGATACTAAAAAAGTTAAAGGTGTCAAGAGCAGTGTTGTGGCTAGGACAATCACGTTTGACGATTATGCCCGATGCTTGAAGGAAGACATTGAAATGATGCGTAGTCAAACGTCTATTCGATCGAAGTTGCACAAGGTCTACACCATTCGTGAGACGAAAATCGTTCTAAGTCCTCATGATGATAAGCGGTATATCATACCTGGGACCTCTGAAACCCTGCCATGGGGGCATTACAGCATACCGTTGTAAAAAACTATCATGCATATAAACTCGATGTAAAATTGTGTACATTTTTGTAAATACTTGATGTATAAAACTTGTGAAAATTGTGTATATTTTTTGTAAATATTAACTCGATGTAAAACTTGTTTGTTGTAAATATTTGATATTGTAAAAATGGACTTTTGTAAGTAAAGAAAACGGCTTTTGTAATCCATGTGTACCCATTATTTTCCGCATACACTTTTCGAGAGTGGGGAGGAAGAAGGGATTAGAGGGAGAGAGAAAACGCCTGCTGTGGCGCACCACGTTGACGGGTAGAAAGAGAGTCATAAAAGTCTAAATGTTTTTGGTCTCTTTTATTGTCGACTACAAATCAGATTTACTTATCCAACTATTGTGGGTATTGTCGAAACCCAGCCATTTTACAAACATTCGATGACCGCGCTTCTTCAAAATTTTTTCTATGAGATAGATATCGGGGTACTTGACACGGAGAAGCTCTTGTTCGTAGAAACCACCGGCGATGGGTTCATCTTTATGGTCCTTCAAACGATACGTCACTGGATGCGTTTTCTTCACACGAGATACTGTAAATATTTCCGTTGTCCAATTTGGCGTGTAACCCTTTTCAAAAACACTCTTAAATTTGCTGATTCTCACTTTATCGCCAATGGTGAATTTCAGTGGTATTTTTATTGGCGACTGAGTCTTATTGAAAACTTGCCGCAATATTTCCTTCTCATTCTCCGCATTTACATTTCTCGGTTTCATCTTAATGGTGCGGTGTACAGAATCATTATACTCGGCTACTAGCTTATCGAGAATATCGATCCACGTATAATTACCACGAAGGCTAAATTGCATCCACATCTTATTTTTCAATGTACGATTGAAACGCTCGCAAATGGATGCCTTTAAATTGCTGTGCGTAGAATACATGTGAATATTGTGCTCCTTCATTAAGGATTTAAAGTGACAATTGTAAAATTCTTTTCCCTCGTCGACGTGCAAGTGCTGTGGTATGCGTCCCTTAACGAGTATCGACTTCATTGCGGCCGCTGCATCTTTACCACTCTTACTCAGCATTGGTACGGCCCAGGCGAATTTTGAGAAAGTATCGATGACGGTGAGGAGAAATTTATGTTTGGAGTTTTGATGCGCGTACGATGACATATCGACGAGATCAGCTTGCCAGGTTTCGTCCAAACCACGGATGTCCACATGTCGACGTGGATAGTTTCGCCGTTCAGGCTTATGCAGTTCCCGCACGAGAGCGTTCTTTTTCTCGTTCATTTTCCAGTCCACGCAGTCGCGCATCCAGTTCAGCAATGATGTGTGAATTACGAGTCACCAGATCTTGTAGAATTTTGACATCGGCTTCGAGTGTCTTTGCAATGTCCCTCATCGCAACTTCAAGTCCATTAACCAGCAACTGATTACTCTCATTTATTTCTCGCCGTATGTTCTTAACGATAGTTCGGGATCTTTTGTGCAAAGCACTTAGAGTTATGGCATCGTCCTGTCCTTCCGGATTGGCTATGTTACACAAACGTTTCTGCCCCAAGTCATAATGACCATCTGCGGTAGTTTTGAATCCAATCCCCGGTCTGCCTGGAGGTCCTTGCTTGCTGAGGAGTAGACTCTTATTCAACTGGCGTCCAAACACATCGACACTCATGTTGAGAATGTGTAAAACTTCCGATGTCGAGTTAATAAATGATTTCAGCTTCACGCAATTCCTCGATAATCGATATAATTTCATTCGAATGTGCAGAGTTTCCGGCTGCTTGTGATGCCAAAAGTAGACGAAGACGGTCTACCAGCTCATTGGGATTGTCCCAATATACATAGTCGAATTGGGCATTTTTTCTAGCCAGCTTATACGTTGGCATACCCTTTCCCACGTGGTGGTCAGCTATATTTGCAATATAAGTGTTGAATTTGTGGCAGGTATTACGTCGTATAGCCGCACTAGGCTTATAAAATTTTTTATGAGCATTCGTCGCAATGACAATTTTTTCATAGTTTTTCAAGTCGTCCGGTGTGAGAGCTTCGACATTGGGCACTTTTTTAAACAGCAGCTCAGTTAATCCAACAGTTTTCGCATAATTCACATCTCCCACACGAATATGTTGAGAGTCGAAATTTATCGGAGAATCACCAATCATTAATCGGTTGTTTGAGAGATTCCGCACACCATATGATACATCCAGGCTTGCTTTTCTATTCGTTCGTAACAACAGGAGATATTCGGTGATTAATTCATCGAGATTTTGAGAGTCATCATCATCATCATCCTCATATATCAATTTGAAAGAATCTTGTGTTTCACTCTTGAAGGAATCGTGTGTCTCGTTCTTCAATTCATGTTTCACACTATTTATCGCATCTCCTTCTTTATCGTCGGCTTTTTCATCCTTGATTTCCTCCTTCGCCACCTCACCGTTTTTGTACGACACCAATTTCTCCAGTGGTCTGACTATAGGCTTAAAGACATCTTGCATTCTCTGCTCATCACTCTCTTTGCCGATTTTCATCATTCGATGCTTTCGTCTGATTGCATCGCTCGCCTTGGCAATTTCATGCAATACATCTTTTTCTCTCAATAGTTGTTCACTCTTCATGTTGTCACTGTCGACGCGTGCACAATACTGCCTCTTGAACCACCAGCGACGAGTCATTTATCAATGGCGAGAAAATCATCAAAACCTTGCCTATATCGACCCTCGTTCATATTGCTATCTTTGTCGATCGTGATAAATGCATACTTGTCGGAATTCCAGCATTTCATGCACATGTTTTTGAAGCATGTATAAGTCATATCCGTATTAACGTGATCGTTGTACACATGTTTGAGATTCATATCATCCTGCTTGAAAAGCACCACGAAATTTGCGTTATCTCTCACGAGATGTTTGGGGATACGAGTGTACGTCTGACAAAGATAAAAACTGTCTACAATCTCGTGTATTCCCATGGAAAAGAATGCTCTAACATTATCCTGCTTTTCACACGCAATATCATCAAAGATGAATATAGAGTTGGAACGTGCATCACTTGGTGCAATCACTTGTTCATGCTCATTGAATGGATTATAGGTAACTCCACTCACGGGTTTAAGTAATCGTTCAAGCAACTTGTACTTTGGTTGCTTCAGCGACTTGGAATACAAATAAATGTTCTCAAATCTTAAGCCATTGGGATGGATGATGAGAGTGAGCAAAGCATTGGTTTTCCCACAATTCGATGGACCACAAAACACCGCACGTATGCTATCCGGCAATAAGTGTCCATGACGCTTTTGTCTCTTCTCCCGGCCATCTTCGACAAATTCATCGAAATTTATCACGGGAAGGCTACCTCCGTGAGTTTGCTTCTTGGACGTCATCTCGCACACGACTAACGGAAAAATCATATAAATAGCATTTTTATAAGGATTCACCGTCAGTCGAGTATTGTCTTTAGACATGATCGTTCATAGCGGTAAAGGTGTCGTCAATCGGCTAATCAACAAACTACCCGTTGAATTGCATCTGCCTGGTTATCAATATTGCGGACCAGGCACAAAGTTGGCCAAGCGTCTTGCTCGTGGTGATCCAGGCATTAATCCATTGGATGCAGCTTGCAAACAACACGATATTGCATATTCGAAAAATCCGGACAATCTTGATGCGAGACATTTGGCGGATAAAGTGTTGGCTGAACAGGCTCGGCAACGTGTTACCGCTAAAGACGCTAGCATCGGTGAGAAAGCAAGTGCGTGGGGCGTGACAAATATTATGAAGGCCAAGAGAAAATTCGGCATGGGTGTGAAGACCCGCGAGAGGGGCGTTTGTTTGAAAAAAATAATTGGCGCTGCGAAGAAGACAATGATTCAAAGTGATGACCCAAATAAGATTATTAAATCAGCTCTAAAGGGCGCACGTGCAGCTGTAAAGATGCGTGGTGGCAAAGTCCGCACACCACGGGTTCTACCTGTACCTCATAAAATTGGTGGTTTATTACCATTCCTCGTGCCCATTTTTGCAGGTCTCAGCGCTGCTGGTGCTTTGTCAGGTGGAGCGGCTAGTATAGCTAAAGCTGTAAATGCTGCTCAAGCAGCTAAACGTGAATTGGATGAAAGTAAGCGCCATAATCGAACAATTGAAGCGATTGCATTGGGTAAGGGCTTACATCTGAAACCATATAAGCAGGGATTGGGTCTTCATATCAAGCCAAAAAACTAAAAGTCACGCTACCTCACCGCCCCCTAACCGACATCGACCTACTGAAATATGCGACAATCCTGAAGATTCCAAATTTCCGTGGAGTTTACATGCGTGATACGTTGCCAGTGAGTGGACCCCTCAAATGTGAAGCAGCAATTGTGAATTTGGATGAAAATGTGGGCCCTGGCACACACTGGGTCGCTTACAAAAAGGCTGGTTGGAAAGTCATGTACTTTGATAGTTTCGGCAATCTCCCGCCGCCATCCGAACTCATGAGATATTTTGGTGTTGGTAGCGTCAATTATAATTATAAGAGATATCAGGAGTATGATACGATTGAATGTGGGCATTTGTGTCTCAAGTTCCTTTGTCGACAATTGCAATACAAGGACAAATATACACTATATATTGGTGGTAAGTGAGGTGGAGAATTCAGTTGTCAATTTACCAGCATCATGGATGATAGTTTAACATTGACCATATCTGGCTCATCGTCCATACTTGAGGCGCAATACTTTCCCCCCATCGAACTCTCGCCACACAAAAATTATACCCTCGGCCTCGTGGAATTGTTAACCTTCAACTCTATTCCCAATATAGACATTGACCACAATAAACTTTACGTGGGAGATGAGGTGTTGACAATACCCACGGGTAGCTATGAAATAGAGGATATTGAGACGTTTGTACAAGCAGAGCTCGCGCGTAAAAACATCAAAATCAGCATCAAACCTAATAACAATACGTTGCGCAGTGAAATCGAGTGCGATCACGAACTTAATTTTGAGCCTAATGATTCTATTGGACATCTACTAGGCTTTACCGCACGCAAATTGGAAGCCAATAAAAGACACGAATCCGACCTTCCAGTAGCCATTCTCAAAGTGAACGCCCTGCGCGTCGAGTGCAACATTACCGCTGGTGCCTATATTAACGGACAAAAAGTACACACAATTCACGAATTTTTCCCATCCGTGCCACCGGGCTATAAGATCATTGAAGTTCCATCACACGTCATTTATCTACCAATCACGAATCGAACAATTGACTCGATACAGCTTCGAATAGTGGATCAGGACGGCGATTTGGTAAATTTCCGCGGTGAAGTGATCACCATACGCCTGCATATAAAATCGTGATGGGTATAGCTTTCAATAGATCCACTAATAACAATAAACGACCATGGATAAAACCAATCAGTCGTCGACCAGCACCCAAAGTGCTAACACCTCAAAACGTGCTACTCTTGAAGAATTTGGGTCTCAGAGTTCGTGGCGAAGGCGCATAAAAAATTATTTAGTCTGTGCTCTGTGCATCTGCTGCGTGCAATGGAAGAAGAAATTGTAAACATTCAGGCACCCGTGGTCTTTGATGAATCCATCATCCATTGTGAGATCCACGCTCATCAGCCATATGCATCGTCAACCTTCAATAACAGCGATGAAATTCGTATTGCCATCCAGCATCAAGACCTGTCCATCCTGCCAAGCAAGAGTTCCCTACACATATGTGGGAAATTATCTAAGCGTGATGGGATGCCAACCACTGCCACAAGTCTCATCAACAATGCCATTTGTCATTTGTTTGAGGAAGTGCGATATGAGCTGAATGCCATAGAAATCGATCGTAATAAGAATGTCGGTATTACGAGTACAATGAAGGGATATTCATCGCTGAGTCCGGCCAAGAGCTCTATGCTTGAGAACACGGGATGGCTCGATGTCGAAGAGACGAAGCAGATTGTCGATGCATCGGGAAATTTTGATGTGTGCATACCGCTCAACATGCTCCTTGGATTTGCCGAGGATTATCGAAAGATTGTCGTAAATGCCAAGCACGAGTTGATTCTCACGAGATCAAAGACCGATGATAATGCCATTCTACAAACAGCCCCTGAAGACTACAAACTCGCGCTGCATAAAATAGAATGGCTTGTACCGTATGTAACAGTCTCGGACCAACGAAAAATTCAGCAGTTAAAGTTTCTCGCCAAAGATGCACCAATTTCCATGAGTTTTCGAACATGGGAATTGTATGAATATCCTTTGCTCCCTGCCACCTCTAAGCACGTGTGGTCTGTTAAAACCTCCAATCAGCTGGAGAAGCCACGATATGTCATACTCGCGCTGCAGACGGGGCGAAAAAATAAGAAAGCACAGAATGCGAGCCACTTTGATCATTGTAACATGAGCGATGTCAAACTATACCTAAATTCACAATGTTACCCATATGGAAATTTGAATTTGAATTTCGATCAAAATCAGTATGCCCTACTCTACGAGATGTACACAAACTTTCAACCGACCTATTACAACAAAGAGGCTGAACCGTGGCTAATTAGGATTGAATTTTTGGAAAAGGCCCCTCTCGTCGTCATTGACTGTTCGAAGCAAAACGATTCTCTCAAGTCGGGCCCCGTGGACGTGCGTCTTAAATTTGAATTAAATAAAAATATTCCGCCACAAACCTCAGCATACTGCATGATCCTCCATGATCGTATTGTCGAGTACAATCCAATCAGTGGTGGGGTTAAAAAATTGGTATAAAATCATGCCAATGATCCGCGCCCACTTCAGTCAACATGGAGCTTATCGTCGACGTGCAAGGGTTCAAGAGACCCGTCAACGAATTTGTCCTAAAGGAGATGTCCATCGTCAAACTCCATGAGAAGAACACTGAACCGCTGACATTCTTCTTCGATGCACCATTCGCCTGGGACGCTTTACCGGCCAAGTACAAAATGACAAACAAGTGGCTGGAACGCAATTATCATGGAATACGATGGGAACACAGCGGCATACCATACGAGGCAGCTAGGACGGCAATTCGAGGAATCTTGGAAGGAGCTTCTACGATCTATGCCAAGGGATTCGAGAAGTGCTCATGGCTATCGAGATTCACGGATTCAGCAACAAAAGTCGTCGATCTGGAGACTCTGGACTGTCCATCGCTGCAGAAGTTGCCGAAAATCGCAAACGTTAAATGTCCCCACCATTCCTTCAATACAAAATACAATTGCGCCAAAGCTAATGTAAAGTCGTTGAAAAGCTGGCTCTCTGTGTACGAAGCATTGTGTGAGCGAGGGATTTTTTTTAAATGAATAAAAACATTTTGAACAAATATCGTTCTCCATTTATTTCCTATATCTACGGCGAATACAGTTTGACGACAATTTTTTTTTTTTACATTATATTCGATGAAAACGTTTTTTTTTTTGTACATTTTTACATAGCACTAAGCGTTGAAAACTCTACGATGATGACTGTGATGCAAACAGTCGTTGCACTCTCTACGATGGTGACGATGCCGGCTGCCGTTGAACTCATTCTTTCCACCGGGCCTTCACGAGCGTTCTTTTTCACCATACTCAGACTCGAGTGTCGAAAATTCTACGATGATGATGACCGTGATGCAAACAGTCCTTGCACTCTACGATGGTGATGATGCTGGCTGCTGTTGAACTCGTTGTTTCCACCGGGCCTTCACGAGCGTTCTTTTTTCCACCATACTCAAACTCGATGGAACTCGACGCTGTTGTATTTTCCACCAATGTACTTCATGTAGAGTTGACCATTGCGCGCCAGTTGCAGCATACTCTCGAACATTTTCGGATCTTGATCGAAGGCCTTTACCAGCCGCGCTGGCAAGAAGACGGCAAACTCATTTACAACGTCCACGATGTAGCGTTTTCCAAACTTGGTCTGTACAGCTCTCATGTCCGTGATTTGATGATCCGATTGGACGTGGAGTTCTGACAGCTTCTTCGTTGGGAGGAATTCTGCCATCAGGCTGACTTTGTTGATATTTGAGAGATCCATTTTCACTCTTTTCAAAGTTCTTTTCGGAGAAGTTGATGATGCGGTGGAATAGTGCAGTCTGAGCTTGGTCCACGAAATCATAAGCTCCCTCGTAACCCCTCCACTCAGATTTTAAAAACTTCTCCCCACTTATCCAATCATAGGCATGTGTAACAGGTTCAAACACGTTCGAAGAACCCCGCACGTAGAGAATTTCCCCCCTCGCAACACTTTTCACAGTCCCGACGTTGGGGTGGGGGACCATCAATGTGATCCTTCATCTGTCGCGTATTATAATGCTCCATGCATGGAAGATACGATATCACTTCACTATCGTTTCGATGATGCTCCGGCAAACGATCCCACAGTAAACCAATAAAGTTACCCCAATACTTTAGGAGCAAGACCTTTGGAACCTGTTCGAGCTCGTTTTTGGTCAAGTCCAGGGGGTGCTTGGCCGGATGCACTGCGTACATACTCGCACATGTGAACATCTTGACGTAATCTTGTGGAATGAAAACTCGACGGGTTGAAACTTGTTTTGGAATAACGCTGCAGCTGCATGCAATAAATAAAGCATTTTATGGGCTTTGAAGGGCCACCCTTCATATGGGAACTATCGTTATCTCACTCCCGAAAATTTTCCTAGCCATAAATGGGAGTTTCCCAGACACACATACACACACACACACACACACACACACATACGCATGCACACATTTGTCTAAGTTGTTTTTTTTTTTATATATATAAACTCCTGTGAATAGACTAGAAAAAAATGCTCCGCTTACATCTATAATGTTGATAATAAATTATCAGATTTTATGCGTTTTCAAGGACCCGCGACTCTATGATGCCCCCTCCCCCACAGAGTCGACAGCGGCTTCCCCCTCTCGCCCGCGGGTCCAGCTATCGCCTGGAAGACATCGTCACCAAAAACTAGCCTCCCCACTCTCCAACACCACCCCCCTCCCCTTGCCCTCCGCCGCAACCCCGCACTCGGCTGCTGTATGCAGGACCCCCCCCCTGTGACGTCGCGCACTCGGCTGTCGTATGCAGGACCCCCCCCCCTGACGTCACACCGAGGCTTTCCCGTGCCCCCCCCCCCCGCCATGCATACCCCGGCTTCCCCGCGCTCGACTCCCCCGCCCCGCTCCCCCCTGAGATCCCTGCGTTAGAACCGCTGTAGCTACTCTACTGGCCTCGTGAGGAAAACAAGCTAGCTTCACTAGCCGTGATCCTTCCAGACTGGCACCTGGAAGGCTAACTCACCAAATCGGCGAGTCCCGCCATACTAGGAGGGTACCCACCGACGGGAACCTTTTAAAAGACTTAAAGAAACTTCGTCTCGGTGGATTCGCATCCTCCGAGTCAACCTGCGCACGCGTAGGACCCGCGATTCCCTATACTCAACCGATACAATCCATTACCACTACGCCCGCAATCTCTCGTGGTACCCACAGGATTCGGGAACGGACGTATACCCTGACACGACACAAACAATAATCTCCGACGACGCATACAAAAGACGCATGATTTCAGGTCCGGAAAGGAGCGAGCCGACGACGGAGGCCAAATCGCGAGAAGAGAGAGAGAGACGACGAACAAACCCGTGCCTCGATACCTCCTCGCTCGTCCTGGTTCCTTATGCCGTATGAAATCCAATAACACACTAACTCTCGTTTTTCCGCCACCTAACCGCTTTTTTATACACCATCTTTTGAAATAATCAATAACAACTGTCCTCAGCTTAATTCCAACCACCATCAGCATCCATAAAATCCATCATCACCATCATAGAATGCCGATTATGAAAATTCGAGGCTAACGTCATACGACGCAGTATGCCAGCGTTCTGAGGCATCTCCTACAAAAGGAATTCTCCTGACTCCAACTTCCAAACACCTGTCGTCCACCTGCAAAATCTCCTCATCTGATCTCACACAGGGAAATCCTTCGAGAACCCTTCCAATCACAAAGAAATAACTAACAACATCCTCTCACTACTTCAGCATTTTCAGTCCCTGACGTAGGACAGAAAATGCATTGAAAACTGAAACGTTTCAAGATATATATATATATATTGGTGTCTCATCCCGGGACTCACTCTAACATTTCAGAAGTGGGATAGGAAACGATGAGATAGAAAACGATGTGTTAGAAAACGATGTGATATAAAACGAAGTGATATAAAACGAAGACAAAGCGAAGTGATAGATAAGACGAAGTGATAAAAAAATATATATATATATAATAGCGTGGAAGTGCGCGCGAACAATAAATCGACACATGGTCGACGAGTCGATTTTCGAGTGTTTTGTGTGGGATAGACTAGAAAAAGAAATGGGATTAAATCGTACCTTGGGTAGAGGATCGCGAGATCGAGGGTGGGGGGGAAAATACGAGTTCGCGAGTCCCCGGATGTGCGAGCGAGGTGTCGACGCAAATTGATGCGCAAAATGGCGGAATGTCGCGCTCAACAGCCGGCGACTCGTTGCCGTCGTCCGTGCCGCAATATGTCCTTGTTGGTGAAGCCGGTGGAGCGCAGGCGCGAGCCGTTGACGAAAACGCCGCGCGTGCCGACGAATCCGGTGCTACGAGTGGGCTAAGAGAACCCCCACCAGAGCAATCGTCGTTGCTCGAGTCGGCGAATCCGGCTCTAACAGCGGCATTTCGAAATTTATTGTTGTGACAGGAAAATAATATAACTAAAAATTTCCTCGACGTTACATCTCGACACGCGGGCAAAGAGGAAAGTTTGTCCAAATCTACATGGAACCAATGATCGATCGCGACCAATATCCGAGCAATCGATCCTCGATTATTTCGGCAGCACTGTGCCGATAGAAATTAAGCGACGAATTGTTAACCGCGCAAAATTCGCCTATAAAAGGGACGAACTCTTGCTTGCGTGCGCTCTGCCTCTGACTGTTCTTCTGGTCTTGTCGCTCCGTTCAGCCCGGCCTAATTTGTCAAGTCGAGAGTCTGTCTCCGTCTGTGAGCGGGCCCACGCCTTGACGAGAAGACGGAGCCGTTGTATTTCTCCAGACCGTAAAATTTGTACGCGCGAGCGAAAGGAATATACATAATTGTCAAAGTATCCGTTAATTCGTTAAAGTCTCCGAGAAAGATATATTGTGTACACCAATCGTCAAAGTCGGGAGTCTTCCGTTTGACGAGAAATAAATAAGTAAGTAAGAATAAATTTATATATCGGCCAGCATCTTCTATAATTTTCTGCAATTTCTTCTGGTCCTCCAACGTCCCACCCTGGACTTTTGTCTCAGGTCGGGTAAATTTTCAAGTTCATAAAATATCAATTATTGTTTAAATCCGTAAATTCATGTTTGTCAGTTTCATAAAACTGTCTGGCGCCCAACATTTCAATATATTTATGAAATTTAGCCCATGAGCCCTACCAGCCGATGGACCACGGCCGCGGTAGGTGAAGGAATATTTAACGAAAAATATCTCCGGTCTCATTTGGCGCCCAACGTGGGGCCGCGTTGGAAAATTTGTCTAAAATTTCAAAGAAAAATGCCAATTTGATTATTTAAAGTGTTAAATTTGTGAAGAAAATTTATTGCAATTTTCGAAAATTTTGAAAGATTTATTTAAATCTATGGAAAAAGAAATCTCGAGAAAAAATTTCTGTAATTAGTAAAGCCGAAATTGCGTCAGATAAAAATTACAAGAAAATTGGAATAAAGAGAAAAGTGAATTAAAACTAGGCTGAGAGCATTTCCCATGTCCTATTGTGTGTCTTTTGTCTAAAATTTGTGTGATTTGTCTAAAATCGTGCAAATGCATATATAAAATCGAAACTCGTTAAAATTATTGAAGTTGCGTTAATGCGTGTTTAATGGTCAAATCCATTGAAATCTAAATTCAGGTAAAGAGCGAGAATATTATAAACGAGCAAAATCCTGTGTAGAATTTGTGTTAAAGCTATAAATGTGCGAAATTCGTGTCAAATTTGTTGTGTTCGTATAATTGCGATATTCGCATTTTGTGCGAAAAAGGTGCGTAAAATTTATTTCGTATAGGAAGTACCTGAAATACATAAAATTTAGCGTTCAATATTGTGCGACGCAAATCGTCGAAAATTTTGTCAAAATTTAACGCATATAATATTCAAGGTTGAATTATCCGAGCATGTAATTTCAGAGAAATCATACGGTGAAATAATATTTGACGAAAAGAAAATCGAGAATAAAATAAAATCCGGAATTCTAGGAAACAAAGCGAGACCCTTTGAGCGAGCGCTACACTCTTTCCAAGCCTATACTTTATTACGCTTCTCTCTCATGCTATGCTTTCTTGTGCCGATATTTTCCTCAAATAATATTTCACAGATATTCATTTCGCTTGACAACCAATCTATAGCGTATTCTATGCGTAATCAAATCCTTCTCTGAATTGCTGGCTATGTTCTGTTCAATCGCTTAAATTTATTCATTATGTGCATGGATTAATGTTCTTCAAATAATCTATTTTGTAATATTTAAATTGTTGAATTACTTTTGCAATATTTATTCGTGCTATATTTATTTTGTCAAATTATTTGTGCGAATTATTTATGTTATTTATTTTCAATCGTACATTATTTCGTTAATTATAGTTATTGGATGCGAAATTTATGTTGCCAGATTTTGTCAAATTACGTGCATGTAAAATCTCGTGTAAAATTCAACTATCATTGGTCAAATCGATCAAAATTCTGTTCGTCCTTGGATTGACGAAAATATATCACGAAATAATTCTCAGATAGTGAACATCGGAAATATTCAATCAAAATAAAATTTCCCCGGTATTTCCGATTATTGGAATCCGTGTCCGTAATTGGAACAATCCGAGAGTTTCCGCAAGGCGTTTCGTAGAATAAAATGCTAGCATGACGTCGATGTTCTTCTCACCACCCAAAAAAACTACCAGGTCGCAAACTAAAAACAATAAAAATAATATGGATAATCAGGAAAATTTGTCAAACGTTCAATCGTCTTCTAGACCGCTTGACGATATGGTTCCTCTTCAAGGAGAGAGGGGGGGCGCGTCGAGTGAGGACATATTGGCCAACCGCGTTCCTGCCGAAGCATTGAGTAGCACGGGAGCGGAGGGTTCCAGCCACACTCAAGACCCGAGTAGAAAAACTTTGACGAGAGATTCAAATTTAAATCCTCCTGCGATCACACCTGGCAGTTTACCTGTAGGAAGGGGTAGGGGATCACGCGTCGCGACCCCAAACCCGGGAGAAACAAATCGACCCTCATCATACGAAACTTTACTCGAAAATATCTCAAAACATATGAAAACAATGAGCACAAATTTTGAATCGTTAGTTACGCGCGTTAGAACTCTCGAAGGTCAATTCGACAATTGCTCGCACCCTAACTTAGCATCTGAGGGACGAGGGGAGAGATGTGACACAACGTCCAATAATAATCAAAATTCGAATAACAGAACCGAACAACATTTGCGAGATAGAATATCAAATCCTTCTGGAGCTTTCACGTCGTATCGTCAACAAAATTCGCCAATAAACGTCGACGCCGGAGAGTCAAATAAATTTTCTCGGAATCAATCACAACAAAATCTAATTTTGTCAAATACCGAAAATTCGAGATCGGTGAATCAAAGAAACTCCCAAATCGAGCAGTCCTGGTCACCTCGCGACAACCAACGCGAAGAAAATTCTCATTTCCAAGATAACAGGAATTCAAATCTCCCAAGGTCGTTCGAGGTTAGAGAGGGAAGGGACAATTTTCCGAATGACGAACAGGGCTCTATCGACGAAGAAATTCATCGAGTAAGATTTATCGACCCGGTAAACATCAGACAAAATTCACGATCAGAAAGAAGACCGAATTCGGAATTAGAGAGAATAAATCGTCAACTACGGGAAGAATTAGACGAAATGAGACGTCACGAAAATCCTCAACCCACCGATCGTAGACAACGCCCCGTAACACCGAGAAGGGGAGCGTTAACGCCATTGAGCGACGATACCAGTGACGACGAATATATCCCACGTATAAACCAACCCAGAATTACCAGAGAAATCGATTCGGCATTAAAAATCGGACGTATTGTCAGCAATTGGAAAATCACATTTCCAAAAACGGAAAAGATCCCGATCAATTTTTGTTAATTCTCGAGGATCAATTGAATATAAGTGGGATAGACAAAAATCTATTTATCCCTTGCTTATCAGCCATCTTTGAAGGCTCTTACAAATCATGGTATATTCTAAGTAAACAAAATTGGAATACGTGGAAAGACTTTGTTCGCGCTTTCCGTTTTCAATGGGGAGTCAAAAAGGAAGATGGCGACCTATTTTTCGAAATACGAGATCTGAAAATCGATAAAGGGGAAACGCTCGCTGAATTTGCCTGCCGAGCTCGCGTGATTTTCGAACGCATGCGTCATCCGCCATCCTTCCGCGCGCAAATAAAACAAATATTGACAAAGTTCAATCCGCGACTAACGTTCGAGATACTAAATTTTCCAATATACGATTACAATGCATTTTTGCATTACATCAATGACAGAAGTTATCTTCATCGAAGATCGGTCGAAGCTCAAAAAGAACCGCGAAATAGATCAGTCAAAACGGGGTTAAATTTCGTACAGGAACTTATTGAAGACGAAGACGATATGCAACTTCGCGAAAGTGACAGCGACGAGGAATCCCCGGCAGACTTGAACGCTTTCCAACCAAATTCAAAACGCGTCGACAAGAAAGGATCGAATAATTCGGAAACACTTGTACGACAGCGACTCGAAAACAATCTTTCGCGTTTCGAGAAGGAAAACCAGACTTTGACCAACTCAAACGATAATCAAACTTCGACAACCTCGAAAGAAAATCAATCGAGGGGATCGAATAACCGTTCAGCGTATGACCCAAGCAAAATGTTTTGTTTCAATTGCGGGGAGATGGGACATGGTGCACGATCCTGCATAGCCCCCCGCCGAACAGTCTGTTTCATTTGCCGAAAAACAGGACATACGAACGAAAATTGTCAATCGCGTCAGGGAAACGACCAAGCCCGGCAGTAATCGAGCCTCAGGTTACCGTCACTAAGGGCATGGAAGAGGAAAAGCGTCCAAAATTTAAAATCGATGAAATAAAATCTCTCGACAAAAATAAAGAAGCCGAGCCGTGTTGTTCTAGAACTGAGGAATTTGAATCCGAGAATGTTCAGCCAAGGTTAGACGTGATAGGCTCGTATAGCGAATCGGAAATGTCAGACGACGAATTTGATCACATCGAGACAATTATTCCCGACACAAACCGTGACGAAAAAATTCAGTTGTCAACACTCTCAGCGGACAAAACACCAGACGCGACCGACAACCATATAACAGATAATATCGTAGAAATCCAAAACTTGAAAGAATGGAAACCTATCGGTTTACCATCACAGATTATTCACCGTTTATCTCAACGACGAATTTTTTGTGCGAATAACGGCCTCACCGAACCGAAAAAAGTAATTAGAATACCGGTGGAAATAAATATTTTCGGCGAGAGAATTCGTGGAATTGTAGACAGTGGTAGCGAGAGATCGTATCTAAACAAACGTACGTACGATCGGGTAAAAATTTTTCAAGTCAAAGAACTCTCTGCTGATGCGACCTCGAAGAACGGAGTTCGTCTCGGAGACCAATCAATCGTTAAAACAAAAGGAGGTACGTGCTTTGTAATCGACATAGGAGACGTTTACGGTCCACTGTGGTTTAGCATACTCCCGGAATTGTCAAACGACGTAATTCTTGGGATGGACTTTTGGCTAGCTTTCAAGGTCAAAGTAAATCCGCATACAGAAACCTGGACTATGGACGGAAGTAATCATTCGTATCCGTTATTACATCGCCGTGCAATCGAAACCGAATTGAAAATTTTGACAACTGACGAAACGGACAGATTGAAAAATTTTCTCGATACGGAATTCAAGAAATTAGATACAGAGTCTACCGGAGTGACAGATTTAATTACTCACGTTATCGAACTAACTGATACGACACCCCACCGACAGAAACCGTATCGACGGAGCGAGGTAGTTCGCGAGTTTATTAGCAAAGAAGTCGATCGTTTACTTGAAAAGGGTTATATCACGTGGAGTAACAGTGATTGGGCTTGCTCACCGGTTGTAGCTCCAAAAGCAAACGGGAGGCTACGATTCTGTATTGACTATCGTCCGGTTAATCGTCAAACAACCAAGCCTGCATATCCTTTGCAGCATATGAAATCTATTTTGTCGCAATTACATGAGGCTAAAATAATCTCGACCTTAGATATGAGCGAGGCTTTCCATCAGATCCCTATGGATCCTGAAAGTCGGAAATACACCGCGTTCGTTGTCGAGGGAAAAGGACTGTTAGAGTGGGCTAGAATGCCGTATGGACTAACGGGAGCCCCTTCCACTTTTCAGTGTCTCATGGATAAATTGAAACGAAGAATAAAAGATTTAATTGTCAGAAGAAATCTGCCCAGTAAATGGACAGACCAAGTATTCGCGTATTTAGACGACTGGATTATTGTCAGTCAAGACTTTGACGACCATTTAGGAGTGTTGTCTCTATTGTTCGAGGTATTACGGGAAGCTAAATTGAAAATTAATCGGGAGAAAAGTAGCTTTGCTTGCAAAGAAGTTAAATTCCTCGGTTATATTGTTGACGAGCTCGGTATGAGACCGAACCCTGAGAAAATACAACCAATTCTCGATTTCCCGGTGCCAAAGGAGAGGACACAATTGAGACAGTTCAATGGCCTTGTCAACTGGTATCATAGGCGTTTAAAAAATATCGCGAAGATACAGGGCCCTTTAAATAAATTAACTAGCCCAAAGGTCCCATGGAAGTGGACAGATATCGAACAAAATTCTTTTGACGAAATAAAAATTGCATTGGCTAACGCACCGCGTCTTTGTACCCCAATACCGGGACAACCTTTCATTCTTTATACAGACGCCAGTGACTTCGGTCTTTGAGCGGTGTTAGTTCAACAGGGTTTTGACAAAAACGAAGAAAACTTGATAGAAGTTTTAAGTCGACCATTAAGGGGCGCGGAATTGCACTATACAACGACAGAAAAAGAATGTCTGGCAGTCGTGTGGGCAGTTCAGAAGCTTAGGTGTTATCTTGAAGGAATGCCGTTCAAGGTCATCACTGACCATCAAGCTCTACAATGGTTGCACGGAATAAAAAACCCTGGAGGAAGATTGGCCAGGTGGGCAATTTATTTACTTCAACATAATATGACAGTCGAGTACAGACAAGGTACTATGAATGAAGCCCCAGATGCACTCTCATGGATGCACGATATAGATGTCGACCCATCAGGATGGGAAAATCTTATCGAACAAACCATTAAAGAAAAAACTCAATTAACTACGATACGCGACAAAGATTGGTACGAGACCAAGCGCGAATTAGTTGTCAAGCATCCCGATAGATTTCCCGAGTGGAAAATCGAGAACGATGAACTCTATTATCATAGGCCAGATTTCGGGAAAATGTTAATTGACGACGAGCACCCGTGGAAGAGAGTCGTCAGGTCGAGTGAGGTTCTACAAATCTTGAAGGAAAATCATGAGCCGCCCCAAGCCGGACACCTAGGTAGGGAAAACACTTACGACCGTATACGACGGCTCTATTATTGGCCAGGTATATCACAAGACGTAAGATCCTTTGTCGAAAACTGTGAAATTTGCCTCAGGGTCAAATTTAACCAGAATCTGGTAAAAGGTGTATTAACAACGAGACCTTTGATCAAACCGTGGGCGCAATTGTCAGTAGATACCGTGGGACCGTTCACGCGATCTAAAAGGGGAAACGTTTATATTATCGTCGTATTAGACTTATACACGAAGTTTGTCGAACTATTTCCAGTCCGCCAACAAAACGGTAAGACCGTCGTAAAAATATTCAACGTCGTGTTTGACAAGTGGGGAACCATTCCGGAGTCGATCGTTACCGACAATGGAACCAAATATATAAATAAAGATGCCAAAGCTTTCTTGACAGCGCATAGGGTTAAACATTTAACAACTCCGTTAGCCCACCCACAGTCAAATCCGGTAGAGCGCGTTAATAGGACGATAAAACCTATGATAGTCGCGTCGATAAAGAATCAAAATGAATGGGATGAAAATTTGTCGAAATTACAACTCGCATATAATACAGTGCCACGCTCTGGCAGTAGAGTCTCCCCGTTCTATTTGAACTATGCACGCGAGGCCGATGTGTGTTCACGCGAACGTGTTATCGATAAAGAAACGGTCGTAACAGATGAACTGGTGGAACACTGGGTGAGGAGACTGGCAAGTTTCGACGGACTTTGACATAAAGTTGAAGAAAATTTGAAAATTCGATCGGATAAGCGCCTTGCAAGAACAAATTCGAATATTGGCCAGCAAGTTATTTTAAAGCCTGGTATGGAGGTTTACTATCCGAATAAGAAACTCAGTAATAAAGCTGAAAGGTACTCTGCCCAATTGGCTC
The DNA here is from genome assembly GCA_963932345.1 of Ophion ventricosus. Lineage (NCBI taxonomy): Eukaryota > Metazoa > Arthropoda > Insecta > Hymenoptera > Ichneumonidae > Ophion > Ophion ventricosus. The sequence continues at coordinate 4,943,479 of OZ010724.1, forward strand.
ATCGTTATATTGGTCCAGCTGTAGTAAAACGTTTACTAGGACCAATGATTGTTGAATTAGTCGATAAGCACGATAAAATCGTCGGGAAGTATTATATTACAGACTTAAAAATTCCCAGGCGAAGTTTGCGTAATTACCGACATTCCTCTATACATTGTCAAGACCAAGGTCAACAATCGTCGCCGCCGTAACAATCGCCGCCACAACGCTTTCACGCAGTCAGCTGTAATTCGACGACCAGCGCAGCAGAGAACATCGCCGACAACAGCATCGATAACAACATCGCAGACATCACGGAAGATCGTCTGAATATCCTTCTCGAGGTGCAGGAGCGACTCGAGAAACAACGCAGAAGCTTGAGAGCACGAATCGAATGTCTACCAGAAGAAGCAGTAGTCGACAGAGAGATATTCCTGATCAACGACCAAGAGGGCTGTGATTCAGGGAAACCATCGGAACCCGGAGATTCTATACAATCCTTCATCTCCAGGGGCAAATTGACCGAACTATCAAATCTGTCAATTCACCGACGTCCGAATACTTCGATGAGGTTCCAATGTCAATAGCTGTGTGAGACATGATTCAAAAGCATCGCAGCGCTAAACAATTTGCAATCATCCATCGTCGAAACAGAATTGACGAGCTCCTTAAGGAACTTCGTGTCCGAACTCGCCAATCTTAGAGAGAATCAGCTTCGATATTTCGCCGATTGTCAAACCATCGACCAAAATCTTGCTGGAAGATTTGATTAACAACGAGCTGAGTATCTTGTCAACCGAGGGGAGTCATCCAAGGTTGATCGAGGTACACAATATTTGTCAGCTATGTGAGGAAACATCATGACGTCAGATGCGTCAATTGTCGATCCAAGAAACGTCAGTTTCTATTGTCCGGAGTACCCAGGTTGTACTATCGGTCACGGTGATATCGTCGATTGGCCCAGGGTGAATTATATTACCTAGTCAATTTCACTGATTCCGGAAAATCATCGCTATCTTTTCAACAATGATATCAAAAGTTCGAAAAGATGAATCAAGGTCAACTTCGTAAAGTCCAACGACTATCCGAATCGTGCTCGACAATATTTCATCTGAGAAGACGCATTAGCCTCAGCCACCAAGCGAAGAAGTCTGGACGTCAAGATAGCATTCACATTGTCCAAGAAAAGGGGAAATGTGCTATCAAGACACTGTCCGAGCGACGTGCGAATAGACTCCTGACGATCTCATGGCCGAGACACCGAAGCTGCAGACCATCGAAAAATTTTCGTGTCATCCCGAAGAAGAAAATTAGACCAGCGAAGCACTGCATACTTTGAAAATTCTCATCAGTGCTATAATATTCGAAATTTATTTATGTTAATTATCTTCATCGTTGACATCATCTATGTTAAGATTCCGTTTCACTTATTGTCCTCGCACAATTATTAGACGCGAATGCATCTTCGTGACGGTGCACGCGACTGGTTCCGTGGACAGGCGCGAGACTTAACATCGTGGAAACTGTTTCGGGAGGCGTTTCGGGAAACGTTCATAGTGCGCGATGATGCAACGACACGTTGGACTCGAATGAAGGCGCGATCGCAAGGCAAGCTGGAACCGCTCACCACGTATTTTCACGCGAAAACGAAGCTGTGCGCGGAGCTTCGGTTGTCATACCGGGAGGTAAAAATGGAGGTGCTTGTGGGTCTGTGGTCGAAGGAGCTCGCGAGCGCCGTCATGCCTGCATCACAGTTCACGGTCAACGAGCTGCTACATGATCTTCTATACTACGAGAGAATCCTCAGCCAAAGGAGTGAACGGATCCGAGCAGCCCGCGAGACGCCGAACCCGAGAACATCTCAACAAGCGACGAGGGCAAGTACTGAACACATTGGGAAGTCAAACGATATGAGGGTACAGGCAGACGCTGTCAAGACAATGAGAGTAGGCGAATCGAACTCGCGTAGATGTTTTAATTGTGCGAAGGAGGGGCATCTCGCTCGTGATTGTGCGTCACCGAGGAAGGAGGTGACATGTTACAAGTGCGGCAAACAGGGGCATATCAGCAGGCGGTGTGTCGCTCGTGCAACACCGTCGATGCAGGCCATAGGCAAGATAAATGATTCGGCAGCGCAAAAATATCTCAAGGAAGCGCAAGTCAACGGGAGAAACCTGGTCGTCTTCGTGGATCCAGGAAGTTCGGAGTGTACTATCCGAGCGACGCGTGTACTAACGGAACGGTTCGCAATGAGGCCGGCACCTCAGAATTTGAAAGGTTTCGGGCCACCGGAATGCGTCATCATGAGCTCAGGCGTGGTGAAAGCCTCGGTCGTGATCGACGGGGTAAAAGTTCCGGAGGTGGAACTCCGCGTCGTCCCTGACAACGCGCAAGCGGTCGACGCAATTATTGGTCGAACGTTTACAGACCAACCATACGTTAATTATTATAAAGTTGGTAATACCTTAACGTTCAAGCTCGCCGATGAGTTGCCGGATGCAGGAGAATTTGTACCAACCAGGCCAGCGACAGAGCAAGGACTGACGCTGCCTCCGCATTCCATTAATTTTGTCAACTTGGTGGATGGTCAAGATGACTATGCACTGCCCGTGCTAAACGTGGGGCGTATCGAGAAGGAAGTGTCAGCTGGGGATTCGGGCCTGGTGCGAGGGGAAGTGAGTCGACTTCCGATCGTCAACGCGACAGCGACAGGAAGGGCACCCATTCGAATCGAAGATCTCGACATCGGGGCAGAGCAGCCGGCAGACGTTGCACAGGAGTTGTGCATGATAGTAAACGAGTTCCGGGATTGCGTGTCGACCAGCCTGCAGGATCTGGGTTGTGCGCGACACGTCGAAATGGACATTCGGGTGGACGAGCACACGACGCCCGTCGCCAGCAAACCATATCGAACAACAGAAAGGGAGCGTAAGGACATCAAGGACATCCTTGCTGAGTGGCGCGAAGCAGGAATTGTCACGGACACAGAATCTCCTTATACTAGCCCGGTATTGCTAGTTAAAAAAAAAAGTGGTGAATCTCGACTTTGCGTAGACTTTTGGAAATTAAACAATCAAACAAAGCGCGTCCACTTTCCGTTGCCCAAAATAGAAGACCATTTAGCGCAAATACGTGATAGTTCATTATTTATAGTACTAGATTTAGCCCATGGATATTTACAGATTCCGTTAAGTAAAAAGGCTCGAGAGAAGACAGCAATCATCACGGCGGATGAAACAGCAGAATTCACCAGGATGGTGTTTGGCCTGATGAACGGACCAGCTTTTTTCTCAAAAGCAATGCAGCGAGCTCTTGGACCTCTACGTGACGAGATATTACTCTACTATCTGGATGATATCCTGATCCCGGGAAAATCGTGGCCACAATTGCGAGAGAAACTGCGGTTAGTGCTAGCGGCCCTACGTGACGCGGGACTAACAATTAAACTCTCAAAATGTAAGTTTTTGTACAAAAAAGTTTCGTATCTTGGACACGAGTTATCGGAGCAGGGCATCGAGCCGGGAGGGTTAAAAGTCGCGGCAATTAAGGAATTCCCCATACCGCGAAATGTGCACGAGGTTCGAAGGTACCTCGGACTCACGAGTTATTTCAGGAAATTTGTACCGCATTTTGCCCGAATGGCAGAACCACTAACGGCACTGCTTCGAAAGTACATTGAGTTTACGTGGGCCGATCCACAGCAAATCGCGTTTGAAGGATTAAAAAAAAAAACTAAGGGAAAAACCGGTCCTTCAGACGTTTGACCCTTGTGCACCTACCGAACTGCACACAGACGCGAGTGCTGTAGGGTTAGGGGCGATGTTAATGCAGAAAGCCGCGCGCGGAAAACTGCGTCTTGTCTACGCTCTCAGCCGGCGTACGAGCGAACCCGAACAAAAGTATCATAGTAGTAAATTAGAATTATTGGCCATAGTTTGGGCGATCGAGCGATTGCGGAACATGCTCGCGAACGTAGCTTTTACGGTTGTCACGGATTGTCACGCGTTAACATATTTAAGCACACAAAAAACTCTCAATCCCCAAATTATTCGTTGGAATGATCGTTTGAGCGAATACGATTTTTAAATTGTACATCGGGCGGGCGAAAAGTTAGCGCATGTTGACGCGCTCAGCCGAGCGCCCGTAGAGGAGTCGGACCCCGTGGGTCAATCCTCCATACTTTTCATCTCAAGCGAGGAAGACGCTCTTCGAATGTACCAATATTGCGACGATGAGCTGAAGTTAAAAAAAGAAATCTTGTGTAAACCTGTTGCGCTACGAACGAAATATGAAAAGGGGGTGATCGACGAATTCGAATTGGTTGACGGAATTATATATCGCAAGCAAGCCGGAAAATTGTTGTACGTTGTGCCGCGTCCGATGCGTAAAGGTTTGATAATTCGGTTTCACGATCTGAAAAGCCACCAAGGAGTGGAGCGTGTTGTAACACGGCTGAAGGAGCATTATCATTTCCCGCGTATGAAGGCATATGTGCGGCGACATATCCGGGCGTGTCCGCAATGTGCGGTGTATAAATCGGTGCCGGGGAGGCAGGCGGGAAGGTTGCATCCCATTCCACCGGGACGACGTCCATTTGACGTCGTCCCGGTGGACGTAGATTCCCCCGGTCCCCGGTCCCCCGGACGTAGATCATTTAGGTCCTTTTGTTACCAGCAGCCGGGGAAACAAATATGTTCTTGTGGCCGTAGATAGTTTCACGAAATTCGTCGTACTGCGTGCAGTTAAGGACACGAAGACGCAGAACGGATTGCGTCACTTCGAGTTTCTTGTAAATGAGTATGGCGCGCCGACGCGACTGGTGTCAGATCGAGGAACTTGTTTTACCTCAAAAGCATTGGAGGCCTTCTGCCAGCAACACGGCATAAAACACACATTAAACTCGCCGCGCCATCCTCAGGCAAATGGTCAGGTCGAAAGCTTTAACGCCTCGCTTTTACCTGCCATTCAGAGTAGCCTTCGTCAGGACGACGGACGTGATTGGGATAGAGACCTGGGTCGAGTTCAGAGCGATTTGAACGAAATGCGAAACGCGAGCACGGTGAAAAGCCCGTTTGAACTATTATACGGATACTTACCTCGATGAGATAAAAGCGCTCTTCGTCAGGTCGCTGACAGCGGAAGAGGCGCGTACAATAAGTCCGAAATCTTGCGAGAAATAGCACGGCCGCGAATCGAGCACGAACAAGCGAAAATGAAAAAGCGGTATGACCTGAATTGGTGTAGCAACGTCGACTTTAACGTAGGAAATATTGTATTTATGAAAACGGCGCCGAGCGTCCCAGGAGAATTGAACAAACTGCGAGCGAAGTTTCGAGGACCTTTAGAGATTGTAGCGAAATTGCCAGGCGATACATATCGAGTGTGCGAACTCGACGCGAAATACCGTGCGAGGTGTTATGCGTCCACGGCCCATGCGAGTCAACTTAAATTATGGACACCGGAGACACACGACGCAGACGACGACGGTAGATCGGGAGATGAGCACGACTCTGAGGTTGGAACCAGCGTATACGAGGAGAACGACGACCGTTCTGCCAACGTGCGAATAGAGGATACGCCGAAAGTTCCGGAGAGCGATCCTACGACGGTTCGTCGAACGAAACGAATTTCGCAGCGGCCCTCGCGATTTCTAGATTTTGAATGATTGTAAAAAGAGAAAAAAAACAAAAGAAAATAAAAAGCACAAACAGCTCAAGGACGAGCTTAGGTAAGGATGGCCGAGTGTAAAAGGCTAGAAGGAAGAAATTTGAAAAGCCCGCGTAAAAGGGGAAGGAACTAGGTGGCGCGTTCAACGATAGTCGCCAAATGCGCAAGCGGCGTACTCTGAGCACGGGAGCGAACCAGAGTCGCTCTCGCAGTGTCTTGTACGGTGTGTCCTCGAATCGAAAGGACGTGAGCGAGGAGAGTAGCGAGAAAGAGACGGAGCGCCCACCATGCGGTCGGTCGGGGCTTCGCGCGCGAACGAACCGTATGGTTGTCGAGTATTAAGTTTTGCACCCAGTCATTGTTATATTACGTATTCCTTAAATATTTATTGCTTAGTCGTAACTTTTGTATTTCCTGCTGCTAGCCAGTATTATCCATAACAATAAACGCGTGTGATTACATTTAACCGACATCGAAATTCAATTATTGGTCAAGAGAAATAGAGGGAGTCATATGAGAAGGACTTCGGGATCTCTTATACATATATACATAGATATATATATATATTGGTGTCTCATCCCGGGACTCACTCTAACACACTTTTTCAATGCTGACTAGACCGACAGTAACAACGGTAATACAAACACAATCGACACCAGCGATTACAGCCACATTTCAGCCTCGAACGTTACAATTTAACGAAAATATCGAAACACGCGAACGAACGAATTCGCATGATAGCAGGACGAGCAATCCCGAAAGGAATGAGCGACGCAGATCTGAACAAATCCCGCGCAATTTAAATAAGATTTTTAAATCTTGGGAATTGTAATACCCCGGAAAACTCGACGCTGACGATTTTCTCGACGAGCTCGAACGTAGAATCTCCGCGTCAAATATTAGCGAACAAAATGCGCTTTACATTTTACCGGAAGTATTATCGGATACTGCATACGCGTGGTATGAAGTATTCTACAAAGAATGGGTCTCGTGCAAGACTTTGCCACGAAATTCCGCGACACTTTCGGAGGACTAAAAGACGATCAGCAAATAAATTACAAAATCCAACAACGCGTACAAAAACCAAAAGAAACCGCGATAGATTACGTAATAAAAATCAGCGAAATGTACAATAAATTACAGGAAAAGGTTCCAGTTAAATACCAATTGGACAAAATTTTCTCAGGGTTGAGCTCGAAATTAGTAAGACACTTCGACAGAGACGAAGTGGACTCGTACGCCACGTTGATAAAGAAAATCCGTAAATACGAGGAAAAGAACGAGCTAATGTTGCAAGCGGATAAACAACGCGATGAGGACTCGCGCTATTCGCGCAACACGAGCGGTAAACAAAGACTTAACGCGATAACCGAAATAGAAAAGAAACAATTTGAAAAAACGGAAGAAATTAAGAGTACAAACGTGAAAAAAGAAGAAAAACCCGTCAACGCGAAAAAAGATAGAACAGAAACGAATAAAAAAAATAACTACACGAAACAAATAGAAGAAATAAATAACAAGTTGTCTCGATTGCAAGTAATACAAATCGGTAAAGAATCGAACATTAAGGACTCTAGGAAAAGACGTAGAAAAAATTCAGGCAAAAACACCAGCGATAATACGCGTCGCCGATCAGGCCCCGATAGTTCTCGCTCTTCCAGCGCGGCTTCATCGCTGAAGGGGGGAAATAGGCGCCAATCGTCACCGCGTAGTAAGCGCAGTTCAAGCGACGAAAACAAATCGTACTGTTCACTAAATTATCGACGAGATAGCACGGATAGACGCAGGCATAAGACGCGATACTACAACGGCGATAGATATAGATCGAACGAGGATGAGTACTGGCATAGGGATAGACGTTATAATAGGCATTACAACAGAAACCCCGCAGTATTCTACTATAAATGCAAGCGTGAGGGACATTACGCGAATCGTTGCGACGATCGGGCAAATTCGCCTCCCAGACGCGACAGATTCCGCGAGGAACCGCGCAGAGTCGAAAAGAGCCCGACACCACCTCCAAGAAACTCGCAAGCAGTCAGGAAGGAATAGAAGCACGCTCACTTCCTGACGCGACCTCGGGTATCAATAGAGAAATTAGGCAAAAGAACACGGACAATGATAAGAATTTACGGGAAAACGCCACCAGTTGTTATACTGAAGAGCGATTAGTGAGAACGTTTTTCACCGCGGAAGGTAGTACGCAAGAGATTAACGATTTGGATAAGGACGATAGCTCGTACACAGCATCGGAAACCGAGTACACCGAAGACGAAGACGACATAGAGCCAGTTGCAGAAGTTAGAAGCGCTAGGCCGTCCCTTCTGTCGATCAACGCTTTGAATAGCGTAGGTGAAGCTCAGGAAATAGTTCAAGCGCATGAAAATATGAGGGAGATAGGAACGCGCCGTACATTTAAAGGTTACGCGTCCCCAACACCTCCGCGAGAGCGCAGAATAATCCCGGTTACAATCAAAATCGAGGATAATTTATTAAGGGGCATATTAGACACCGGAAGCGACCGTAGCTTTATGAGTGGCTACGCATATGAGCAGGTACGCGCGTTAGAAAGATGCAAACCTATTGAGGATACAATTTCGCGCACAGGAGTGCAGCTCGCGCAGCAAGGCCATATCGCAATGCCTCGCTATTCCGCGAAATTCCTCATCGATATCTACGACTGCTATGGAGAACACTGGTTCGCCATTTTAGACGGTCTGAGTACGCCTGTTATTTTAGGCATGGATATTATTTTGCCGTGGAAAATTAACATAGATGGAGATAAAAGATTGTGGAAAATTAAAGAATCGCAAAATGATTTAAAAATAGCGAGAAAAAGTATTGTAAAATGTAGGGATACCGGTCTTCAGCGCCATGGATCGACGCGACAGCACGAGCAGCAACGTAGAAAGGAGCAGCCCGAGCAGGCCGCTGTCTGGATGGGGTTCACTGGAAAACTTCAGGATGGTCGATTTTCCAATAGTGCGCTGCACCATCCCGCAGCCAGAGGAGGGGATCACCCAGAGCCCCTGGGTCCTACGCGAGTCGTCAGGCCTCGTCCTCGTACCAGCGGGAGATACAGAGATCTTCACGAGCTACGAGGAGATGCGCGTCCAGTTGCAGGTCGCCGCTACACATGAAGTAGCACCGTCAGTCGCTGCCGGTAACGCAGCCGCGGCCGCGCAATTGACGGCCGCTCATTTCAAGGTTGCACTCATCCTCATGCGCGAAAAGGAAGCGCTCACCGAGCAAAACTCCAAGCTGAAGCAGAAGCTCAGCGCCGCAGAGGCGCAGAATAATGAGTTGACCGAGCATCTCAAAGCCACTGACGAGGAACTCACCCGTCGCGTCCAGGCTTATCACCGTATGCAGTTTAAGGTAGAAACGCTGCTCAAGGTGAAGAAGCTTTTCACCAAGAGCGTTTCTGAGGTATATCGCGCACAATGCGAACTACGCCAGCCCCGTCGGCGTCCCAAAGCGGTGAAGGGATGCCTGAACTGCCAGACCGAAGGGCACAGTTGGCGCACGTGCAGCCGGAAGGATACAGGAGCAGTGTTGGGCAGCACTAATTACTTTGAGTAATTAATTATATTGAAATTACTAATTACACCTATAATTTGTAATTAAAAAAATAAAACATTACTAATTACATTTGTTATTTGTAATTAAAAAAAAATATTACTAATTACATTGTAACTTGAAATAATAAAAATTTTAATTACAAATTACAAATTACAAATGTAATTAGAATTTTTTTTTTCTAATTACAAATTACAAATGTAATTAGAATATGTTTTTTTCTAATTACCAATTATAAATGTAATTAGAATATGTTTTTTTTCTAATTACAAATTACAAATGTAATTAGAATCGATTTTCTTTTAAATTACAAATTACAAATGTAATTAGAATCTTTTTTTCTTTCTAATTACAAATTACAAATGTAATTAGAATTTTTTTTTTCTAATTACAAATTACAAATGTAATTAGAATATGTTTTTTTTCTATTTACAAATTATAAATGTAATTAGAATATGTTTTTTTTCTAATTACAAATTACAAATGTAATTAGAATCGATTTTCTTTTAAATTACAAATTACAAATGTAATTAGAATTGATTATTTTTCTAATTACAAATTCCAAGTGTAATTCAAATCGATTTTTCTGCTAACTACAATTTACAAATGTTAATAATATAGATTTTTCTTATGATTACAAATTACGAATGTCATTAAAATGAGACTTCGATCTGGCTTAAACAAAAATTTGAGACGAAACGAAGTCAAGACTGATTGTGTGTCTCGAAAAAAATTCGAGCCCAATCTATGGTCTCGGTCGCGTCCCGGTCTCGAATAGTCTTATCAGTTTTGTTGGTGTTGGCTGAATTTGAGGATTTTTATTATCCAGGCGCGTTTTTCTTCTTGACCCCTTCAGCGGCAAGAGGATTTCACTATTTGTGTCTGTGTCATATGCTCGACAAAAAATTCAATTTAAATGAAACCTGGCGCTTATGAGGTTTTTTGGTCGCTGATTACGAATTCAAGGTCAAAATTTAGAAATTCAAAATAGTGGGGCAAATATAGAGGATCGAAACTGAAAGTTCATTTAATTTTATTAAAAATCGGCTCTCGGGGGTTATCAAAGTCATTAATTACGAATCTGTCTTACAAATTCAGAATAAAAAAACGGCGGATCTAATGTGGCAGACCTAAATACAACAATTTACACGATTCGCAAAATAATTGGTATTAAGGGGTTTTCAAGGTCGCTTATTACGAATCTGCCCTACAAATTAAGAAATTCAAAATGGTGGATCCAATATGGCGTAACGAAATGCAAAAATTGACTACAATCGGATAAAACTCAGTACTAGGGGGTTTTTGAGGCCGCTGATTACTAGTCCAAACTCACGATACATACATTCAAAACAGTGTCTCCAATATGGCAGACCATGATATAATAATGTATAATAAAGGATTTTTGAGGTCGATAATTATGACTCCGCCTGTAAAATTCGAAAATTCAAAATGGCGGATCCAGAGTACCAAGTTTCCACGGATTCCAGTCAATGTTTGCATTTTGATATGCGATGGTAGATCTGCTATTTTTTAATTCTGTATTTCGAGAGCAGATTCATAACCAGTGACCTCGAAAACCCCTTGATACCAATTATCGAGCGAATCGCGTAAATTATGGTATTTTATGAATTTCGACATGCTGCGAGATTTTCCAATCATGCGATCCGTATTTTTTAAATATAATACGCCACTGCCATCGTCAGCTCCTGTGGAACAGCTATTCAGTTTTGCCACATCGATGAATTTGCCACGATATAACCGACTTACAGATACTCATTTTGAGCAACGAGTATTGTCAAAGGCAAATGCTACAAAATTTTACTGCTGAAAATTACACTAGATTGGCACGGTCGAACCACCAGTGATTGGCCATTTCATATATAACGGAATAAATAATTTGTTTATCTATTTATTTAGACCGACAGATAAGACTGTCAGCGTTATTATAAATTTAGCTTATAATAACTTATAGATTATAAATAGCTTGTAAATTTAATCTTATAATTACAATTTTTTTAATAAAAATTTTAAGATTTTTTCCATTACGTTTATATGTATTATTACTCCGAAATTTCTGTTATATAAAATCGAAGTAAAAAAAAAATGTTTACTCCGATTTCGTACTTTTTCTCCAAGTAAAAATCAAGTAAAAAGCATCTAAAGGCCGTAGCATCTGCAGCTGCCTTTTAGCTAGACAGTACTGCATTCACCGTGGATATGGGGAAACTGCGGAAAATTCATACCGGTACAGGCGGCTTTTATTTTTACTGAGTTTCAAGTATATTACCACCACCAGAAACTTAGAAAGACTGCCCTCTGCTCAGAAGTCGGCACGCAAACTATCGGACGGCTGAGTGGTCACCCATCCACAATCCAGGCCTATGCTGTTTAACATGTGTGACCGGCAAAGCTGTGCACCAACCATTACTGCCGGCTATTCCGATTTCATATTTCTTTTCAATTTTTTATTACATGTCTTTTATATTAAATCGGCATAAGAAAATGTTTTTTGGCACTTTACTGCGAGAAAAAAAAATATAAAATCGGGGTGAAGAAAATGTTTGTGTTCTGATTTTCATTTTTATCTACTTTTGATATTTTATGTGGGGGAATTGCCCAAAGTCAGTAATATTTTTTTGGAATGATTATTCTAGTGATGCCACAAAACCAGACAAGACGATACTTTAGTTCGTCTCGATCAAATTCGAGATGAGACAAGGTCAAAAGTGAGTCTCGGTCTTGTCTCGAGCCAAATTCATATTCTCGGTCCCGCCTCGACCTCGAAGCCCCCCTAATACTAACTATCGTGAGAATAGAGTAAATTATTGTATTGTAGTTCACCATGATCGATCCACAATTTTCAATTTACGCATCTTGAGGACAGACTTGTAATCAGCAATCTCGAAAACTTCCGAGTGCCAATTTTCAGTCAAATTGAATCAATTTTCAGTGTTAAACCGCCATTTTAGATCCGCTATTTTTAATTTTGATCTTTAATTCATAATCAGCAGACTGCGGAAACCTCTGAGTACCAAATTTTGCGAAAATCAAGTCTAACCAATCACGAAATACTCTATGTGGGCCATATGGCATCAATAAGCTGCACACGGGGTCCGTCGATCTGCCATTTTGGATTTATGAATTTGAGGATGGATTCATAACCAGCGACCTCGTGTCACATCCGGAAGGGATGAGAGCATAATTATTTGTTCCCTCTTTGTTGCCTACGCCTAGCGCAATAGCACGGGATGAGGATAAAAAGGGGATGTGTGTGAGAAAACTGAGGTTACGGGATTTTCGCGTTTCTGTAGGTATTTCGGGAATAATTCGACAGACTTGTCCTTGATTAACACGGTATCATTTATTATAAGAAAGTGATTACGATGCATAAAACAGAAAAACATATATTTAGCTTACATTTGTTGTATGATTGTCGCTCGCTCGCTCGCTCGATCGATCGTTCGTTCGGGCGCGTGGATGGTTGTTATCGTTTGTAATTCGAGGGCCTTCGTTCTTGGCCTAGTGCGCTCGCTGGTATTCGACGCTCGCGGGATACGACGGTGCGGATGGTTCTTTAAATGACACACGTGGCGCAAAATGAAAGGTGAGCTCGACCCGAGAATGATAAGCTGGAGCGTTCACCGCGGACCTAGTATAATATTTATACGTGTGTTGACTTCGTTTAAAGAGATATAATTGAGACTGTTTCGTAAAAGATTGACAGGAAATCTATTCGGATGGAATTTAATTAAAGAGTACTCATTGGACTAAGACTGCTTGATCAAGATGACTTAGTCGTATGAATCTTTTCCGAAGACTAAATTGGATGGAGGTTTTTCGAAGACTGATTAGGATGGCGGTTGATCGAAGACACCTTCGGATGGAAGTTTTTTGTCTACCCCCCTCTTGGTCAGCTTACGATTTTTTAAGAAGTGGGAGTAGGGGTAGTAAAGGTGAAATGAAGGTAAGGCGGGAGTAGGGAGAGATTCGATCCTTGGTCTCTCTTCTTAGGATTGGTGGTAGTGAAGGAAGGAGAAATTTGCTCTTTGTTCTTGTTGCTAACGTGATCACAGAATGTGCGTAGTTGATTTTTAATGCTGAGGCGTTCGCGATGGCACGGTGGCCGCTTGGTTCTTATTATATATATATATATATATATATATACGCCGGTTTTTGCACTCTGGTTACCGGGTCGATTCTCTGGCTTGGGAATCATGAACTCGATCCACCATTTAACAATGAGAGCTCATATGGCTCGAATGGATATTTGCCTTATCTTTTACGTCTGTCTGAAGCGTATATACTCGATCTCGTTTTGCACTGGAACTTAACCGGACGAAGAACTTTCGCACGCGTTTGTGCTGTTATATTTTAGATTTCCTAATATATATAATAGATCTGTAATGGCAAATGAGGATACTGAGAATAACCGAGTTAAGAGTGTCTGCATTTTAGCTAGGATGTGACACTCGTACACCCCCTAATACCAATTATCGTGCGAATCGCGTAAATTTTTGTATTTCGATCCGCCATTTTGAATTCCTGAATTTTGAGGAATGTGAATTTTGTTAATTATGAAAAGCAATTAATTCTAATTACATTTGTCATTTGTAATAAGAACAAAAATCGATGCTGATTAGATTTGTAATTATAAGAAAAATTAATTATAATTACGCTTGTCATTTGTAATTAGGAAAAAAATCGACTCTAATTACACTCGTGATTTGTAATTAGAAAAAAATATATTCTAAATACATTTTTTATTTGTAATTAGAAAGAAAAAATATTTTAATTACATTTATTATTTGTAATGAGAAAGAAAAAATATTCTAATTACATTTATTATTTGTAATTAGAAAGAAAAAAATATTCTAATTACATTTGTAATTTGTAATTAGAAAAAAAACCGTTCCCAATTACATTTGTAATTTGTAATTAGAAAAAAAAACCGTTCCCAATTACATTTGTAATTTGTAATTAGAAAAAAAAACCGTTACCAATTACATTTGTAATTTGTAATTAGAAAAAAAACCGTTCCCAATTACATTTGTAATTTGTATTTTCAGTTTTTATAATTATGAATTACAATAGTAATTCATAACTAATTTTTTTCTAATTACAAATGACAATTGTTATCAGTAATTGTTTTCCTTCTAATTACAAAATGCCATTGTAATTAGCCTTTTTTTTTACTAATTACAAAATACCATTGTAATTAGCAATTTTTTTTTTTTACTAATTACAAAATATCATTGTAATTAGCAATTTTTTTTACTTATTACAAATTACATTTGTAATTTGTAATTAGAGTATCATCAATTTAAAAAACGCCCGACACTGTAGAGGAGCAGTATTCTGTCGCACCTGTAACTCGGAGGGATTCGCCGACGAGGATTGCCCGTGGCCACACTATACGGAATTCGTCAACGACGCTATACCGTTGAACGTCCGTTGTAAGACGTGCAGGCGCCTTCTTTCGGAGCCAGATCCTGCATGCGGCCCATGTCGCAAGCGCATCATCGAAGAGGCCGTGACGCAACGCTTACAGCTAGCGATCGACTTCGAGGAGCGCCGATTCAAGGTCCAGACACCCTCAGTTTCGGTCGCGGTAATTAATGCGTACCTGAAGGAGGTTAGTCTCCAACACGAGAAGACACTGGCGCTTACCAAGCCCGTCAACCTCGCCGACGCACTGCCCAGCACCAGCGCGGGCAAAGTGCCCGTGACTGCCAAGACTGAGCAAGATGCGCCACCGAACGCGGAAGCACTCGATGGAAGCGCTACCCCAGGTACCAGCGCGAGCCTAGCAACGTCTGCCGACGTACGTGCAGATGTATCCAGCGCTGATGAAGACGCTGATGAAGACGCCGATGAAGACGCCGACGAAAACGTCGCTGAGACGGAGAACGAAGAAAAAGAGGACGCTTGAATGCACCAAGCGCCGCGCGTGACACACGCGTTTTTTTAAAGATTTGTTTTGGTTCATTTATATATGTATTTTTTTTTATATATTGGTATTTTGATTACTCAATATACGCATTGCCACGTTACTATGGATTAGCGCCATTATTATTCCGTTCTCGCCCATTACGAAGGCACTATAAAAGAAATTTTGTTTTGATTATGGACTCGCGAAGAAGAGGCGAAAAGTCATTATTTTGTTTCGATCCTTCGAACAGGGACATTTTTTTTTGTTTTGCGCATCCCGTGTCCAAGGTTAATAAACGTTTGAGTGTGGTCAATTATTAACGTTTGGTGTCGTTTGAAACTGCTCGCTACCTTACTCCTTATCCAATTTGGTTTTTCCGTTAGCATGGAATTTACAACCCGGAACTAAACGTTTTGGTGAAGTACTTCCCAAATTAATTACGGTGGAGGAAATGCGAGTGAGTCTAACACATCTCAAAATTACATTGTTTATTCGTATCCCGTCACGACCGAAAACTCGACATCTGGGCACTAATTTAGGCCCCATGTAAAAGGCTTTCAAACTTAACCCAGAATAGACAAAGGAAAGAAATGGAAACCGGCGAGCAGCGGTTATGAAGGGGGGAATGTGGCGTTCGCCAATCTCTTTTTGCTCATAACGCGCTGCTGCGCCGCTTTTCAACGAAAGCCTAAGAGTACGGTCCTGGTCGGATGGTTACGGATTTCCGCCACTGTCTGAACATGATTTTCGTTTATGCTTTTCATATACGGCGAGTGGCACATTTGAATTATCGCGCCACGCTACGCGCGAAGGGACAGCAGCGACGAACGGGGAAGCGCTACGCCTGGGCCCTAGGCGCACGCAGTTCACGCACTCCGCTGACCCCACTTATCGATTTTGGATAATTCTCCTCGCTCGCGATCGATGCGGAAGCGACTCGACAGGAGACTCAGCGATAGGGCTTCGAGTAGAAGAGACGTCTTAGAGATCCCCAATTGTCGATCGAACTTATTGAGCGTAAATCTAAGTTAGCCACTCAGTCGCGTTAATTTTAGCCATTTTGGGCGGTTATTATTGAGCATAAATCTAAGAGAAAGGTTGTTAGTCGCGTATATAGAATTATATCGAGTTGACTAATTATTGCGTTTTTGTGCGCCTTGTGGCGCGTTTAGTATATTAAAAAGATTAAAGAATTTTAAGTAAAGGAAGAAAGTGCGTAAATTATTGAATTACGAATTGAGAAGACTCCCCCGAGGGCAGAGGAGTCCACGTAGCCGAGAGCCCCCGTGCGCACGGAGACAAAGGAGCGAGAGAGAAAGAGGGCGAACCGGCCGAGCGAAAGAGACACCGAAAAGGGTAAGTTTGAAAGCCTTATTAGCCTCAGATATCTCTCGAGGAACGTCCTGTACAGTGCCCGCATGTTGAGGGTCTGGTGGCGGGCCTCTGGTTACGAGTTGCGCAAACGCGAGGGGTAGTTTTTTCCGCGTTCTAAGCCGCGACAATCCGAAATTTCTGAGGAGATTTCAAACCCCGTGTGGCGAAGACCTCCACCCCGTGGAACTTTCGAGTATTCATCCAGAATATTCTCCACCCATAACTGAGCTGGCCGAGATCTTCACTACAATTTGTATGTGACATTTTAGAGTGTTCAGTGCTCTTCTAAACATAATTAACACACTGTTACTTTACGAAGTTGTGAGTCTTAACTAAATACATAATACATAATTTACATAATTTGCGGCTGACGCAAGTTCATACAATAATTCTTATTTCTTACACTTCAACTTACATTTCTAAATCCAATCCACTTATTCATGATTTCAATTAGTCTTGTTACGTATGTAGTTTCCAAACATTACTTGTGCTCATAATTATAATTGATTATTTATCAGATCAACCTTAATTAGTAATAAATGCTTCCTATTCTATAATAAAGTTCTCTATTCGGTTTCCAGTTGGAATAGGTACGTGTATAGTCTATTTTTAAAGATGTTGAGCGACGGCGAGCTTACAATAATATTCGGTAACGAATGCCAGAAATAACACACTGATACCATAAACGAATTTTTAAACACACAGGTGCGTTGAACTGGAATAGAGAATTTTGGTGACGGCGGTCTACTCGTTCTTCGCGACTGAGCATCGGCCCGCACAAAGAGTGAATCCAGGTAATATGGAACCTGATCATGAAGAATCTTAAAAACTAATATGCCCATGAAATAGAGGCGTCAATTTTTCGTACTGAGCCATCCGAGCCTGTGACGGTAGGGAGTGATGTGCTCATCTCTTCTTAAATGTAATATAAATCGTATACATGTATTTATGAGTTTCTGTAATTTCCGATTAAGTTCAGCCGTCAAGCCATGATACACGAGACAGCAGTAATCTAAGTGAGGAAACACAAGCGCGGATATTAACTTAGTCTTCAATTCTGCTGTTAAAGCATTTCGATGGTATTTAAGCCTGTGCAGTGTTGCATGTACTTTGCGAGAAATGTCGGATACGTATCTGTTCCATGAAAGGTTCGAACTCAAGTGAACTCCTAGATTGCATTTATGAACTACGTATGTCAAGGGATTACCGTTAATTAGAACTTGAGGAAGTTCATCCAAATTCAGCCGCCTGCTTCTATTTCGACGACCCAAAATGAGGATTTCAGACTTTTTGATGTTAAGTGAGAGACCATTTTGATTTGCGAAGTTAACAATTAAATTTACGTCATGATTTACTTTAGCCAATGAACGATGAAGTTCGCGAGGTTCACAATTTAAATAAATTTGAACATCATCCGCAAAAATCATATGTTTGGTATATCGTAGGCCCTCAACTATACCGTTGATAAATAAAGAAAATAAAATGGGGCCAAGTACCGATCCTTGGGGAACCCCGATCGTCGTGGGTAACCAGGTAGAACAATTGCCAAGATCATCACCCACTGATTGAGACCGATCCGCCAAATACGAGAAAATCCAGTTTAGCGCACTATCCGAGAATCCTATACGCTTAAGGCAGAACACCACTGTGACCCCCTGTTTTTTTGCCATTTTTCAAGAATTTTTTTTTGTGGGAAAAAAAGAGATATTCGAAAAAAATTTTTTTGTTTTGTTCGTTGTTTATTGAAGATACATAAAAAAAAAATTTCAAATTTTTCACGCCCCATGGTGACGCTGGGGAGGCTCCCGCGTCAGGTACTGTTGCCTCTGCAGTGGTTCGCGGCACGCAGCAGAACTCTCTTCAAAGTCGATCTGAAAAAAAATACCGAGTGTTTTCGTTAATACTATGATATTTTGAAGAGAAGTACACAGGGATTTGAAAAAATATTGATTTTTTAAAAATAGGCACGCTTTTGAAATTAAAGGACGATTTTCGAGCAAAATTTCTCGTCGAAAATAGGCTATAACTTTTTTTATTATTGAGATATCGAAAAAATCCTATGTACTTCTTTAGATAATCTAGTTTTATTGATGCAGTCCAAAATTGAAGTCGATCGGATAAAAATTGCTCGAGTTCTGCTGCGTGCCGCACTCAAAAAAGTGGTTTTGAGAAAAACGCGTTCAAAGTTTTAGGTTTGTTAATTTATGCGATAAATTGGAAAAAAAAATTTTTTACCTTTAATCAGCGATGCCGGCATCATATAGCTGGCCTTCAAGAAGCAAATGATTGTCCCTAGCATCTTTTCTCGAACTTGTAGAGGCTCTTCTTGCCTCTTTTGCAGCGTCTGTGAGCGAGCGCTCCGCCAGCTCGATCCGCGCTGCGTCGGTTTCAACGCAAAAATTGAAACAATTTGGGCCGATAGTTATCCCCAACGTCTCCAAAACTTTCATGAGGCTTCTCAGGCCATCATTGAATAATAATACCGCGATATCAGCTACAATATCGACGATTTTTTTGCTCCCGGACTGACACTTGGGGGCTATTGCCCAAACTGATTTGTTGTAGCTTTCGTTGTTGTTTTGCGTGAAGCCGCCCAAACAACGCTGCAGCAAATCGTCTCTGCTCAAGTTTTCGAAGACTGGCGTAATTCCCTTCAATACTTCCTCAGGAAGAGGCGGCTTATGGCGATATTCAGAAATATTACCGCTTGCGACCGTTCGCTGCCACGAACACCACGACTCGGCTCCCTCTGGGCAATCGTCATGTTGTGGCTCACTATCTGTGGATATTTTATGTTTGATAGTTGCCCAAATTGCCTTCTTCATTTTTTCAACATCATCGCTGTTCCTCCGAATAGCCAAGCCGTAATATGTGCTCAACTCGTCAATCAATTTTCCGGTGAGCTTTCCTCTGCCAAACAATCCTTTTTGTTTTTTCACGATTTCGCGGAGGCGCGTCCCCATACGTTTTTTGACATGATCGATGCACTCTTTTTTTTTTATCTCGAAACCGTCGTATGGATCGCTATTCGATATGCCCAGAAACGTTTTAGAATCGCCGTCACCAATATAATATTTATATTTTATACCATAGAGCTCTTCAGACCGTTGAAACATTTCCACAGCTGAGTCGACTTCCATTTTTCCGGAGGAGCCGCTATGGTTCGCCTGGCACTCATCATCGTGGGTACTTTTCCATTCCCAGTACTCCGCGGTGCTTTCTTTTTTTTCCCAATGCTCGCAAGCTTTGCAATATTTCGATTTCACCATAACGTCGATCACTTTTTTAGTGTACCAGCCGATTAGCGATGTTATGCCGAAAAGCGAGCTGAAACCGCGCTTACGCCACGATCCGTCGCCTGAAACGATAATTCCGTCCTCCACCCCATTTTCCAACGAAATTGTCTCCTCCTCAAGTGCAGCCTTTTGTTTGCTAACTGTGCTCACAGCTTTAGTGGCAATCGAAATCGAATTTAAGATTCGATCGTAGAAAGATTGAAATATGGGGCGCGGTAGATCCATAAATGCACAAAACTTCATCAGGCCATTCAAACCGACGCCAAGAAGACGCATACTGAATACGATCCGACGATTTATTTCGTATGCATTGTCAATCATAGGACACGAATTGATTTGCACTTTTTCACAATGGCCGCAATCGACCTCGATTTTAAATCCGAGTCCGCGCAAACTTTTTTCAGTAAACTTTATATCGCGATCACACACTTTGCACTTCACTAACGTCGATATAATGTTCAATGCATTGACGAGGTGTACTATACGATAACCGAAATCGTTAGTAACACCGACCTCTAAATCGTCCGACGATTTTAACTTTTTCGCCGACGTGCTCACATACTCTGCAGAACTATTTTCGGAGCTATAACGGTTCGGAGTTTTTCGATTCGAAATTTTCGTTCGACTCCTCGTCACATAGCTCCGTTTTGTTCCCTTTTTCCCCGCGTACAGTTTCGGATTATCCATTTCGATGTGCAAAGAATAATTCTGAGCGTTCGATATTTATAAACGAAACGATTCGGAGCGTTTAGACACGAGTAGCGTCGCTTCTATTCGCAAACTGACGCTATGACGCTATCCCTATACCTGCCTTGAAAATTTTTCAATTATCGCCACCTATGGCTTTTTTTCGAAACTATATTTATAACAATAGCCGGTTGTTGTGAAGGGCGACAAAAGAATACCTGGGAAAGACCCGCAGGACCTGGGAAAGGCCCGGTATACCTGCCGACCCTGAGGCGCGCAGCTGCGCGGGACCCCGAGCGTCACGGAGCGCTGCACCGCTCCACAAAATATTCAATATCTCCGAAAATAATTATTTTTTCGACCTGGGTCCAACGGCATCTTAATCTTAAATGTATTTTAGATTTTTCTAGATGGTTTTCAAAAATTCGATTTTTTGAAGCCGTCACAGTGGTGTTGTCCCTTGAGTTAACTCAGAAGCAGATGATGCAATATTGTGTCGAAATGTTTGCTGAAATCGAATAAAACAAGCATGGTGAGGCGGCCCTTATCAACAGTTCTCCTGACCTCATCACCGATCTTAAGCAGTGCAGTCTGAGTATTGAATTTGGATCGGTAAGCAGATTGCTTGTTGTCAAGGATATCATTAATTTCAATAAACTCTACGATTTGGTCTTTGATGATACGCTCAAGGACCTTAGAAACCTCGGACAAATTAGCAATTGGTCTGGTGTCTGATGGTGATAACGGATTTTTAATTTTCAAGAGAGGTCGTATAAATGCACGTTTCCAATATGCTGGAAACTGTCCCTCCATTATCGATAAATTAAATAAAGTTTCCAACTGTACCGCTATAACATTTACTGCTTTTTTCAGACTAAATAAATAGACTCCATCAGGACCAGCAGTAAGAGAGAGTGAGGTAGTTAAGTTGATACGTCGTAAAATTTCCTTCTCTAGTCGTAGGTTTCAGATGAAAAACAGGATTGCCTCTGGGGCAATTCTCAAGGAATTGAAAAACTTGCTTATGTTTGAGTGCTTGATCAGAGCAAGAAATTTTAGTAAAATAATGATTAAGAACCTCGGGAGGAAAATGATTCAAAGGAGAACTAGAATTAATTTTTATCAGACCTAATCGAGCCAGCTCTTTCCAAAGCTTTGAGGGGTCAGTGATAAAAGTGAGAGCTGCCAAGTGATATTCATCTTTAGCTGCTCTTAGATCATCTCTCAATTTGTCCCTAAATTGCCTGTATACAGGGTGAGGCATATAAAGTGTTACAGAGCAATAGCACTCAAACTATTGATCATATACAAAAATGTTTCAGACAAAAGTTTCAGTGTTCGAGAAGGCCGTCATACTGGACCACCCTACTTTTTTTTATCGGTGGAGGCGCTAAAGCTAAGTCAAGGTCAACTCCACGTTTTTAAATGGAACCATGTATTTTTTTTTCGATGACATTATTACCGATTTTAAGACGAATTCAGCGACTTACAACACAAGGTCATTCTAGTCACGCAAAGTATGAAAATAGTCGAAAAGTCGAAAAATATCGGAATAATCACTTTCAAAGGATCCACTAACCTTGGTTTGGGTCTACCTACAGAAGATGCTCGAAGTGATGACCCTCGACTTGTAAACACTTATTTGATCGCTGTTTTCATTTCTTACGATACCAATGTTTCTTATCGGCAGCAAGTACACATTTTCTGCTGACATATCAGTTAGTCACTTTTAGTTAATTTCCTAACAGTTAGTTAGAAAAAGAACGATTTTCAAGAATCTTTTGATATGTTGATGGTGCTGGGAGAATGCCGTAAACATTACAGAAACGCCCAAGATTTGTATGCGGCTCGTTATCCGGATAGGCAACAAAAATCGCACATGGCTTTTAAGCGATTAGCTGACCGTTTCTGTCGCTTCGGTACAGTGAAACAAACACGAGTCAAACGTCGACCGATTGTTAACGAAAATAATGCGGCTGCTATCTTAGATTTTGCTGCACTAAATCCACATGCGAGCAGCAGGCAAATGGAAAGAGAGAGTGGAATTAGTCAGCGATCTGTATTAAGAATCTTACATCAACACAAGTTCCATCCGTATCGTATGTCATTTCATCAGGATTTGTACGGCAATGATTTCCTAAATCGCGGCAATTTCTGTAACTGGATTCGTAGAAAAATGCGCACAGGATATCTCATTTTTGAGTCATGTGCTTTTTTCTGACGAATCTAACTTCACAAATACGGGAAATGTGAATAGGCATAACATGCATTATTGGGCAAATGAGAATCCTCGATGGATGAGAACTGTACCATTTCAACATCCGTGGTCCGTTAATTGTTGGTGCGGCATTGTCGGCGATCACGTCATTGGTCCATATTTTTTTGAAGGTCGCTTGACTGGGCAAGTTTACGCAAACTTTCTGCAAAACGTACTGCCTCAATTACTGGAAGACGTGCCCTTGCATGTTCGCATGAACATGTAGACGCAAAACGACGGTGCACCACCCCATTATGCGCTGTGTTCAAGACAAGTGATGAATGAGATTTTTGGTGAAAAGTGGATAGGACGAGGCGGCCCTGTAGTTTAGCCACCTCGTTCGCCAGATCTAACATCACCAGATTACTTTTTATGGGGTTTTGTCAAAGAACGCGTAATGGCGGTAGCACCTACCACGCCTGACGACATGAAAGAAAGAATACGCCGAGCATGTACCGAAATTACACCACAAATGTTGGCTGAAGTTAGACGGTCTTTTCATCAGCGAATTAACAAGTGCTGACAAGTCGAGGGTCATCACTTCGAGCATCTTCTGTAGGTAGACCCAAACCAAGGTTAGTGGATCCTTTGAAAGTGATTATTCCGATATTTTTCGATTTTTCGACTATTTTCATACTTTGCGTGACTAGAATGATCTTGTGTTATAGGTCGCTGAATTCGTCTTAAAATCGGTAATAATGCCATTGGAAAAAAATACATGGTGCCATTTAAAAAAGTGGAGTTGACCTTGACGTAGCTTTAGCGCCTCCACCGATAAAAAAAAGTTGGGTGGTCCAGTATGACGGCCTTCTCGAACACTGAAACTTTTGTCTGAAACATTTTTGGATATGATCAATAGTTAGAGTGCTATTGCTCTGTAACACTTTATGTGCCTCACCCTGTATAGCATAACCTAGTAAACTATTTGCGCGTTTAGCAGATTTAAACAATCTGGTACTTTCTTTAATTCTATTTTTTAACTCATCCAAAAGCCACGGCGTAGCTGGTTTGTTTATTCGGCAACATCGAAATGGAGCAACAGCACCCATGGCGTGAATAAGTACCTCAGAGAAGGAACATGCACGAGAATCAATGAACGAGCTAGATGCATTGAGAATAGGATCAGTCTCAGACAAGTAGGTAACATGATTAGCATACTCAGACTCATTAAAGTTAATCATACTTCTCCAGCGAACAGTTAAAGAATTGTCTAACGGAAAATGGCAACTGTAGGACAAGTCTAAAAGATCGTGTCCGTTTATGAAGGGGTTATCGGTCTTATCAAACGACACTACTTTTTCACTGTCATCAACTATCATTACATCAAGCCACGTATCATTCGTCGGAGTATGGAAAGTCGCTCCAGATCCGACTAAGTGAAGAGCAGACGAGTTTATGAAGTTACGGAGAGATTCAGATTCAAAGGAATCGATCAATAAATTGCAATTGAAATCTCCGGTTATAATAAAGTGGCTTAACGCGTGGGAATGCCGATGGAAAGCATCTATAAATTCTTCAAAAAGACGTCCTTTGGGCCGACGATACACCGAAGCAAACAACAGGGGAGGAGCTTGATTTTGATAAACTCTCAATATCATAAACTCTGGGGCATTTGAGAATTCGTGTGGTGATGACTCAAGAAGTTGAGCTTTGAGTGAACGATGAATATAACAAGCAACACCACCCCCTTCTTTACCTTCTCTATCGTTTCGAAGCCGAAAATAATTCTCAAGATTAACCAATGCGTCGTTAACATGTCCATGTAGCCAAGTTTCAGCAATGGAAATGATATGAAAGAAGTAATTAGAGAAAAATGTTTTGACTTGATCGAAATGCTTTAATAGAGAGTGTGCGTTGTACACTCTCCAAGGCACACTAGCCAAGTTTCAGCAATGGAAATGATATGAAAGAAGTTATTAGAGAAAAATGTTTTGACTTGATCGAAATGTTTCAATAGAGAGTGTGCGTTGAATTGAGCTATTCCAAGCGTGTTAAAACCCGGTAACTGTGATTTTGATACTGTTTTAGAAGTTGAGGGTGAATGGCTGTCATGACATGAATTGTAAGACGCCATAGGTCAGTCCTCTTCCGACGGAAGGTCGTTCAGGGATTGAATTATAACAGGAGGCTGGCGATCAATTTTCCTTGCAAATATAACTCCCTTTTTTGTCCAGACATATTTGAAGCCTACGCGTGCAGCTTTTTTCTTGACCAGTCGTAACAATTTACGAGTGGCCGATGGGAGTAGCTCTGATAAAAAAAATGTTGAGATTCTTATTCGCGGCATCACACTCAGGGAATATATCTGACCATTTCAAATCTTTTTTAGGCGTTTTTTTATTCAGGACCGCGTTTTTTGACGGAATTTGTCGTCAGTGAAATTACGTACGAGACTTTCAATTGTGTTCCAGTTGCAGATTCTACAGCATTTTCATCCCGGTTTATCCGTCTCACCGATAAGACGTGAGCAGATAATTCTCTAATACCTAACACCTCAAAAAGTTTATTCACGACTAGCGGAGCTAGTCGTGAATAAACTCGCGGGAATACATACGAGCAGTGCTCGGAATTCGTTATTGGTCTGTTCCTGACGTTCTCGAAACGAAGAAAGTTCCGTAAGAATTTTGGTCAACATGATATCTTGAGTAGAGATTTAAGTTTGACTCGAAAGTTCAGGAGTTGAGCTCAAGGCACTATCCAGTGAAGGAACATTAAGTGGAAGGAGCAGTACGACTGGAGTGCTCGTTGTTATTTCAGAAAGATGGATAAAGCATTCAATACAACGAGAATTAGCAGTTTTAGAATTGAGATAACTTTTTGCACAACCCGGATGAAATTCTCTATCGCAATTCTGACATTTTATCCTCAAATTTGCAATGGTCTTTTTACATTTATGACACTGTCGTGACATATATGAAAAACAACTCGCTAGCGACGGAAGCGACTAATAATAATAATATGAGAGATAATGATATGATACGAAAATATAATGATACAAATAATACGAGAGACTGCACGATGCTGTATCGATAAGGTCTTATCGACCGAGACAATAAGTCCTATTTACAAGTAGCGTAATGTATACATACAACGCCGGCCGTGTACCGAGGGCTATAAGTAAGAGTGATTCTCTTTGGATCTGCTTGCTCCAAGGCGTACTATTGCTTACTTGACTATAGAATAATTGCTATAGCTGGCTGCCTCACGCGACGAATTGGTGTGATAATATTGAACTGTGACACAAAGGCGAGCTGCCACACGGACGAGTCGACGTGATGATGTGCGTAGCAAGACGCGTAGATGTTCCAATGGATGTTGTTGATCGAACTATAGCTTGCCAAACGAGAGAGAGAGAGAGAGACGGGGGAGAGAGAGAGAAAGAGAGAGAGAGAGAGAGAGGGAGAGAGGGAGAAAGAGGGAGAGGGAGACAGAGAGGGAGAGAGAGAGAGGGAGAGATTGATTGATTGATTGATTGATGTTTATTAGCTTTCTCAGCTATTTGTTATACACAGTGTTACATATTTCCTTACATCTAATACCTCTAAATATATCTACATCTAAATATTACTTATTTTACTGTTGACACACCACCCATACCCACTAACAGTGTTGCACAATACTCAAAGTGAGCTGCTATCATTGTTTTATATACGACACATCTCATATACGCAGACACATATTGCCCCATTGTGTTCAGGAAGCTCGTTTTTTTACCTATTTTTTTAACATATATTCACAGTGGTCTTTAAATCGTAGCTTATCATCGATAATTATATCCAAATATTTCATTGTCTCCACTCTCTCGAGTTCTATTCCATCCCGACAATTGAGTCCAATATTCCCACTTACACATTTCCTTCCACTGCTGACAATCATATACTTTGTTTTCTCTCTCTTCATTTTTAAATTATTTCCTTCCATCCACTTTTCCAGTATACCTAGTAACATATTCATCTTATCTTCCACTTCCGCGCTGCTTTTTCCAGTTGCATAAATCACTGTATCATCAGCAAACATTTTTATTGCACATTCCTCTGGGCTTAAGTTAACTATATCATTTATGTTGGGGAAAACAGATCGTCGAGTTTATATTTTCGGAGCAATACGCGCGCCCTTAGATTGTGTGACGATAGGAGGGAGATCTATCGTGTAATATTCTCGGGTTCTACCTTTTGTCCTTATTCGTCTCGGAGACTTTGTACGAGAAAAACGTCCGATAGCCCGCTCCGCGAGTGCTATACCTTTGTATATAGTTTAGCATTAAATATCTTTAAGACAAAATAAATCGATCCAAATTCTACACCCCAACAATTTATATATATAATAAATAGCAATGGCCCCAGTACGGAACCCTGCGGTACCCCATATTCCTTGGAAATAACTTTAAACCATTCATCATTGAATCGCACTCGCTGTCTTCTGTTTCTTAAGTATGTTCGGAACCAATCTAATACCCTTTCTCTAACACCACATTGATTCAGTTTGTCTAATAATATTTCCCTGTCTATTGTCTCAAATGCTCGTTTTAAATCCATGAAGATTACTCCTACCAATTTTCCTTCACTAATGTCCCATTTCCGTTCGTCGACAACCGTTTGAATCGCCGTTTCACACGAATATAGCTTTCTAAATCCTGACTGATGTTCCGTTATGTCATTTTGGTCTAAATATTTTTCAATTTGATCTTTCACTACGAGTTCAAGCACCTTTTCGTACAGTGGTAACATATTAATCGGTCTGTAGTGACTTGCTTTCTTGGCCTTATTTATCTTTGGGATCGGTATAATTGTGGAAGTCTTCCAGCTATCCAGGCAACATCCCTCCCTCAGGGATCCATTTATCATTTCCACAAATTCCTCTTTCATTGCACTAAACGCCATTTTTAGTATGTCACTTGATATTTCTTCTTCCGTTCCCTTCTTTTTTGGTAGTTCCATCACTATCTTCTCTATGTCCTTTATTTCAACACGATCAAAGTCTTTCATTATCCATCCCAGCCCCCGTAATAATCTTTCTTCTGTTTGGACTTACAGTCGTATCTCGCTGTATTGAACTACCTATATTATTTATATTTTGTACATATTACACATTAAATTTATCAGCTATATTACCTCCCATCATGTCATCCAATATTTTAAAGTCTATATTCTCTACTTCCCTTGCACCCATTGGTTCTGCTCTAATTAATTCTTTTAAGGTTTTCCACATTTTGTCGGGTCCCTCTTATTATCATCTATCATCTTTTCATAATATTCTTTCTTCTTTTCTCTTAGCATTTTAACAACCGCATTCCTTTCTATTTTAAATTTCTGCCAATGCTCTTCCACATCAGTAAAAATGGCTACTTTGTATACCTCATCTCTTCTTCTCGCAGCTACTGTTATATCTTCTGAATGCCTTTTTTTCCCTTCCCATGCCCTTGGAATCCTGACTGTTCTTTTGGGTGCAAACTTATCCAGTGCACCCACTATGTTATCAACAAGCATTTTCGCTCTTTAGTTTACGTCTATCCCTTGCACTGTCCTTGCGGTAGTGCTCAGCATCCTTGAAAATTCCTTCACATCAATTTTACTATAATTTCTAGTTTTATATTCTCTGTAATCATCCTTTTCCGTTCAGTTACCTAGTATTACTTTTATCCATCCGTGGTCCGTTATTTTTGGCTCATGTTCCACTTGAACTTGTGCACTCCTATTAGCAAATAGTAAATCTATAGTTGTTTGGCTGTCTTGTGTTATCCTCGTTGACTTATTAACATATTGCTTCATCCCTAGACTCAGCATTCCAGTTATTAACTTTTTTTTGTAGAACGTTTCTACCGTAACATCTATATTAAAATCACCTATTATTAAGGCGTTACCCCCACTTGTAGCGCAAAAAAAAGGCCTTTTTCATGAATTTTTTTAAAGAAAACTACAAAACTTTTTTAATCGATCAATATACCATCTTAAAGAACACATCTTGAAGAACTTTCAGTAATTTTTTTATTGAAAAATATTACATTGTTTAGTGGCAAATGGCCGTCAATGAAATAATGTTTTTATATACACGGTTTGCGGTGTTACATCCTAGCCAATATGCAGGATGTCTCTTCCCACGGTTATTCTCAGTATCCTCATTTGCCATCACAAATGTATTATATATATTAAGAAATCTAACATATAACAGCGTAAACGCGTGCGATACCCTCTGTCCAAAGATCTTCGTCCGGTTGAGTCTTAACGAAAAACGAGATCGAGCGTACACGTAAATAATAAGTCAAGTATCCGTTCTAGTTTCCAATAAGAACATGGTCCCGAGCGCATATTCCACGAAGAGTTACATTACAAAACCACGCAGAACCCTGAGCAAGGGCCGTATCGCGTAGAACCAAATAATGAATCGATTATATACATCTTAGGCCAGAGCGTCGACACAACAACAGAGCGAAGTGCGATAAAAATCCAGCGCATATCCGTGTCATACGAACCTAGCGGCCGCCGCGCTATCGCGAACGCCGCAACATCGAATTTTGGCTACGCACATCATGAGCTCATGATTAACAAAGGGAATAAAGAGCGCAATTCCCCTTCCATCAGTACCATAGCTTCTAAGAAAGGAAATCAAAGATTGAATCACTCCCTACTCCCACTCTGTTAAAAATTATAAGCGAACCAAGAAGGGCCAGTACGCAAAAGCCCAAAGCAGTCTTCTATCGTTTTCTGCCCGACGAAGTCTTCTATCGTTTCTCATCCGACGAAGTCTTCTATCGATCCCGATCCGATCAAGTCTCCAATCGACTTCTATCCGAGTTGGTCTTTTTCCGAATAAATCTCTGTCGAAAAGTTTAACATCATTATCCGATATAGAAAGATCTTTTCTATCGACTCTAACCTTGTGTCGCGATCCGTACCTCTATTCCGCGTCTAATAACTGAACTCTATATCTCGATCGTTTATTTCCATCTCTATTTAACTTCAAAAGTATCGTAAATCTTTTCCGCGTTCTTCACCCTCGTGAAGTGACCCGCTGACCCATCTGCGACGATTGTAAACACAGCGTGTGTGTGGCGCGTCGACCACCTTTGTACCAGCGAGCGCACTAGCCTAAGAGCGAAGGCCCTTGAATTCCGAGCTGCAATAAACATCCGTGCGACCGAGCGAGCGACCAACACTCAACGAATGTAAGCCATCCACATGTTTTTCTTGTATTACACTTTGCAACCATGATCATCTAAACCCAATTAGTATCTTTTAATAAATTATGTCGTGTCAATAGAATAGAGGTCTGTCGAATTATTCCTCGAACACCTACCCATTCGCGAAACTCTCCTAATCTCGCTTATCTCATACACATCCCCTTTTTACCCTCATCCCGTGCTATTGCGCTAGGCGTAGGCAACAAAGAGGGAAACAAAAATATTGTGCTCTCATCCCTTCCGGATGTGACAGCGGTGACCAACATTGCGGCGAAGTGGATCATCTGAAAAAAAAATGCGGATGGATTTAGTCAAACATAAGTATAAACTAGTTTTTAATCGAAGGATTTTACAAAATATTCATTTTTCACAAAATGGCGGACAGTCAAAGTTAATGGTTCGATTTTAACGAAAAAAAAACGGCCGTTTTTTGGCTATAAAACGGCCATTTTTTTCGAAAAAAAAAATCGAACGATTAAAGACTCCATTTTTATGTATTAAATAAGCCTGCAAAATTTCAAGAAGATCGGTTCATTAGTGTTCGAGTAATCTTGGTCACCGACTTCGGAAATGCCATTTTGAGAAAAACGCGTTTAAAGTTTCAATTTCAGTTTACACGAAGAAAATATTTTTTTTGTAAACTTACATAGAGTCATCTATTCCGGGCCCATACAGAAGTTCTTCCGCCGACGATGCCGCTTGCAAAACGGAAATTTGGTGTTGCCTTCGTAACATTCTTCCTTCACGAGTGCTCTCGGCCGCACGTCTCTCTGCCAGTGCAATCCGTGCTTCGTCCATTTTATCAGCGTATTCGTGCGCGTTGTGTCCACAGCTCACTCCGATTGAGTTCAAATAAAATAATAATGATTTTGAACCTTCGTTGAATAGTCCAACGGCAATATAAGCTGCTAAATTTACAACGATTGCTCCACTCGAGACGATTTTTGGGCTGATTTTCCAAATAAGTTGGTTGAAGCTTTCGTTGTTATTTTGATTGAAGCCACCGACGCATCTTTCGAGTAAAGTTTCCTTACTCAGATCGTTGTATATAGGTCTGATGGCATCCAATACATTTGATGGAAGTGGTTTGTAATCGTGTTGGAAAGCCTCATTTCTCGCCTGAGCTCGTTGATACGAACACCACGATTCTTCACCGATTGGACATCTCTCATGGTGTGGATTTGCATCGGTTGAACTGTAATGATCGAAGGTCGCCCATATTGCCTCATGCATATCGTGAACAGAAGCAGAATGGCGTCGAATAGCAAGTCCATAGTACACAGTGAGCTTGTCAATACATTTTCCTGTCAGCTGTCCTTTACCACCAAGCTTTTTGTTTTTTTTTACTAAATTACGAAGGCGGGATCCCATACGCTTTTGGACGTGACCGATGCATTCTTTTTTTATAACTTCTACGTCATCATAAGGATGAGAATTTACTAGCCCAGTGTACGTTTTCGAATCTCCGTCTCCAATATAGTAACGGTACAGGACATTATATTTTTCTATTGAACGCTTGAAGATTTCGATAATGGAGTCCACCTCCATTTTTCCCGAGGAGCCTTCGTGATTTGCACTGCAGTTATCTTCGTGTGTTTCGTACCATTCTTCGTATTCCGCATCATTTAGCTTATGTTTCCACGATTCACACATTTTACAATACGCACTTTTCACCACAAGATCAAGTACTTTTTTCCACTGTAGTAGCCTATGACTGATGTGACTCCGAACACCGACGTATATCCTCGCTTCCTCCAGGATCCATCTCCGGAAACTGTTAATTGAGGAATTGCATCGCCTTCTGCATTAGGTGTATCTTCAATTTCTTCTCGTACGGCTTTTTTAAATATTACATCTGCACATGTTTTCACAGACTCATAAATACTTTTCAAAATTATTGAATATGTAGTCTCGGTAAGAAACCTTGGCATGTCCATAAGTCCGCAAAATTTTTGTGCTCCAGCCAATCCTATGCCGAGAACTCGCATGGTGAATATAAATCGACGATTTATTTCATACGAATGTTCCAAAAAAGGACAAATTATCTGCACATGAGTTACATTTCACAACGATTTTGAAGCCTAGTCCTCTTGCACTTGCCGTTTCACATGTAATATTTCCATTACACGTTTTGCACTTCACTAAATTTGAAATAGCAGCAAACACAACCCAAAAGTTCAAAATCCGATATTCAATATTAGGACTTTGATTCACAGTCATATCAATATTATTTTTCAGTTTCTTCGCAGACGTGCTGAAACTTTCAGTTTCCGTTTCGGCCAGGTTGGGGTTAAAAACACCCTTCCTTTTTTTTGGTCGAGATTTCCGTAAATTATCACTGCTTCTTGTTTGTCGCGAAACTTTTTTTCGATCCATTTTTGAATGTAAAATGAATAAAAACTGCGCTTATAATATTATGAACGGCAGAATATACGTCTTATATAGTCGAACTTTCGAGCTACACTGACGAGTTTAGACCATAACCGACAACGAAAATACGTTTTTATAAATTCCAGTCTATTATATGAACGTTGTGAATGCCAGGTATACGACCCTTTTCATCGAACAATGCATTGAAGGTCGGAGGGAGGGTCGAGCGCGCCAGACGGCAGACTAGCCGGTCGTTTACACAACGGATTCTTCTCTTTCAACGCTCATATCTCAGTCAATTTTGTTCGGATCGACTTGAAATTTTCAGGACATATTCTCAAATACTTATACTTCAAAAAAATGCAATAAAAAAAAATCGATTTTTTCAAAATCGCAAGTGGGGGTAACCCCTTAAACAATCTCCTTTTATTGTTAGTTCCTCAGCTATGTTTTCAATGTGTCTTATAAAATCGGCATCCGATGCACTTGGCGAATGATACACAGTTACTATCACTCCTTTATAATGTTCGTCCTTGACATCTATTCCAGTACACCAGCAGTTTGATTCTATTTTACTTATCGGTATCATATCAAATTTAATGTCGTCTCTTACGTATAAGATAGTCTCACCTGTATTCCTGTTTTCCGTATTCCTGTTCTGTATTCCTGTTCTCCGTATCACATCTAACTGCAATATAGCCGGGCATATACACTTAATTGTCTCCGATTTCAGCCGTCATCCTGGTCTCTGCTAACGCTATAGTTGCCGGATTCATTCTGTCCACTACTTGGTATCGTATTTTATCCTTATGTGCAATCAGGCTTTGCGCATTCGTGTACCATTATTACATCCTAGCCAATATGCAGGATGTCTCTTCCCTCAGTTATTCTCAGTATCGTCATTTGCCATCAGAAATGTATTATATGTATTAAAAAATCTAACATAGAACAGCGTAAACGCGTGCGATACCCTCTGTCCAAAGTTCTTCGTCCGGTTGAGTCTTAACGAGAAACGAGATCGAGCGTACACACCACAAGCAGACGTAAATAATAATTCAAGTATCCGTTCTGGCTTTCAATAAATACACGGTCCTAGGTGCACATTCCACGTAGAGTCATACGTCATACGACAGCCATACGATAGAATCTAAATAGCGATTCGAGCAACGTCTAACTTCATCACCTCCTCTAGCTTTCATCAAAAACATGATCCCGAGATATTCCACGAACAGCCGTATTACGTAGAACCAAACAGTGAATCGATTGTATACCTCTTAGGCCAGAGAGTCGACCCAGTAAACAGAGCGTAGTGTGACAAAAACAAGATTCATATAACCACACCCTGGTTATATGAATCAAGCGGCCGCCGCGCTATCGCGAACGGCGCAGCATCGAATTTTGGCTACGCACATCATGCGCTCATGATTAACAAAGGGAATAAAGAGCGCAATTCCCCTTCCATCAGTACCATAACTTCCAAGAAGAAAAATCAAAGATTGAATCACTCCCTACTCCCACTCTGTTAAAAATGATAAGCGAACCAAGAAGGGCCAGTACGGCAAAAGCCCAAATCAGTCTTCTATCGTTTTCGATCCGACTCAGTCTTCTATCGTTCCCCGTCTGATTCAGTCTTCTATCGTTCCCCATCCGACTCAGTCTTCTATCGTTCCGCATCCGACTCAGTCTTCTATCGTTCTCCATCCGAATAAGTCTTAACCCAGTAGTCCAACAAGTATTCTTTAATTAATTTCCATCCGAATCGATCTTCCATTGACCGTTTACGGAACAATACAATCGTACCTCTTGAAAGGAAGTCAAGTGCATTTTTTTTATCTTCAAAGATCCTCTATTTACACTCGTATAATTTTTATCCTCGGTTCACGCCAAGTGCCATTTAAATAACCACCCGCACCGCCATCTAATCTCGCGAGCGTCTCACCAAAAATTGTACCAGCGAGCGCACTAGGCCAAGAGCGAAGGCCCTCGAATTCCAAGCGACAATAAACATCCGTGCGACCGAGCGAGCGACCAACACTCAACGAATGTAAGCTACCCATATGTTTTTTTTCTGTATTACACTTCGTAGCCCTGATCACCTTAACCCGACTAGTATCTTTTAAGAAATAATATCGGGTCAATCGAGCACAAGTCTGTTGAATTATTCCTCGAATTCGCGGAAATCTCCTAATCTCACTTATCTCACACACATCCCCTTTTTACCCTCATCCCGTGCTATTGCGCTAAGGCTCGTCCGGGATAATAAAAAGGGAATGTGGTAATTAATCTAATGTCTGAAGACGTATCAGAATCCAGCTCATTAAATCTAAGCGTTACCGAAGAAGGGGCAGAAAATTCGGGATATCCACTAAGAAGTTCGGGCTCAAATTTATTACCTGGTTTGGAACCTGCTAAAAGATCAATTAAAAAATTACCATTATCATCCGAAAACGAAAATAAAGCCCTAACAAAAACAATGTCGACACTAGGGACAAACCAGTTGATCTCCCTTAAAGACGCCATAACCTGCGTCCCCGAATTTAACGGGGAGAACGTCCCGTTATCAGAATTTATAACCGGCTGCGAGGAAGCAAATGATATGCTCCATCCCGAAGCCGAAAAGTACCTAACTAAATTAGCAAGAAACAAATTGAAAGATCAGGCTAGAGAGGCAATTCACGGGACAAAATTTGAAACGATAGAACAACTCACAAAATTCCTCTAAAGAATATACACTTCTAACAAATCCGAAATGCAATCATTGGGAGAACTCGGCACAATTTACCAGACGACCGACGATAGTGCGGTAGATTTCACATCAAAAATTAGGAAAAAGGCGAGAGAAATAATTGAGGCGCGAAAATTATCTACCGACGGGAGAGACGATACCGCTTTCAGAACGACAGTAGACGATTACTTCTTCACGTGCTTTAAACGGGTGTTAAGTGGGGAAATTGAACAACGACTTCCCCAGTGCGACAACATTGAAGACGCGATAGAACACGCGATAAAAATTGAACGCGAAATTAAAGCGCGCAAAGAATTGCAGTCCAATTCCTCTAAACACGAAAGATTTGTTCCGTCCATTTCAGAAAAATTCTGTAATGTATGCAAAAAGGATAATCACACCACAGAAAATTGTCGATTCGCAACCCTTACATGTCAAAATTGCAAAAATCAGGGGCACAGCACCAATGAGTGCAAAAAGGGCAAAAACGAACAAAACTCAGTCATTGGCCAAATTTGCAAGAAACCAGGTAACACCGCAGATAGGTGCTACACCAACCAAATTTCCCGCGCCATCAACTGCCAATTATGTAAAAATTCAGGGCACACAGCCGACAAATGCCCCTCACGAGGTAGGTCTGCGAATTTCGCAACCGACTGGCAATGCCAGTCGACTGGTCCTCAATGTCAAATCTGTAAAAACCATCGGACATACCGCAGGGAGATGCTACCAGTTAAAAAGGGTAGCATCTGTCTATCTTAAAACCCAACTCGGACTAACTCGTTTGTCGGTATTGCAAAAAGGTAGGACACGTAATAGAAAACTGCCGTGCCCGCGAATATAATAACTCGCGAAATCAGTCGGGAAACGGCTCGAATACCCCTCGGGCGGACGCGCCGAGAGGTTCCCCGATCCCAAAGCGTCCGGTGACTGCGGTCGTAACAATCCCACTGAGCGAACCTATCCTATCTACACAATAAACGCAAAAAATGTCGATAAATTACCCTCGGTGTGTATCGTTCGCATCCGGAAAAGGGTAAAATATCAACGTTGCTGGACAGTGGCGCTATTCCAAACCTAATTAAAAAACAATATACAGAAAATTTCCCAGGTATCAACGAGGAGGATATCTTAAACTTAAAAGGAATAGCCGAACCGCCGATCCTCACGTTGGGTAGTGTAATGATACGCGTACTGAATTTCGAAACTTTATTCCACATCATACCTGACGAGGTGCAACTTCCCTACCCCGGTTTATTGGGGTCTCGATGCTTTTTCGCTACAAAATGACGAATAAATTTCAAGACGGAATGTCTTGAATGTGAAGACAAGGCATGGCCGTTCGAACGAACAAACGAACCCGATCAGGTGATAGAAATCCCCGCGCGTTCGAAAACCTCTTTCCACATAAGAGTCGAAAATCGCCCGTTAAGGCAGTAGTCTGCTTTACAGGCTTCAAAAAATCGATTTTTCGTTTTTGTCTTAAATCTATTCCAAAACTATCCAAGAATATGTGTTCAAAATTTTAGAGGCCAATTCGACATATTTTCGAAGCTAGATCAGTTTTAGTGGCCGAGCGTCGAGCAGGTGCGAATGCTCGGGCAGAACTTTACAGCCCGTTTTCTCGAGTTTTCATTTTCACAAGTTTTGGAAAACGGTGCCGGCGATAGTAAAAACAATATATGTCCGATCGAAAAAAACCAAAGTGATCTAGCTTCAGTATTGAATTATCTTCTATTTGAACTAAAAAAGTTGGACAAAAGTACTATTTAAATTACTTGTTTTGCAACTTAAAGTGAATTTTTTTTTTCAAAAAAGTGAATTTTTTTTTCAAACTTCGAAAAAATTTGGAATTTCGTCATTTCTTCGGTATTTTTTTAGTTCATATAGAAAAGGAACTTATAAAAACTAAAAAAAAATTTGGTTCCACTGTTTCAGATGCATCGCACGACCTCCATCACCGGCACCGATTTACGAGTGCACACTCCAGGCGCCCCAGAAAAATCGTTACAACTTTGGCAAATTTCAATAATTTGTAATAATAAAAATTGTTTTTTAAAGCTTGAATATAATATACTATCGTCTCAAAATTTCGTTTACCGCAATCATTTCCTTCCCTTTCAAAAAAATTGTTGAAAAAACGCTTTTTTTTCGGCTCCTAAAGCAGACTACTGCCTTAAAGGAAGGGTATATCCCGCCTTTAAAAATCCATAAGGGTGGCCGGCGACTGCCTGGTAACAAACATCCACGGTAAAGCGCATTTGAAGGTTTTCAATACCACAAATGATGCCGTGAAACTGCACGTGCCAGTCGTAAAACTGCAAGAATTCGACGTTGTCGAAGACCTGACAAAAAACAAACAAAATCGAGATTGCACTACAATCTCCAGTTCCAATCCAATTTCTCGCGATCCTTATAATTCGGACGTAAGTTGTATGATAACTACGCCGGTCCAAAGCCCAGTAGAGGCCAATCCAAAAGAATCGACAAAAAATGTCGAATTAAAACTTTGTCAACGCTTCAGCGTAAGTGATGACGAAGAAAATGAAAACCAAAACGAAAAAATTAAAAGAAAAACAAATCAAAAGGAAATCGAAAAAATTAAAACAAATCAAAACGAAAACGAAAAAATTAAAACAAAAACAAATCAAAACGAAATCGAAAAAAATAAAACAAAAACAAACCAAAACGAAATCCAAAAAATTAATAACAAATCAAAACGAATTTTTTTAAGAAAAACCAAAAATGACAGCAAAACAAAATCGAACCCTAAACGTAACATCAGATTCGGAAACAAACGTAAATTCTATTTCATCGCGTACAATTAAAAACAGTTCAGAAATTATAAAAAATCTCTTGCGTTTAGACCACTTGGGCGACGAAACATACTCGGACAAGTTTCACGTAAAAGGCGAACCCTTGGAATCCACACAGCGCTTCAACACAAAATTCCTACGGTCGATAACCTGCCGATCAACACCAAATAGTATCGTTTTCCACAAGCCCTTAAAAGCGAAGTCCAGCGTCAAGTGGATGAGCTACTAGATTCAAAAATAATAAATCACTCGGAATCCCCAAGTAACAGTCCTGTTTGGATAGTACCGAAAAAATTGGACTCCAACGGTAATAAACGTTGGCGGATTGTGATAGATTTCCGAGCCCTTAACGAAAAGACAATGGGTGACTCCTACCCCTTGCCAAACATCACCGACATTCTCGATCAATTAGGACGCGCATCTTATTTTTCAGTATTCGATCTAGCATCCGGTCTTCATCAAATAGAAATGAACCCAGAAGATAAATCAAAACCGCTTTCCCCACGCCATACGGGCATTATGAATTCAATCGAATGCCTTTCGGGCTTAAAAATGCGCCGGCGACTTTCCAACGCTTAATGGATGCTGTGCTTAGAGGACTCCAAGGAGTATCCCTCTTTGTTTACCTTGACGATATCGTAGTTTACGCAAAAGACTTAACCGAACACGGTGACAAAATTCACAAATTAATGAGACGATTGCGTAAAGCTAATCTCAAGTTACAACCGGATAAATGGGAGTTTCTTAGACCAGAAGTCAATTACCTCGGACACATCATCGAAAAGGACGGATTAAAACCAGATCCCAATAAATTATCGGCAGTAAAAGAATTCCCCATTCCGAAAAACGTTACGAACATTCGTCAATTTTTGGGTTTAACAGGATATTATCGCAGGTTCATCAAAGGTTTTTCAAAAATCGCAAAACCCCTAACTCATCTCTTAGAAGACAAAACTGACTTTGAATGGACGGACGAAACACAAAAAGCCTTTGAAATTCTCAAAAATAAGTTATGCGAAGCTCCAATTCTCCAGTACCCCGATTTTGACAAACCGTTTATCATAACAACCGATGCTTCCGGCTGTGCCTTAGGCGGAGTCCTGTCACAGGGAGAAATAGGAAAGGATAGCATACGCGTCATGCGTGTTACGTGTTGCAGCCCTTCGGTACGACACGTACGGGAAGGAAGCCATGGCCATCGTCCACGGCGCGAAGGCCTTTCGCCCTTATATCTATGGTAGATGGTTCGCGCTCGTTACCGACCATAAGCCCTTGGTTTGGTTCAGAACCGCCAAAGACGCTCACGCACGCGTTCTTAAAAGGCGACTCAAGCTTTCCGAATACGACTACAATGTCGTTTATAAACCAGACACGCTCAACTCAAATGCAGACGAACTATCGCGAAATCCAATAAAAAAATTAGAGGACGTTAAAACAATCCCACATATTCAACCAAAATAAACCGAAAAATTAAAAAACGAGTTAAGAAATTTGGCGCACCAATTAGACCAGACTGACGACAACGACGCCGAAAACGAAAATCCTACGAGATTTACTGTTCGAGCAGACGTCCACCCCGTTCCGCATGAAGAAAATATAAACGTCGTCACTCGCTCTCAAGCGAGAGACGACACCCAGGACGCTACTACTATAAAGGACAGTGTGCCTGCATCCGAGCGAGTAGACGTAGCGACGAAGAGACGGAGGCCGAGGTAGTAGGACCCATACGCGCTAGGCAACCCGAGCAGGGCATTGACCCCAAAACAGCTGAGGGCCCTGACCAGCGCAAAGCACTTCCAATCCCTCGCTCCAAGAATCACAGTGCTCCTAATTCAAATGATTCGACAGACTCAGATGCGAGTTCTCATGACTCATTAACTTCCGAAGACGAAAATCTTTCTGCCAATAAACCATCGATAACCAAATTTAAAATCGGAAACTTCGTCAGTACAAAGGAATTATTTCATTTCCGAAACGACAACTTAGTCTATTTCATAGATTCACAAGGTAAACCGTGCGATCCTGGATCGCGTAAATTACCAGAATTGAATAAATTACCTTCTTGGAAGAACCTTTCAGTCGATCGAGCTTACAGCACGAAATTTCGAAAAAAATACCACATCGCGCTAGTTATTGGGGGCGAACATCCCGAGTCATTATCCTCAATATCTGAAAACGTCAATAGTAGCGTAAAAGAATTAAAAGAAAAATGCGAAACCCTCAAACTCGAATCGTTTAGTCTTTGCCACTGCCAACACGTCGAACATTTGACCTGGGCAGACGTAATTAACACAATGAACGAAACATTTGAATCCAGTCAATAAATATTGATTGGTTTGGGTACATTGCAATACGTACCGATTGAAAAGCGCCACTCCATTTTTGCGAAATGCACAAGTCCCCCATAGGAGGACACAAAAGTGTCTCAAAGACATTCAACAGGATCAAACGCGAACACTTCTGGGAAGAATTAAAATCGGATATTCCAAGACGAGTACAGCAGTGCTTAGAATGCCAGCTAAAAAAATTAGTCAGAGTCAAAACAAAACAACAAATGATAATAACCGACACTCCGGAGACGGTTTTCGAAAAAATTTCAATGGACATAGTAGGTCCTATGCAACGCACTTCCAGCCAAAAAGAATACATTCTCACCTTTCAAGACCATTTGTCAAAATATTGTGTAGCAATTCCGTTACCGAATGCACTGGCGACGACAGTCGCTGATGCATTCATAAAAAGATTCATATGCGTATTCGGCGCACCCAAAGAATTGCTAACGGATCAGAAGTGTAATTTCCTTAGCGGTCTAATGAAAAGAATCACGAAACGTTTCCGCATAAAGCGATATCGAACTACCGCGTTTCATCCCCAGTCCAATAGATCCCTTGAAAGGTCCCACCTCACGTGCGAACCTAATTCTTGAAACAGTATACCGATAAAGACAAGGAATGGGATCAATGGATGGAACTAGCTATGCTTTCATACAACACCAGTGTTCACGAAAGCACAAGACATACTCCTTATGAGGTAATCTTTGGAAAATTAGCAAGAATCCCGTCGAGTGAACCGCTTCGCGAATCAGGCCAATTACCCACTTATCGTGGATATTTAATCGAATTGATAACACGAATAAACGGAATCAGAAACCTTGCCTACGAAAATTTAGTCTCATCCGAATATCGTTTAAAAAAATATTATAATAAAAATGCGAATCCTAAAAGTTTTAAGGTAGGAGACTACGTCTACCTCCAAAAGGGACCGAGACCTGGTAAACTCGGAGATCATTATTCAGGACCACATAAGGTCGTAGAAAAACTCGACAGGGGTAATGTAAAAATCCAACACAATGACAAGACGCGAATAGTGCATAAAAATAGATTGCGATACTCGCACATTAATACTGAAACCAAAAACAAAAAGAAGCGCAAACTAACAAGAATTGACGAATCTGATTTTAATCCTAGAAACTAAACGGATAATCATAACGATTACATTCAGTTACATTCAAAAATATACCTTTTACCTACGTGATTAGTTAAATGAATCAAACCTGCAGTTACAAATGGACTAGCACATTATATCCAAGATTGTCTATTTAGGAAATCTCAAAAACAAATGCGTTCGCCTTCCGAGAAATGACCTATTGCGAATTTAAATATATGAGCCTACATTAATTCTAAGTTTATATATGTAGAACGACATATTCAAAAACAAATTCAAACACCATACTACGATGTACTTATTCAACAATGAAACCAAGAACGTCAAATTCTTCAAAATAGTTTATTTCCTGCGATACAAGCACCAAACAAATTTGCATATACATCAATAAAGCTCAAAGCTATAGGCAGTACTAGTCAGCGAAATAATACACGTTATCAATGTATACCGATAAAAGTAAGCCTGATCAGGTTAAAAGAATGCTATAATCAATTACCTGTCACTCGTGCGACTGAAATAGACTTCATTACCTCTCGAACTCACATATTGTCGAAAAGAAACAAACAACCTACAATTCCTTGGTCCTCCCCATACTACCTCTTCTGGACACCTGGTACAAGTTCATGTCCATCGCAGTCGAAACCATACCACCTACGGGAACGAAACCGATGACGAAACCTACTTGGAAGTATGTCAATGCAGCATCATTTGCGTCCATTGGAATTTACTCCAAAGAAGACATCGATAACCTAGGAGAATGCATAATGATCTCCGTAGAGAAACCCGCTGTACTAAATAATATGGCACGGAGCATCAGTCGTCAAAACACTAAATCGAGGATAGAAAGTGCTGAACCTCCTCGATAGTAGCAGCCTACAACACCTAGCGGAGTCCACCTGGAGTCGCGCCTGGGAAAAATTCATCCAAGTCGGCACAGCAAGCGCTGAAGTCATCGGCATATTACTCGTCGTGCGAGAGATCAAACTTCTCGGAGACACTCTGATCCATCCATACAGCCTACACACCATGTACGGCCCGTCGGTCTACCTCATCCGTGCTGTGTGAGATTCGTTACACACCTTCTGATGCATATGGTTAAACGACTCAGGAAGAAAATGTCAACGGTTATCGTCTGTTCAAGAACTCAACGAACTAGCTACGACTCCACCAGCAGAACCGAAGGTCATGCAAGGAACACCATGCTTCAATCAACAACATTGTACCCTGACATCACCACTTGTCCAAAACACGACTAATCCTACAAATCACGTTCCTTTCCTTAGGTTCGCACGAGAAGACATATGCAGATACGAAAACGATAATTCTAATCAAGCTTAATAATTTCCTATTTATTTGATTTTCTTTCTCATTACTATTGTTCTTTTAACCTTGTCAAGTTGATAAGACGGACTAAGTAAATAAATATCTATGCATAAAAAAGGATATGTTTTATAGCAAAAAATATATATATTTATATATATATATAATTTTAAAAATACAAAAAGAGAAACATTCTCATAGGAAAATCTATATATATATAATAACAAGTAACGCTCATCTTCGAATATGTTTAAGGCAGTAGTCTGGTCTAGAAATTTGACAAAATCGATTTTTTTTTCATTTTATTATTCCTTAGACCTTTCTTAATACGCTCGTGAAAACCGTTTATTGATATTTCCAAAATTAGCAGAGTAATAGAAATTATAAGCAAGCCGCGCGCTCAGGTGCGCGGTCGGGAAGCAACTTTGAACGCGTTTATCTCAGAACTATGTTTTTCAAATCGGCGCCCACGATATCTCGATAACTAATTGACCGATCGAGCTCAAATTTTGCACATACCTTCGGTAGCCTCTTTCTGAGGACTGGTAGCAGAATTGAGTCGAACAATAATTTTGCCCACATTTTATAACTCGTCGAATACCCGAAAATGTATGAAATATCGTTAATCAAAGTTTAACAGGCCGCCATGTTGTAACAAAATTTTTTTAAGTACTAATTCTGCTACCAGTGCTCAGAATATTCATACAGATTGAGAATATATATATTTTTTTTCAGATGCATACAACATCACCCAGAGTGGGCGCCGATTGAGGCGGTTTTCGGCGGACCATGTTGTAAAAAAATAAAAAACTACATGAAAATATTTGAAATAATTTTTTTTTAATGTAGATACATTCTCAAAGGAACAATAAATACATATGTAAAATTTCATCAAGACAACTTCAACGGTTTAAAAGTTATTCCAACCCAAAAATGACGTCAAAAATCTCGCTCTAGACCAGACTACTGCCTTAATTCACATTGTAAGTCGATTTATGACAATGCCAATACATACTATCGTGCTAGTATACTTTTTGATCATCACCCTCAATGACTGATCGAGCGAGACACTCAATCCAAAAGAGGGGAAGTGTCACATCCATGGTAAACGCGTGCAATAATACCCTTTGTCCAACGTTTCTCGTCCGGTTGAGTTTCGACGAGGAACGAGATTAGACGCAAACCAAGCGGCCGCTGCGCTATCGCGAACGAGTCAGCGTCGAATTTTGGCTACGCATATCATACGGTCAAGACTAACAAAATGAATAAAGAACA
Source organism: Ophion ventricosus (assembly GCA_963932345.1). Lineage (NCBI taxonomy): Eukaryota > Metazoa > Arthropoda > Insecta > Hymenoptera > Ichneumonidae > Ophion > Ophion ventricosus. The sequence continues at coordinate 4,987,374 of OZ010724.1, forward strand.
TATTTCCCCTTCCACCACCACCATAACTTCTAAGAAAGGAAATCAAAGATCGAATCCCTCCCTACTCCCACTCTCGCGAAAATCATAAACGAACCAAGAAGGGCCAGTACGCAAAAGGTCCGAGTCAGTCTTCTATCGATCCCCATCCGACCAAGTCTTCAATCGATTTCCATCCGAGTTAGTCTCTTTCCGAATAAATCTCTATCGAAGAGTTCAACATCATCATCCGAACAAGAAAGATCCCTTCTATCGACTCCAACCTTGTATCGCGATTCGTACATCTGTTCCGCGTCTAATAATCCAACTCTGTTTTTCGATCATTCATTTCCATTTCTATTTATTTCAAAAAGTATTGTGAATCTTTTCCGCGCTCTTCACTCTCCGAAGTGACCCACTGACCCATCTGCGGCAACATTGTAAACACAGCGTGTGTGCGGCCCGTCGACTACCATAGTACCAGCGAGCGCACTAGGCCAAGAGCAAAGGCCCTCGAATTCCGAGCGACAATAAACATCCGTGCGGCCAAGCAAGCGACCAACACTCAACGAATGTAAGCTACCCATATGTTTTTTTTCGGTATTACAGTATTATTTTCCGTATTACTTCGTAGCCCTGATCACCTTAACCCGACTAGTATCTTTTAATAATTAATATCGTATCAATCGAACACAAGTCTGTTGAATTATTCGTCGAATACCTACCCATTCGCAGAAATCTCACTTATCTCACACACATCCCCTTTTTACCCTCATCCCGTGCTATCGCGCTAGGCGTAGGCACCAAAGAGGGAAACAGAAATATTATGCTCTCATCCCTTCCGGATGTGACACGCGCTTTATCGTTTTACGCCAATCAGCATAAATTTTCTGTTTTGTTTCGAAAATATCTCTATAACGAGGCAGACAAAACGCTTCACTCTTCGTTGAGATCATTCATAAATATGTTAATAATTGGTTCCGCCTATTTGTATTCAATTCTTAATATTTTTGTTGTGTTGCAAGAATCGTATCAGATTTTTGAGGTACAGCTTTTGCTTTGTCGCCCGTGTATAAGAGCCTAACTTCAATAATTAATTGCTCAACAATCATGGAGACGAATGACTTGAAATTTTGCACGGAGTCGTAATACCTGTTCGCAAATATCCTCAAAAATGTTCAGCAAAATGTAATTATTACGCAAGAGCTGAGCACCCTCCTTAACCCATTTGCATCATCGCTTTACTTAAGCTGCCGCGTTGAAACATCAACGACGTTCAACTGACGACTGACTCGTATCACCGCGCGCGGTCGATCGTATATGCAGTAACGGGCATCCAAATTATTCATGGAGTTTATTAACAATGTACTGTTTAAAACGATTGATACAGAGTGTTATATCGCAAATATCGCATTTTACATTTTTTTTTACAAAAAAGGAAAAACAAATATTTTTTTATACATAAAATAAAATTATTTAAATTAAAATGAAAATTTAAATAAATTAATTTTCGTGGAATTCTTTAAAGTGGTCAATACATAATGCTTTATCACAAACATGGCATTTAAAGACTGTCTCTCTTCGAATTGACTTACTTAAGCATACAACGCATCGTTTTGATGTTCTATTTCCCTTTGCTAGAGTTGCAGGTATCCGTGCAGGAAAATGCCTGCCAGTAAATCGCGTAATGGAATCATTGACAGGTGCCTTATTCACATTTTTGTTGGCTAAATATTTATCAATAATTTCTTCGGCTAATAGCTGTTTATATACATGAAACGCTCGATCTTTCTTATGATTTTTAAAAATTACGTAACTGTTCAGCAACATCATGTCAATGAAATAAAAAAATATTTTTTTATAGGCTTTTTTACATCTTCGCATAGTGTGAAATTTACTTAACATTTGGTCGCCAACATCAACTCCACTCATATACTGATTGTAATCTATTACTGCGGTTGGTTTTAAAATCTTTTGTCCAGTATATCGGTTTCGTTTCCCTGTTTCAGCAAAATCTAAATCGTGCATAGTAGTTAATATAACGACATCTTTCTTATCCTTCCACTTTATCGCCGCTATCTCTTTTGTACAAAATATAACATCCCTTTTGTAATTGGTGTGATTTTAATTCCGAAGGCATTCCTTTCCTATTTATTCTTGCTGTTCCACATACATTTGTTTTCATATTATATAATTCTCGGTATAATGTTGGTGAACTGTACCAATTATCAATGCATAAGCAATACCCCTTGTGCAATAATTGACTCTCTTTCAACAAATTGATTACAACATTTCTGCTAGCAGATCCTGTATCAGTTTTATCTTTTCCTGTATATATATTGAAATTGTGTATGTATCGCGATTGTGAATCACAGAGTTTATAAAACTTGACACCAAATCTCGCACGTTTTGTTCGAATAAATTGTATATAATGCAAACGACTTCTACATGACATTAGTGATTCATCAATGGAAATCTTTTTGTTTGGGACATACATGCGAATGAAAGTTTTTTTTACTATTTGAGTAACTTCTCGAATTTTTATCAGTGCGTCATTAGGATTATTTGTACTGGAAAAGTGTAAATTTTTGGAGATAGAAATAAATCGGTTACGGCTCATGATATTCTTAAAATACGGAGTTTCTATACTTTTATCAGTAGTCCAATAGCTTTGAATCGTGGGCTTAGAAACTAGACTCATTAAAATATTTAAAGCAATAAATACTTTTAATTCGTCGTCTTCAAGAGGTATAAACTTTGCGTCGCTTGCGCCATATTTATTTGTTTCCGTAATTATTTTTGTAATTAACTCCTTGTTAAAAAATAGTTCAAAGACCTCCCTTCTCGACAGACCTCGTGTATTTACGGTTGCACCACCCGCACTTGAAAACCCATGTATAATAGGAGTATGATTTTCGGCTTTCCACACGTACTCTTGATTTATAAAACTGCCGCACTGTTCATTTTCGCTATCATCACTTGACGAAATCCTCCGGCTACGTCTTCTAGGACGTCGTACCTCAATACTTGAATTCGAATCAAGATTCTCAAAATCCATTGGGGCAACTAAATATTAGATTAAATTATAAAATAAGATTGTTTTCTAAACTTGGATTTCTTGAATTTAAATATAGATTGATAGCACTTACTCATAGTGGCAGTTTGAAAGATTTTTACAAAAAAAGTAAAACTTATTTAGAATACACTGATGTATATTAAACTGATGGAACCGAAAGGCTCCCACAAATGGTTAAACGTGGTCTGTCGCCACTAAAGAATGTTTCGCAACTGTTGAAAAAAAAGCAGTCGTAGGCTCGCGGATTATTCCGCGCTCGGTGATAGCTGACAGTCGTAGGCTCGCGGAATTTTCCGCGCTTGGTGATAGCAGACAGTCGCGGCTCGCGGATTTTTCCGCGCTCGGTGATAGCAGACAGTCGCGGCTCGCGGATTATTCCGCGCTTGGATGCAAATGGGTTAAGGATGAATATGTAAAAAGCGATAACACTATACGATGAAATAAATCAATAATAAATAATAATAATAATAAATACAAATCCTACGCACCTATAACCAGGAAATCTTCTAATAGGTAATTTCTAGGTTAATAATCCGGATCCGTTGATCTTACACTTTAAAACAAGGTGGGGGTCAAAATGTCGAATGGCCAAATGTAGAACGACAAAGATTCCGAAACGACAGAATTATGAACTCTCAAAATAAAGAAGGTTAAATTATTCGAAATTTTAGACTTTGACCGATGACGAAATCAAATAACTATTACACCCAAGGTTTATTTATTCGAGAGCTCATTTATTCGAGAGCTCATTTATTCGAGACAATGTATTCAGATAGGCTGCAATTCGAGTCATACAAATACAGATTCGAACAATCTAGAACATTCATATCTCCGAAATCGAAAAACCATAAAAATGCATTTTTAGTGCTAATTTATTCGGGTTGTAGCCGAATGATAGAAAACTTCCCGCATCTGGTATTTGCCATTTTTTTATAAGAACGACAATGCACAATACGTTTTAATTTCATATTCGTCGCCTGCAGATGATTCCGCATCGAACAACCCCACAAAGAATGTCAATGGTAATATCGACAAAAACAGGGGGGGGGGCTGACTTAAGGATAATTCTTCAGCTATATTTTTTAGCAACCGGTTCAGCTACCAAACGTTTCAATTATTCCAACAATCACCTACAAACGCCCTAAAAAATGATTAAAAAGAACAAAGATTAAAAATGTGAAAGTTGAGGCGCTAAGTTCATCCAGCTAGTGCGGCGGCGTGCAGATCACGCCCCCACCCCCTGTGGCGATCAGCATGCTCTAAAGCCAGGCACACAACTTTCCGTAACGGATCTGTAAGATTGTGAACAATAACGTTATTGAAACATCGGAATTCGGATAACGTGATTAATCAACGCCAGCCCCCTGACCATGAAGACTAGAGTAAAGGAGCCCGCACGCTTATAGCAGAATCGTCAAAAAAGTGGTCTATGGCCCGTATTCACAGTCGTACCTCAGGCGATAACTTGAGCACGTCTTTATCAAGAACGTCTTATTTGAATGAGTAATGCTCAAGATGTTATGCATTCACAGTAAAAAAATAAGATGTTCTTTAATAAGTAATAGTTCTTGGCAGAGACTTAAGAACGTCTTGACCAAGAAAAAGCATGAGCGAGCTTTCAGCCATTTAAAAAATATTTCTGTTACATCAACCAATCACGTTTAAGCTTGAAAACCAGGCTTAAGCTTGAGCTGTCAGAATCCCCTCGAATCGGTGTTTTTTGTCGGGCGTATCGGGCAAACGTTTATAAACATCGTAAAATGTCCAAGAAACATTACTCGGATACTGAAAAGCGACTTTTCATAAATTTTCTAAAAAAAGTACTCTCATGTGATTGAAATAAAAAAAAGTGACGCTGGGACCTTAAAAAACAAAGAGGATGCGTGGAATCGGATTTACGAAGAATACAATGGTTCATCGATTATCTCTGCAAAGGTATATAAATTCTTTTATATGTATACAACTCTATTGCTATTTCTAATTATCAACTCAATTATTATAATTACAGAGGACGGTGAAACAACTAAAAAAATGTGGGCGAACATGAAATACATACAGCGAGAGAACCTCACCAAAGAAAAACAATCGAGATTGGCAACAGGCGGTGGACCTGAAATGCCACAAGTAGAAATCGATCCAGATATCGCCCTGATAACTCCACATTTGATGGCGACTGCCCCAACAATTTTTTCATCGAACCTTCTCGATAAAAGTTTAAAAGGTTTTTATTTATATTGCAGTCAATATAGGATTTAAAGCATTGAACTCATCGTAAATCATACAACATTACAGAAAGAGAATTCGCGGTGCTGGATGATAACTGCACCATAGAAGATTTAATTATGGAAGACGAGAATGTAGGAGGTGTACAAGGAGGCGGGAAAGATGAAAAATGTGAACCGCCGCTTGATGACAATATGTCATGGACTCCGGGTGACGAGGTAGCTCCTTCGGTTTCGGACAGATCAGAATCTCTTGGTGCATCTGAAGAACCCGATACTTCGCAACTCAGCCGAGGAAAGCGTTGGAGAGAAATCACACGTAAAAAATACAATAATTGATAATAATTTTACGAAATCAATGTTTAAAAAAAAATCCATACTAATATCCTTACATACAATAATTACTTTTTATTTTTATTTAGCAATCGCTTCAAAGAAAAGAACAAGAACACGGTTGCAGATAAGGAGAACGAGGAGAATATTTTGAAAGTAGACCGGATCCGCTGCACCTTGAAATAGGAGAAAGAATTTAGATCGATGAAAAAAAATCATGAGACAGAAAAACAACGATTCGAAATTCAATATCAGCAAGAGAGGCTCGAATTATTGAAAAAAGAAGCAGAATAGTTGGGTCTAAAAATAAGAAATGAACAAGAATAGCACGAACTAAAAAAGCAATATTGGAAACAAAAATATAAAATGTAATTTCATCCGTGAAGAATAGAACTGTGATAATATTATATATTCAGTTTTCATAGTTAACTTTTAAAAGTGCATGAAGGAAAGTTGAATTTTTATTTTTTAATTAGAGATATATATGTGAACAGTTCTTATTTTTGTTCCTAGAAGAGCTTGACTGAAAAAAACAATGTACTTTTATTTTTAACTGTTCATGATTGAAAGAAAAGTTAGTTATGAGTTTTATTAAGTTTTGATTTTCTATTTGTTGAAGTGCATATACGAAACCTCATCTTTTGTTTTTCACTCTCTCTCCGTATCTCTCCATATTTTTAATTTTTTTGAGTTTTTTTTGAGAAAAGTTCCAGGAAAGTTTATTTTTGTTTTTAGTTTTGTATAACTGAAAGTTGGTTTTCATTTTAAGAGATACACACTTATCGCGAAATTGGTAGGAGATGAAAAGAGCATATCCAAAGTTTCTATCGTAGTGATTTATTGATGTTTTCTCATTATAGTTGGAAACTGTAATCCAAATAAAAGATAAAATACTCGTGTTTTCAGAAAAATATTGTTTTCCTTTTATTTTTTACGTCTTTCATCCTCATTATTAAATTAATTGAAAAGACGTGCAATTAACGCTTCACGAGTTGCAAAGCCATCTACAGCTTGAATATCTAGTGCAGGTTGAACAGGTACATCAATTTGCTCGTCAACTTCATCGTCTTCAGGTAAGGCATCGTTGTACATTAACGACAAGTTATGTAGTACCGCACAGGCAACTACTGTTGTTGTGGAACCAATGAGCTTGGTTGTTAGTCCCCTGGAAAAGCATGGGAACCGCCTTTTCCATATCCCGAAGAATCTTTCTACAACTATTCGGGTACGGATATGAATTTGATTATATCTGCAATCAAATATAGTTTATCAATAATGATTTGAACCCCCTCGATTTGTTTGAAGTTAAGTTCATTTTTTCGTGATGTTCAAGTACCACAGTTTACCCGCCGTATAAATTGAAGGAAATATCAGTGTGTATTTTTTTAGAGGTTCTTAATGTTTAGTATGAACCTTATTAACATCATATACAAATTTGTGTACAGTTTGAAATGATTCAATGACCTGATTTCTTCTTCAGTTTGAGGGTTTGCTAGAGGGGTCATTAAGAAAGTTAAACACGGATATCCTCGATCACCGACGAGCATTCCATCCAAGCGTCTCTCTTTATATTTAATATATAATAGCGAATTTTGAAAAATTCTGCTATCGTGAGCACTCCTAGGCCATTCAGGAGCAATGTCCAGAATTTCAGTTCTCGGTCCAACAGCGACCTGGAAACAATGTGAATTTATTATATTTACAACAGTAATAGAGCATAGAAACGACGTAAGACTGACCGGAACATTTAAAGAAAAATATCCTTTTCTGTTCCTGTAAACCTCGTCAATGTTCTGGAACCTCGTCGAAACTAGTCTAATGTGCGTGCAGTCAATGGCACCATCTATGCCTGGTAAACCGACAGCTCCCTCTCCTCTACTCAGATCCTTGAAACGTCGTCGATTTTCATTGCGGACTTCTTCGTTTTGAGGCATTTTGATATGCCTTCGCAGTAACCTCGCCAGGAGAACACTGACTCAAAAAACCACTCTGGAGACAGTGGGTTGCAATACAGTCATTGTATCTCCAAGAAGCAGCTCCAAACAAAAACCATAGATATTATTTTTAATTCATATAAATTTAGCCAGTAAAGAGAGATTTATGAGCTTTATGATAAATACCTGAAAACTTGCTGTAGCATAATATCGTAGGCAAATTAAAAGCTGCATCACAGGAGGAATTGGTAATCCACGATTATTGGCTCTTGCCAGTCCTTCTTCAATTTGTGGTAGAATACCAAAGCGCACAGAATCTTTATCGAAACGATATCGTCTTTTGAACTCAGCATCGTTGTAATATTCAAATGGGTTTATTCCGTCGCGAATGTATCGTCTCTGGACACGTTCTACATTATCGTTATCATCGATATCTGGCAACTCTTCGAGGTCGTCATCTGAATCCATATTTTTTTCCAAATAACGATCCGAAGCACCCAAACAACGATATCCTATCCACAAATAACACAACACTTTTTTCTCAAGTCGTCTACGATGTTGACTTGGCGTCTTAACCTCACTTTCGACTTACTCTGATCTTATTTGGGTCAAAGAAGTCTATCTTATTCGACTGTGAATTGAAAAAACATTAAGATTTCCTTAAGAAATGACTGTGTATTATATTCGAATAAGTTTTACTTTTTCAAGTTGTTTCTTGAACTACAGCTTAAGGCGGTGCTCAATTGCCGACTGTGCATGTAAACAGTGACTTAAGTTCGTGCTCAAAAAAAAAGATCAGACTGTGACTGTACGGGCCTATGAAAGTGATGAAAGACATTACTTCGAAATTCAGCCACGGCAAGCGCTTGTGTTGCGGGGATATCAATATGAAGTATGGCGTTGGTGATACAACGAAGTGAGCAGCAAATAAACTTCGAGGTTTCTTTGATATAGACCCCGGCGAAATACGCCATTCTTGTTTTTCGTCTTTTCACGCAAATGCAAGTTTTATAAAGTTTTTTCTGCGAAGATAAAAGCTTATAGAAAAAGTGTAGTGAGCCGATTGCCCCGTATTAGATAACGAGCAGGTAAGAAAAAGTAATTTTTTAAAATATTATATGACATATTACATGACATTCAGTAATATATTGCAATTGTAATTCGTGGATTGAATAAATTGAGGTTAACGTTCATATTGCCACGAGCAATTACAAAAACCATATTGGGTTTATTACTTATTTTTTATACTAGTTTATTACTTATTACTTATTGCAGAGTGCTTTATCGCAATGGGCAAACCCTGTTCATACCCGGGGTGTCGCACTGGACGAACCGCCGACAGGACGAAACGTACGCGCATCGGATTACGACAACTGTCGGTTTTCAAAATTCCAAAAGTAAGTCGTCAGCTCTAACGTTTTTCCTTGCCAGTTAGGTGAGGCAAAAAACATGATTTTTTGTGTAAATGGATGCGTTTTTGACAGCAAAGCAATTGGCAGCGCTGTTTAGTAACCAGTATGCGTGGTCCCTTTGTCGAGCGAAAAATCGCTGAGCAGCACTGCTAAGTGCTTTGCTGTCGAAAACGCACCCAATATTTAAGTCAATGCACATCAGTGAAATTTTAATTTATTTGTAAAAGATAATAATGCTAGTTCTATGACTTGGTAGATATGAAATTTCAACCTGCTTAGCTTACTTTTTTTTGTCAATTGCATTTTATTTTGTCTGCAGAATATGCTGCAACGATGGAGCGAGGCCATCGGACACCTTCTCTCCCAAACTGAACTTGTTTGCGAACTTCCCTTTTCTGATGATACCGTAGTCAGAGAAGATCGTATTATAATGGCTGATGGGAGAACTGTGATAATTCCTCGCATCCAACATTCGCTCATCGCAGATGCGGTTCATAACAAGGTAATAAAAAAATAAAAATATAAAAATTGAAGGCAATTAAAAGCAAAAGGGCTGCGAAATAACTGCGAAGCACGCTTACGTCATTAGAAAAATATGTGTAAAAAGAGTCAGGTTTATTTGTAAAATAAATAAGAAAAGTAAATAAAAAATCAAACAAATAATAATCAATAATAGAAAAAAATATTTTTTTGAAATAAATGATAACTGTCTTTTCAGCCTCACTCTCGCAGCACTGATTGTATAGTAATATAAAAATTAAAGGCATAATAGAAAAATGAATTACTACAATACAATACAATATTAATAGAATACATGTAATATAATATAATACAATAGTATTAATAATTATAGTAATAAATTTTTCTGTTATGCCGTTAATTTTTATATTACTCTACAATCAGTGCTGCGAGAGTGAGGCTGAACAGACAGTTATACTTTATTTCAAAAAAATATTTTTTTCTATTATTATTGATTATTATTCGTTTGATTTTTTATTTACTTTTCTTATTTATTTTACAAATAAACCTGACTCTTATACATATTTTTCTAATGACGTAATCATGCTTCGCAGCTGTTTCACAGCCCTTTTGCAGGCAGTACTAGATTCGAAATGTCATCTACTATGTTGTAAATGAAAATGCTGAATAGTAGCTCTGAATGAGTTCCTCTACCACTTCCTGGCTTTTTTGTTCTTTTACCTTTTTTCTTTCTGTTTTTCTTGTTTTTTTTCTTTCTCTACCTGGCTTCTTTCCTTTAACATCATTTCTCCTTCTAACCAACCCAGCCAACTTGCAGCTGTTTGCTAACTGTTTATAGCGTTATTAAATTCAGATGAATACAATAATCAATCATTATTTATTTCGACAGGAAAACGTTGGTCAACCGTAAGAGGACGTGCCGTGCAATTCGTTACCCGGACCGTCCGATGAACGTGCTGTTGCTTGCAATGACACAGTTGCACAGCAAGTGCCCACAACCTCCCGAGCTTACGTTACTCCAAAAGAGGTAAGCCCTAGTATTCATATTAAATCAAAGAAAAATTCGTTTCAATTTTCTTATCAATATCGTGGTGGAGGGTTGTCAAAAAAACTATGAAATACATATAGTGACTGACAAAAACAAAATCACCTCCATTTCTTAAAAAAACTCTCATAAAGAAATATTTAAGAAAAAAATGATGGCAAACATAAGATCCAAATGAAATAACGTAAAAATTTTCTTCAAACATTAATACAAAGTATACAAACATTCTAGTAAACTTATGATAAACAAAGAAATGATAAGATGCCTAATATTCTAACAATATTTGGAATGTTCACTTAAAAAATGTGGTCTTTTTTTATCAGTCTCTATATATGAATGTATCTATTATTATGCGTGACCTTTTCTTTTTAATTTTTCGACACAAAGTGGCAGTGATTGCAAAAATTTTGCAATTTGGAAGCCCTTTTTTGTAAACTGTATTGAAAAATAGTAATCGAGGCAGTTTAAAAATTCCGCCACCCTATTAGACTGAATCATTCCACAAACGAAAATGAAAAAAAAATTCTTGAACACATTTATTAGCCTTGGAATATTTTAAAAATACGTAACAATACAGTAGAATAATTAATAAATTAACTTTATATAAAAATAATTATAGTAATATATAATGTATAGCCCGAACATGCACAACGCAACCCAACGAACTCCGAAGCAACCCAACAAACCCCAGCCCCAAGTAACCCAACAAACCCCAGGCAATCCAACAAACCCCAAACCCCAAGCAACCCAACAAACCCAACAAAACGCAAATAAAAATAATGTCCGAAAACATATTTTTCATGTTCAAAGTATATTCCAGCAAGAAATCTGTTTCACGCGATAACACATTTTTTTCTCTTGACTAGCTTAAGCGCGCGCTCCGCGCGCTGCACCTGTTTCGCCCGTCGATACTTCGCGTATTATTAACGTAAAATCAACAACTCAAATCAGCTATTTAAATATTCAAACAAAACTTTGTCCATTTTCTTCACAAGGTTAAGTCGCTGTAATTTCAACGTTTCACCAACAACTATTTCACCAACAATATATTTAATAGTCATTTTTAATAATTTTTTATTCTAAGGCAGGTTTCCACTCATAATCGATAAAAAAAAACAGCATCTTTGCAATCCTGAAATTTTCGAACATATACATTTTTAAAAATTTCAAACGGTCATAACCTTTTTCCATTGCGTTAGATATTGTTCTTATTTTTTATTTCACGGCAGTTTCCCACACATAATCGACAGAAAAAAACAGCATCTTTGGAATCCTGAAATTTTCGAAAATATTAATTTTTAAAAATTTCAAACGGTCATAACCTTTTTCCATTGCGATAGATATTGTTCTAATTTTTTATTTCAAGGCAGCTTGCCACTTATAATCGACAGAAAAAAAACAGCATCTTTGCCATCGCAATATTTTCGAAAATACAAATTATTAAAAACTTTAAACGCTCATAACTTTTTTCCTCACGGTAGAAATTGATCTAACTTTTTATTTTACAAAATGTAGAGATTTGAATTTTATATTTCTACAATTTCGAAAAACAGGTAACTACTCTTGGAGTGCATGCCGTCGAAGACCGATCGATCGGTTATGCTGATCATCTGCTGGAAAGCTGCTCTGAAACATCGTCCACTTATCGCGAAGTAAGCTACTATGTTCATTCAATGCACATTTCATCTTCAACTTGTATTTCTCTTAAGATAAAGTGACGGGATAAAGTTCAGCACTTGCGTTAGAGAGAAAGACAGAGAGTTGTGAGAGAGAAAAAACGAGAAAGAGAGAATTTCCAGACATTTAAATACCCGTAGTAGCTGTGTATTGATTTTATAACTGTGATTTGATGAAAGGTGAATTTATTTTTCTGCTACTTTTAAATAAACCGTTGATGGCGCACGAGACGTTCCCTTTGGGTTCGCCTCTCCTATGGAAACAAGCTCCAACGGTAGTTTCTCTTCGAGCGATTGTGAGGTAAGGTTATTATTATTTACATCTTATTATAGGCGTTATGTCACATATATATTAAAAATGCTAAGGAAGAAACAAATTCACAAAACGCAAACCAACACAACTCAAACAAACCCAAAATTTTGTAAGAACTCGTATATAATATTATCTCTCAACGACATGCAGTTCCCATAGATTCATTCGCTCATTTTCGTTCCACCAAACAATGCGTTGTTGTAGAATACCTCAGGATCACAAAGTGGTCCGGAAGAGCAGGTGGGTGAGGGCGAATTATTCGGAATTCAAAATGTGATCGATAAACTGAAGCAAACGTTGTTGCCTGAGTTGTGATGCTGGGCAATGAATCCTCGCGAGGAATCCAGTATCATGTTTGTGCACATCGATCGGCACATATTGCGAATACGATTACATGTCATCTTGCACAACGATCTTTCGGTTACGGTAACAACCTTTGCAGGATCACACATTCTTTTTACAAATGAAGGGTACATCAACCATATTTGATTGCAGATTCAAGCTTTCGACAGCAAGGCCACGGTCGAAAGCACAAGAATCATGACGTCCTTCGAAAGAATCGTTAAATTATTGCGACGAATTGAAAATAAAATCGTGTGCTGTGGCATTGGTATCGAGGAAGAAACGTATGTATACGTGTTATTAGTAGTATGATAGGTCTGTCATAAGGATATGCTGAAAACATTACTTATGTAGATACTATGAGAAGATAATATGTTGATGCAATTATTTCTGTGCACCCTTGCATAATGGTTTTATTCTTTTATAGACGAGCCGAAAACTGTTCGGGATTTGTAGACGCGTCTTTGTACAGAAGTTTGTACCAACACTACGGTGCACCGCTTGCAAACAAAGGCGCAAAGTTCTCCAAAATCGTGCTAGCCGGCGCAAGACGAATATTAATGTTCTATACGCCATGTCTACACACGACTCGCAGTTGCGGCAGCGCCAATGTCGTTGCTTGAAGCAAAAGGTAATGTGCCCTCATGTTTAATTGAAGAATTTGATATAACTATCTACTTTATTTGAAATTGCAACCAATCGTTCCAATGCGGATGATGGAAACCTCTACCAGTCACACTTGCAAATGGTTTGTTTTTGTCTAGACAGATAAGTAGGAAGAGAGGTTCAAAAGAAATGTAATTCACGCTCTTTTCTTTTGCAATATTTTCATGCTATTATTTTCTTCTGTTTTTGATTGGTGTTACATTTGCACTCTTAAAGAGCCCCATAATATATTATCTGTAGCTATTCTTATTGGCATACTGAGCGAAAGATACGGAAAGTTCGCATCGAGACGAGACAGGCCGGGACTCTGGCCACTCAGAGGATAATCGTTGCCATTGACTCTTGGCCTCGAAATTCAAGATATCCGCTCGGTCATTTTGTGCGCGCGCTCGGTAACGTCGGTGAGAAAGTCACCGAAAACGACGTTCTGCTTTTGGAACACGATGAGCCTCACAGTCGATTCTCGGACGCTGGACTCAGCTTCCTCCAAAAGCTTCCATGGGTCATCACAAAATCGGTTGGTACGAATTTTATTTAAGTATTTCATTCGCGTCTCCCGCGTCGCCGAGTAAAGTCTGAAAATAACATTTTTGTTAATGTTTTTTTTTTTCAAATTCGAGACCAAGACAAACTTATTTTTATTTCACATTACTCTAAACTTTTCAAACTTTGGTGTACGAAAACAAATAATTCGTCGTTCAGAGTCGCATTTTCATTGGAAAAGTACGATGTCGCTTAAGGGTTGGAATCATCGTTGAGATTGATTCTAAGATTGTCAGGAACGCCGTCGACCGCCGGTGATGGAATCAGCAACAGATCGTCGATCTCAACGAGAAAACTGTAGTGACCGCCCAAGTCCTTGGTCTCGGTTTTATGAGTTTCAAAATCATTGACAAAAACAAAGAAAAAACACAAAGGGTCCATAAAAAACCTTTACAAAATATACCTTCTTCGTCTCTGAGCCAACGAATTCCGAGCGTTGATCACAGCGAGAGATTACACTGAAATTGAAATTTGGTACAAAATATTTTTTTGTTTTTTCAGGGATTTCCGGTCAAGTTTGCGATGTTTATAAATTACACGAAGGGGCTGCACTTCGAGGAGAGCCTGGACTCCATGTACCTACGTCAGCCCTTCCGAATTCTATTTTATACGCTCAATCATTGATACGAGTACACGTTTGATCAGACGATACTTAAGCAAAAGATGTTCTCTGGTGGTCACACGGTAGCACAGACCACACCAATAGCTGGACAACAAGGTCAATGTACGTGAAACTGAAACTCATGTTGTCTCTCTTTGTTTGATTATTAGTTTCTGTTGAGATAGTTCGAGAAGAGTCCAACATTACCGATGCTCTTTAAGAGTCATGCTACCGGTATTCGTCGCGCGAGGCGCTCTGTGAGACAGAGAGAGAGAGGGAGCTAAACGTCTTCTCCTATCAGTTCGTCTCCTACGTCTGAGAAGGAGCATCAATAGTCACTACAGTTTCATTTCTCAAAGCTATATTTTTCGTTAACTATTTTTCGTATCGGTGTTATCGGGGTTAAGAATAATAAAGTATTTTCTTTTCATTTATAATCATCGAGTAATCTCGTTATTATTCGTGTACTCAACCAATCTCCCACAATTCCCTCTAGAAAACTCGTCGACTTATTTCGTATCAAAGAAAAAGTCAACAGTTTCCATTTTCGAAACCTGGACGTTTGAATGAGAGTCCAGCGCTGTACCGACTACGCTATTTTTACACCACGAAAACTAATACACTCTTCTTAAATATGTTATATCTTAAATTGCAACCCCGCTTGTTATTGACTGTTTCCATAGGGCCCCATGCCGCTGTCGATATCCTTGCATTGGTGGCGCCGCCATGCGGCCGCAATGTCGTATCGTTCATCACTTTTGTAGACCATTTCTACAACACTGCGTGCGGGCTCCTTTACTCTAGTCTTCATACCCCTGACACAGCCACCTAGAAACGGTTCGCGGATTGCCCGTCATTTTTTATTGCCAAATTGCATCACATGCAGTGCTAGTAGTCGTCTAGCCTAATACTATATATATTGCCGCGTAACCAATATCAACGAATTCAGACGTATATAGAAGAGTAGTCCATAAGGATATTATGTGCCGACTTTAAGGCCAAGTGTCACACCGACCGAGCGGCCATGAGTGCGAGAGAGAAAGCTGATGTGCAGATTCCCAATGATTTCTGAAACGGTTGATTTTTGGGAAAAAAGAAAAAAAACACGTTCCGCTCTGTTGAACGACGAACAACGGCTTTCTCTTCTTTTGCCCGAAATATGTTCGGTCTAGGAGAAAACTTGGCAGTAGGATTTTTACCGACTGGACGTGTGACACATGGCCTTAATGGGGGCATGCCCCCAGCGTTAGTTCTCGATTAGCGGCGCTGACGGCAGTTTTCATTCTCGCTCTTGCTTCCTGTCGTAGCCTTAAGGCCATGTGTCACACGTCCAGTCGGTAAAACTCCTACTGCCAAGTTTTCTCCTAGACGGAACATATTTCGGGCAAAAGAAGAGAAAGCCGTTGTTCGTCGTTCAACAGAGCGGAACGTCTTTCTTTTATTTTTTCCCAAAAATCAACCGTTCCAGAAATCATTGGGAATCTGCAAATCAGCTATCTCTCTCACACTCATGGCCGCTCGATCGGTGTGACACGACCTTAAACGCTGGGGACATAACGGCGTCCTGCTTACTCTTATAGATGTTATGCGCTGGGGGCATGATTGTGTCCTGCTTCCTCTTGTAGGTATTGTGCGCTGGGAACACGTGCGGTCGTTCTCGCTGTGGACACGCTCGCTCTCTCTTGCACCTTCTCGTTTCGCTAGCGCTCTCTCTTTGTTCCACTACCGCACAGTTCCATAAGACCCCTTTTTCCGCTCTTGCGACGAGTATCCGCTGAGTTCGAGTTTGTTGTGTCAGGCCGCCGGGTTCTTTAACTTTTTGGTTTTTAAATAAGTTTTTTAAATACCAACTAACGATTTATGTGGCTACGGGGGATGCCGTAACTCAAAGCGGAAAAATCCTAATTTGTCATTTCGTCCCTTTTCAGAACACGATGACATGTAAGTCTTTTTTTTGTTATTAGGAGAAATAATGAAACATTGTATGATTTACGGTGAATTATCGGATCACAAATGGCAAAATCGCTTGAAGAAGCTCAAAAATAATATTATGCGCAAATTCTTTTATAATATTGTTAAAGATAGAATGCGAATCAAAGTTTCGAGCGCGCAACCGGTATCGCCACCCAGATGGCGGGGTGATAGTCTGCCACATGGCGTGCCGGGAGACGCGACCCAGCCGGCAAGAAGGGGTGGTCATTTTGTGCCTGCGGCGACGAGGAGGAGGCAAGCGCGTTTCTCGTTGGAACATTCGAAACGTGCGGATGCGCGAGAGAGATAGTGCGATAGCGCGTGAGATGGAGACGTGCGCGCAAGGCACCTGTTGAGTGTGCGAGAGAAAAAGTCGGGAGCTGTGTGTGTGGCCCATGAGTAAAAAATCGCGGGCTGCGTGAAAGCCGTATTGCGAGTTACTTTCTAATCTTATTCCCGGTATTATTATTATTATTATTAATATTAAGTCTAGCTTTAATAGGAACGATTTAATCTAAAATATATTTATCGATCTTTTCTCTATCACGCGCATGAACAACCGGAGGTGTCGTGTCGCTTTATTTCACTTCGCTCCCCGGCGTCCTATTACTCTTCCTTTTTAACAATATCATTTAATCTAAAATATTTAGGTGAATAATTATTAATTCCACGAATGTTGGTTATTGCAGGGATAACCAATATTCCATGATAACAACAATGGAATTATATTCCGTAGCCAAAATTTTTTTGCAAACTTATTTGGTGCTGTTTGTGTAAAAAATTATTCATTAATTGAAAATATTCTTAAATAGTAAGCCCTGAATAGAAGCCCGCTTACATGTTGTATACAGTTGTATCGTTACAACTGTAAACAACATGTTTTTTAAATAAATTGTCTTAATAAACTTCAGTTTGCACCAAAATGCTTTAAGCTATTCGTATAAATTATTTTTCTGAAAAAAAAAATCAAGCAAGTCGGTTCGATCTGTTCTGTGGAAACGATTGGGTTTGGTAGTGGGATCGCCAGACTGACTAGAATAGTTAGTCGAATAACTGGTGCGAGGTGATTAATGATTTTAATCAATTATCCGCAATTTATTAGTACAATAAATTGAAATACAAAACATCCGAATTAGTATAGATCGATAGGTTGGATACGCTCCGACTCTACTATTCACAGCGTATCGTTGGTAACCACGTGTTCTACTTTTTTCTTTTCTTTGAGAATTACGGAGGAGTTGCACTGAGTCGTCCCTCTCGTTCTCTCCTTTGCCCCGTACTGACTACCTGATCTCTGCCGATCGAGCCCCTTAGCGACATTCCCGCAACCCCTCCAAGAGCATGAATTTTTGGGGAACCGTGTGTTTTCCTTATCTACTATGTTCCGTTCGGAGTTTCAGCGTGGGAAAGCGTCGATTCAAGCCAGACGCATTCCTCGAAACTTTCCGTTGGCGATGGCGACAGCTAGACGCTCCGGAAACCGTATTTGCTGAAGGAAAATACATAAAAAAGATAGGACCCTCGTAAATGGCCGCACTTAGGGATCCAGCCGTTGATAAGGTCAGGCCATGCTGGCTGGGTTCCTTTCGCGAGGGCAAGAGATAGAGACGTCGGCGGTTAGCAACTCGAACGAGGAGCGTTCGTCATTGCTAACACCCCCACCAGTAGACTGAGGTACGTCCTCGTTCCTCGATTTCAAGGTGCGCGAGAGCAGCCTCTGGTTCGTCCTTTGGAGCTTGGCCAATCGCCTCTCGGCCTCGACCTGCTGCATGGTGGTTTTCCTACAACAAACTCGAAACAACCATGTTATTGCCCCGAATTTCCACATCGCAGCCATTAATCCTCCGATGAGGAACAGAGAGGCTATTCCTTGCAGAGATGGAAGTACTATTCCCTGTATATTAGCCCAGGAGTCGTTGACCAATAGCTTGACCTGGTGACTATCGAGGGCTCCCCTCAACTCTTTGAGACTGGTGCTGTACCTGTCGAGCGAGTCTAGTTTGATCTGTCGACTGAAGGTTGCGATCGACAGTCCCTCGGGGAAGGTAAGATTAAGGCGAGAAACGTTGAAGGTGTTTTCCGTGCAGATCGACTCTTCTAAAGACGTGAGCAGGACGAACCGTGAGTAGGTCGTCAATATTTCGCATCTGTCGGTTGTTAGTAAGAGTGATGGTTTCGAGATGCTGTAAGTCTGAGTTTCCGTTCCACAATGGATTGTGATCGGAAAGTCCTTTTCCGGTTCCGGTGGTATAGCGAAGAGCGCGGTCTTGGTGTTTATCACTCCGAGTTATTTTAAGCGGAATGCGGTGAGGTGGCAGTCGTCCGTGTCCCCGATTATGCTAAAGGCGATTTCTGATTCGCAGAGCGCGTAAGAATCCACCTCATGTCCAATTCCCTCGTAGGGGGCGACATTGATGTTCGATGCCGTTCTCATGGCTTCTCCGTCGAACCATCGAACCATCGTCTTGGTACCAATTGTTCGTGAGATTCGTTCAGCGAACGTGGGGTTGAAGGTTACGTAGGTGTTGTTGACGGCCATAGGGACCGGCGTGTTCCGTACTATTTTCCACGGTTTCTCGGACGAGTTTATCCATGAACGACATGGGGTTCTTTCCCGGATAGGTCAATTCTTTTTATCAGCCGTGGTCTTCCTGGGGTCGGATCATTGTCCTGGAAGTGCTTCCGGAAGGGTTTCGTGTTCCCGGTATGGGCCATGCGATCTCATGATCCAAGCTGGGTGGGGAAGCGATAAACCACATTGTTTTTTCCGTGGTTCACGCTTATCACCTGGTAGGGTCCGAGCCACTTGATGGATAGCCCATGTGAGGGCGCCCTATTTCGAACAAGGATCCAATTCTTTTCCTTGTACAGCGGCATCGGGTTACGTCTAGCACTGTCGACGGATTTCTGATTTTCTCCCGCACTAACATCAAATGATGCCTGGCCTGGTACAGCTTGTTCCAATGCTTCTGGTTTAGTTCGTCAAACCTTCGTTGAAGCGTTGACGTGTCCAGTTGTTCAATAGCGCTCGGGTAGTTGGACGAGTGTATAAACATGACGTTCAACGGAGTATCTTGGATCGAGGTGTGGAAGCTGTCGTTGTACGTGAAGCCGATAGCGTTCATTTTTGTATCCCAAGTCGTGATGTTGTTCGTGCACATCGTTCGGATCAAATCCGTTTCCTTGCGGGTGATAAACCGTTGTTTGTATTCCCTTGATCCCCATGACTTCATGGAAATACGTCATCGGCTTGTTGTTGAACTCCTTTCCGTTGTCACTAAAGACTAGCTTTGGTGCTCCGAAGATGCAAATCCATTCGTTAAAGAAAGCCGTAAGATCTGTCGACGCTTTCTTATTTGGGATAGGAATGAGTCTTACGGACTTCGTCAACGTGCACTGGATAGAGAGAATGTACGAGTACTAATTTCCTCTCCTTGTCGTTGTTAATGGTCCCACAATGTCGATGGCTGTTTTCTCGTTTGGTTCCCTGGATGTATCCATCAAGACAGCTGAGGCGACTGGTGGGTTCCTGTCGGTCTTGTACTGTTGGCAGATGGGACAATTAGCTATAAATTCACGCACCGACTCTTCGATGTTGGTTCAATAGCTCCTGCGTTGTAATTTTTCAAGGGTTTTCGTTACTCCCATGTGTCCCACCTGATCGTTGTGTATTTCTCGTATCCGTTTATCGTATTCTTCTGGCTCTGGCTCGGGGATCCCGGACCGGCAGAGCTGGAAGTCCGTGTCGGTAAATTCGGCAACGAGTTCTCGAACTTCTCTCTCTCGATGGCATCAAGTTGCGTCATCGAAAATTGTTCCGGCGAGGCGAGGATTTTGAGATGTTTCTTCCCCTGTTGGATGTGACCTTGGATTAACTGGTGCAATCTTTGCTTCCAAGTGTCTTCCTGATGTTGGAAAAGCGTTCCGTGTCTTCGTTTCCTTTCCGTGTTCACATTTTTGTCCCGCGCTGGTGGTTCGGGCTCTTGTTTGGTAAAAACGATCCATAGAGATCTGTCCTTGGGGTAGTTTGGCCTTATGGTCAGCTCGTTAAGCCTTCCCTGATGCAAAGCTAAGTTGTTAACCCGCTGCATGATGTCTTCAAGGTCGTCGAGTTTAACTCGAGGACCTCGTACCCAGCTTTTTGGTTCTGGCGCAGGTCTCCCCTGTGTTCTGACACGCCGGAGGATTAGGCGTATCGCTGGTCCTCGTTCTTGCCTTTGGGTTCGACACTTCGTTGACCTTTGGTTCGCGCGGTATCCGTGACAACGCGTCGGCCGCTTGATTTTCACAGCCTTTTTTGTACTGGATGTCGAAGTCAAATTCCTCCAGGTGAAGTTTCCATCTGAGGATTCGCGAGGACGGGTCCTTAATGTCGGCCATCCAGACGAGGACTCGGTGGTCGGTCTGGATCAGGAACTTGTATCCTAGGAGATATTGGTGTAGTCGTTGTACTGACCAGACGATCGCCAGCATCTCCTTCTCGGAGGTTCCATAATTCTTTTCCGCGGCGTTCAGGGCACGAGAGATGTAATACACTGGGTGTCCTTCTTGTGAGAGGACCGCCCCTAACCCCTGATTTGAGGCGTCGGTTGTGAGCATAAACGTCTTCGTGAAATCTGGCCGTCGGCGATATGATTAGGCACGATTTCAATTCCTCGAATGCTTTCTGGCATTTGTCAGTCCAGTTGAATCGAATGTCCTTTTTCGTGAGGTCGACCATAGGTCGGGCGACGTGCGAGAAGTTCTTGATGAATTGCCGGTAATAACCTGCGAGTCCCACAAATGACTTGACCTCTGTTGGGTTGATTGGTACCGGGAAATCCCTGACGGCTTCGATTTTCGCGGGGTTTGGTTGCACACCGTCTGCTGTGCTGATGTGTCCTAGGTATTCGACTTCCGGTAGAAGATATTTACACTTTTCCGGCTCCAAGGTCAGTCCGCATTTTCGTAGCCTCTCGAAGACGGTAACCAGATTCTGATTATGTTCTTCGGTAGTTTCCCCGAAGATAACGATGTCGTCCATGTAGACCCAGCAGATTTTGTGATTCAGTCCGACTAGGCACTGGTCCATCATCCTCTGAAACGTGGCTGGTGCATTTTTCAAGCCGAATGGCATTCGTTCATATTCGAAGTGTCCTTCCGACGTTGAGAATCCTGTATACTTCTTTGAGTCCTCATCCATGCTAATTTGATGGAATCCGGCTTTTAAGTCGAAAGCGCTAAAGAATTTAGCATTCCCGAGTGAGTCAAAGATGTTCTCGATGCGAGGCATGGGATAGGCGTCCAGTACCGTATTTTTGTTTAGTTTCCGGAAATCGATGACGATGCGCCACTTCTTTTCTCCATCGGGTCTAGGTTTTTTGGGGACGACCCAGACGGGTGAGTTGAATGGTGACTCGCATTCTCGGATGATACCCTTTTTTAGCATATCAGCTACCTGGGTTTTTATTTCTCCGCGGTGAGCATGGGCTGTCTTGAAATTACCGATGTTGATTGGTGTGTCATTGATTGGTATAATCTTGTGCTCCACGTGTGGTGCGGCTGGTAGATCTTGACCAGGAGATGTAAAGATGTCTGGGTACTTCAGGACAATACCGGTGATTATCTCATTTTGTTCTGGTTCGAGGTGGTCGAGTTTCGAGGTTTCGAGCAAAAATTTGTGTGTTTGTTCCGGGCTAAGGCAGGTATTATCCGTGTCCCCCCTTCCATCTTTACGTTGGTAACCCGGATCCGATTTTCGTCGAAGTTTGCGACCTTGTCCGTTGGGTTCTCGAGCATTAACTCCGTGTAGCCGTTTTCGATTCTGTTTACGTACGCTGTTTCGAACTCGTGCACCTCCCCATTTTCGGTGGTTTTGTCATAGACGCCCGTGGTGATCAGACAATCGCGATCAGGGCCGTCAACAGCCAATGTTATCATCACGGCCGTATGGGGCGGTACAGTAATTCCGTCGGTGATAAACGCGTAACTCTTCTGTTTTAAGACGAGATGTTTGTTTGACAGATTGTAATCTCTCTGTTTCATAAACTCTAGTCCCATAAAGCCATCTTCGGGTATGATAGAATCATCAAGTAGCACGTAAAATATGCTGGTGTCCCCGAGATAGCTCAACCTGACCTTCTCGTTCGATTCGAACCGGCTGGTTCCCATGCCGAAACTTCTTTTCGCTTTTTCCACCGGGAAATCTTGCGGTATACACCCTTTTTTGATCAGGTTGAGCGAACTACCAGTGTCCACTAGTAGTTCAATGTCTCGGGTGAATCCTCTTGGACGGATTCTGACTCGTTCCAGACGTCCGATCCCAACATTGGATACTCTTGGTATGCCTCCTCTTGATTTTCGTCGTTGTCCTCGTTGGCATCCGGCGCTGGGTTTTCTAAAGCTTCCTGGTCGATTATGTTGTAAATCTGAGGTGGTTTGGGTTGTGGCCTGCTTTGATGAAAATTTCCTCTCTGGAAGCTTGGTTGTCCCCCGGCTGGCCGTGGTTGTAAGTTCCCTCTGGGCTTTTGGCAATCTCGTATGAATTGTCCCTTACCGCCACAGTTGTAGCAGGTTGACTCTGCGCTGGCTACAGCAGCGTTTACGGTGATCGGCGATTGCCGAGTACCTTTCGCTGCAGCGTACAGATACTGTTTCGGTGAAGGCTGATGGTATCTTAGTTGCTGTTGGACCGGATAGGCCGACAACTTTATCCTTTCGGCATTGGCTTGTTGGTAGGCGATGTTGGCCTCGTCGATTTCTTGGACAGCTTGCTGTGCGGCTGCCAGACTCGAGTAGCTGTTAATATAAGCCCTCAGGCTATCGAAGACATCCCTTCTACATCCGTGGATGAACATAGAGATGGCTTGATCGTAGACCAGGGGCATGTGGTCCAGCGAACCCTTAGCTTGATCCCTCTGGTCAGCCTCCTTGACAGCCTGCAGCGCGAGGTTGAAATACGCTATCTAGTCTAGGATGGTTCCTATTTGTTCGACCTGACGGAGTTTGTCCATACATATCTGGAAACCAGGTAGGTAACCAAGATGTGTGGTGACAAATTCAACAAGTCCAACCTCGGTCTCGATGATGCTGGTTGCGAATCTCGTGATTTCGTTCGATATTTTCTGAAAGAAAACCATTAAGATGAAGGCCGCTTTTTGGGTACTCCATATGAAGCGCCAAGCAAATTTGAAATGCTTAACCCAGTCTAGAATCGGAGTGGACCTTTCCAATTTGGGAACCAGCAGAAGGCACTCGGTTGCCTTCATTGCGCCTCCCGAGGGTTGTCCGAGTAGATTTTCTCTCGATGGTGGATTGTAAGGGTCATCGGGTGGGTTTGGTGGCCCACCGAACGGGTCGCCAGCTCCTCTGTCTCCGTAAGGTTCTTGTCCTGGCCTCCTAGGATTTTTCCCGGAAACCCGAAACCCGAAGGGCCTCCTGGACCTCCTGAGCCTCCTGGGCCACCTGGGCCTCCCGGTCTCCATCCGCTCGGAGCGTCGTTGGCAATTCCCATATTAATTTTCAGTCGATGGGTTCCGTCCGTCCATTGGTCGGCTCGGTTGATCCGAAGCTGATCCAGCCGCGGATTGATTACGTCGGATCGTTCCGGTTCTTGGCTAGGCCGCGACGTCACGTCTTTCGCTTGCTCCCATCACCGGTGGATGGTCTCGAGCCGGGTCGCAAGCGGGTTCGAGATGGAGATTTTTTCTTCTTTCAGTATCTCTTTCACGGATTTCAGGGCTGTTTTGTTCCGCTGGTTTCACTGAGCCTCTTCGAGCAGAATACGTTGTTCCTCGACCTCCCAGACTGACTCTCGAAATCAGATCGCGCTGTTGGATCTCCTTACGGAGTCTTTCTTCTCTCTGAGCTTCTTTTATTGATCGTCTAATCGCTTGGTTATACTCTGCCTGCGGTGTGTCAGGTGAGGGTGCTTCGAGTTCCCAATTCCGTATTTCTTCGGGGGTCGGGACTCGGAATGACGTAGACGGTCCAGCTCCTTGGTGTGCCTCGCGGTGGGTTCTCAGGCGGTGCATTTCCTCTAGCATTCCTTGTTGTTTTTCTTCAGCTTCCCGGAGATTTTGTCGACGTGTTTCTGCTTCGGCATCCCTCTCCTTGAGGGCACGGAGGGTTGGCCAGGCGTCCCTTCTCCTGGTCCGCCGTTTCGGCAATAGTCGCTAAACCTTCGCGTTCCCTTTGGAGTTCTCGAAGTCGCCTCTCCCCAGCTCGAGTTTCGGCAGTAGCGTTGGCAACTATCTCCCGGTAGGTGGAGAGTTGTTCTTGGGCATGCGCGAATGTCGTAGTTGCTTGGAGCTTACCCAATTCGACTCTCGAAATCATCTCTTCGGGGGTTAGTCCGCTGTAGGCCACGAAGGGTCACTGCAGAAACGAGGGTGGGGGTTGTTTTGATCCCTGGCTTGTACCGGCGACAGGCGGGTCGATTGGGTTCGTTGCAGGTGGCACGATCGGTAGAGGATCTTCTTCGAGGGTCATGGCTTCCGGCACTGGCTGTCGCGGGGCAAGTTGTTGGTTCGCTTGCTGCCTCGCAATCGCGAAATTCCTTTCTTCTTCTTCAACTAACCGTTGAGCTATTATTCTATCTTGCTCGAGTTGGTGCGCCCGGGCGGCTTCGTCTGCCTGCCACTGTTGATCTCGCCCACGAGCTCTCTATTGACGAACATCGATAGCTACGTCGTCGCTAATGTCATCCCGATCAACGTCTAATTCGTTAAGAATGTCTCGTGCGCTAGGTAATCCTTCCAACATTGTGCGAATTGAGAACCGTTCTATTAACAATCCTTTAACTGTTTCTTCTAGGATTCGCCTCTCGGTGGGCGGATGTTCCTTCAACAATGTCGCGTCCAAATTTCGAATCTCTACCCTCAACTTAGCATATCGATCGACATGTTTCCTCACGTTTTCCGGGTTCATCTTGATTATTTATTTATTATTTGTTTATTATTAATTAATTAGCTAATTAACCGATTTAATTTGTTCTATTTATTCAATTTATCGGTTTTTGTGGGGCGAAACAAATCTTTCCTTTCCGCGCTGGCGTTTTTTTAAATTTTATTCGAATATATGTATCGTGTGTTCGTTTTTATTTTATTTTTGATTTAACTCGATAGTCGATCTAATTTTCTTAATCAACCGGCTTTCCCGGCGCGGTACAAATTGTCTTTTCCTTCGTGCTCTTACGTTTCGATTTATATGCGCGTTGTTGTGTTTTTTTCGCGCTTATGTTCTAGACTCTCAGCAAGTGAAGAATACACCGAAATATAACTGACTTACGTTTGGGAGAACAGAAGAAGTAGATGGCTGATGTAGGTAATCATTCCGCGTACTTCCTTCGATTTAGAGCTCGGACCACGTCAAATCTTGGAATCTTCTCTGCCTGGACGATTGCAGTGAGTCAGACGGTTCAGGTATCTCGCTGCTCTGGGTTCTTCAACTGAGGCTTTCACGAACTCTCCGGCACTATTTTCAGGCGGCGTGACGTCACTATAGCGATAGCACTGATTCACTCGCGCACTTGAAATGTTCTCGGGTACGTTAACTCGTGGGTATCTCGACGCGGAGGACGAAATTCAAATAATTAATATTCCCGAAGGGCGTGGATAAAACACGTGTCGTTGTTGGGATTTTACTCGCACTGAATTGTTGCAGAAGGCTCCAAGTTTAGACGATGGATATAATCAGTGTGACTCCTGCGGAGAGCAGTCGCTTAACTATATCCTGGCAGGATCGCCAATTTGTTCTGTGGAAACGATTGGGTTTGGTAGTGGGATCGCCAGATTAACTAGAATAGTTAGTCGAATAACTGGTACGTGATTAATGATTTTAATCAATTATCCGCAATTTATTAGTACAATAAATTGAAATACGAAACACCCGAATTAGTATAGATCGATAGGTTGGATACGCTCCTACTCTACTATTCACAGCGTAACGTTGGTGACCACGTGTTCTACTCTTTTCTTTTCTTTGAGAATTACGGAGAAGTCGCACTGAGTCGTCCCTCTCGTTCTCGCCTTTTCCCCGTACTAACTACCTGGTCTCCGCCTATCGAGCCCCTTGGCGACATTCCCGCAACCCCTCCAAGAGCATGAATTTTTGGGGAACCGTGTGTTTTCCTTATCTACTATTTTCCGTTCGGAGTTTCAGCGTGGGAAAGCGTCGAGTCAAGCCAGACGCATTCCTCGACACTTTCCGTTGGCGATGGCGACAGCCAGACGCTCCGAAAACCGTATTTGCTGAAGGAAAATACATAGAAAAGATAGGACCCTCGTAAAGGGCTGCACTTAGGGCTCCAGCCGTTGATAAGGTCAGGCCATGCTGGCCGGGTTCCTCTCGCGAGGGCCAGAGATAGAGACGTCGGCGGTTAGCAACTCGAACGAGGAGCGTTCGTCATTGCTAACAGATCCAAGGCTCTTAGCTCAAGCGTGTTTTCGCTCCGCAATGTGTAAGAGAGAGAGATAGGTGTCTCATTCCGCCCCCCCCCCTGCCGTGACAACTGTTCGCTCGTCACGCCTCCACGCGGCAGTTTGGGTCGCAGAATACTTGTCTTCAAGCCGCCCGTAAGAACTGGCCTTCTATGTACGTCTGAATTCATTGCCAATATACGCGATATACTGAGTGCACAAATATGAGGATTTCTATTTCGCTAATTATTATTGTTAATTTTTTACATGCTCAGTCATTATGGCCTGGGAGTTTCCCGTGAGTGGTTTTTGACATAGATTCAAATTATTGCCGGATGCACATGTAAATAAAAATTAAAAGCAAACACAAATTTTTCGAAAAATATTTATTTCCGTTGGAGATAAATATCTAAATGTTACGTTAAAAAATATACAAATACAGGGTGTCCATTTTATCTCTGCCACCCGAAATAACTCGGTAATTATCGACGTCACAAAAAAATGTTCCAGACAAAAGTTGTACGGTTCGAAGGGGGCCATCAAATGCAACCATTTTTTTTTATTTCGGTGGAGGCGCTGACGCACAGTGAAGGTCACCTCCACTTTTTTAAATGGAATGGTACATTTTTTTTTCAACCATTTTGTGGTGCACCTCAAGCCGCATAAAAAACATTAGGGGGTCAAAGTCGTTCAAGGTCATTCAAGGTCAGTATCGATGATACAAATCTAAATATCTCGGATCACTACTAAATATTTGGTAGTGGTCCGAGATATTTAGGTTTGTATTTCATTTTAATAGGTGTTCGAAATTAGCTTGAAATAAGAGAGAGCTCTTATCCAAATTCGAAATCAAACTGAACGACAACCTCGATTGAGCTACATACGATACAGATTAACGCGAGTTGGTAAACAAACAGAGGGTATTCGAAGTGTTGTCAATGACTACGATCTCCGATATCTCTTATTTTAAGCTAATTTCGAACACCTATTAAAATGAAATACAAATCTAAATATCTTGGATCACTACTAAATATTTGGCAGTGATTCGAGATATTTAGATTTGTGTCATCGATACTGACCTTGAATGACCTTGAACGACTTTGACCCCCAAATGTTTTTTATGCGGCTTGAGGTGCTCCACAAGATGGTTGAAAAAAAAAGTACCATTCCCTTTCAAAAAGTGGAGGTGACCTTCACTGTGCGTCACCGCCTCCACCGAAATAAAAAAAAATCGTCGCATTTGATAGCCCCTTTCACACCGTACAACTTTTGTCTGGAACATTTTTTTGTGACGTCGATAATTACCGAGTTATTTCGGGTGGCAGAGATAAAATGGACACCCTGTATATACATATAAACTTTTTTTGAGCATTGTTTATCATTTTTTCGTCATGTTGTAAATCATTTTGCAGTTTTTTTATGCAAATTATTTTTCACTTTCGCCTAGACCGTTGACAGCAAATTTTCAAATTCTCGAATGCTAGTTATACGGCGAGGCATATCAAAGTCATTTAAACTCAGCAGCAGACCGAAAGTTCTTATATTAATGGACATGGCTTCTTTTACCATGATATTTTTTTATAAAAACATTTAAAAAGAATTATCAATTTCCATTGTCTCGTTGATGCAGAAAAACAGCAGTCTTGTGCCTGCGCAACCAGACTCATATTTTATTCATTCCGGAGGGAGACAAACGTCACTTTTCCGGAGGATCCGAAAATCCAGCATGCCTATTGTTCTATGCGAAATCTTTACTACAGCCGCAGAAATGATATTTTCTTCATCAACTAACTTTTGATTCATGTGTTCTGTGTCAGATAATGGAGAAGCACATTCAATATAAAAAGGAGTCTATGCCCTGTCGTTATGCTGTAGAAACAGAGTTTTGCATGGTGATGGAAGAGACTCTGCTGTACCACTCACGATTTCGCACGATGAGTGAATTTTTTCTGCTGCAGAATTAATATTTTCTTTATCGGTAGATACATTTTGGCTCTCATCAAAATTTACCTCGACTGCAGGAACAATATTTTTGCCATCCATCGATCCCTCAACCATGGAAATATTGTTGGAATGCAGCGCTCCTTCAACCGAGGCATTTTTTATTTACCCTGAAATTGTTCTATTAAATTTTGAATACAACCGTAAAGAAATTAACCATCGAATTATGAAATAAACAGTAATTATAACATTAAACAACTCAACTTACCACACCGATTACTTTTCCATTAGGATACGAAAATGTTTTTCGCAAACTGCTGCTCCACCTTTCACGGAGCCGTTCTCTCGCCTCACAGCACTTTTCCACAATTTTTCACTGTGTACATTCTTCGGAATAGTACCCTGAGGTACAGCCTCGTACGATGCACTTCGGCATATTAAACCTGTTCACAGTTCACAGTTCTCTCGGTTACGTAATAAGTGAAAGTTGAAAAAGAGATCACTCTCGAACCACCAACATGAAATTTTTTATTTGCAGATACGCTAAATAAAAAACACGCTCACAAAAATATCGTAAATAAATCGTGTTTACGAGTTTTGAGCGCGCATCATGCGTAAAGCAAGCCGTTCAGACGACTACTAGCGCTACGAAGCGACCTATAGTGGAATTAAAAAACCCGGATAAAACGCGAACAATTTATCGCAATAGGAATAGTACCCAGTGTCAGGGGCTGGTCAACACCTCACGATCAGGTACGAATATGTTACGAAAAGTTTGTTAGATGGTTTAATTCAGACCTTAACTTTTCCTACTACGTGCGTTCTTATGAGCGCACATACACACCCATATATGTGCAAAACAGTTTTATTGGAACATTTCGAATATTCTGCATTATTAATAACCATATTATGTCAAGCATCATAGATATGATTAAAAAGTTACATTAACAGCAGGTTATAAAAAAATACATCGAACTTAATTGCACATGAAAAATGTACAAAATAACGGTTTCATTTAAATAAATATTAGGTGACATCTGAAAATGATCATTCGACCATGGTTCGCCTTTCCATATCTAGCTACAAAGACACTATTCAGGTAATAGTAGTATTGATATCTACCTATGAAATCGACACATCTAAAGAAGTATTTTCACCGGCAGATATTGATAGAAGTGCTGGATAGGTGCAAAATATAATTGGCACTTTGTCCACAATCTTTGACCCTTTTTAGGAAATAGTATACTAAATCGTGTAAAGCTAAAACTTTCTGAGTGCTGAGCAAAGTTTGTACAGGTCTCTATGAATCATGCTATACCTAAGAATATGTAATAATACAAAATACTATCATTTTGCTATTTCATTCTTTATATTCTCTATCTATCTATAGTTTTCAATCTTATAAAAACATGATGCATGTATCTGTTATATAACCCGCAGTGTATTAAAAAATGTTCTAGCTTCAATGCATACATTAAATCTTAGCCTTGTATGTATGAAATCAATCTGAATTTATAGATTTTATGTTTTGTATTTTCATTCAACACATATATACAGATACTATACACCGACAACATTCAAAACCGTTTTAAAATCGGTAAGCTCTGTTCAATTAATAATTATCAGTTATCAGAATAGATAACTTAGAGAACTTTTATTGGAAGTGGAAACGATAAGAACTCTTATCTCACTGAGATCACTATTCCAATCTTCGATAACATCAGAATTGATGGCTCTTGGTAGTAGATAGATTTAACAAATTTATGTCAATCGATCACAGAATGTAAGATTATCATCAATTAAATATTTCTTGCTTTTATTATGTACATATATATTTGTACTTATCGATTTAATGTTAATTGAAAAAAGAACAGTGCCAGATGGCATCACTAACCATCTATAAAGGATATCAAATACAATTTGTATTATACACTAACAACAATGAAAAAGTAACTGGTAGCCATCTGCAATGCTTTTGTCAGCTGTATCAATGTTTTAAGTTCTCTCACTCAAATCTTAGAAAGTTCATGTTCATCAATGCAAAAGTTGAAAAAGGAGGAAAAATGCTCATTCATATATTTTCTTATCAGGCAAGTAAAACATCCGTTATCAACAATGGCTAAATCTTTGGTGGCAGTTTGTCAAATGACGTCAACATCGGACAAGAAGAAAAATTATGAAATACTGAGCAGCCTGGTTCTACAATCAAAGCAAAGGAATGCCTGCGTAAGATGTTTCACTTCTTACCATTCGTGATAAATTTCCGTGAATGTAACACCTAGGTACTCTGTATAAAAATATATATTACAGATGGCATTTTTTCCTGAAGCCTGTGATTATTTGGCAGACAACAAGAAGGATATTATTGCTTTTGCTGAACGCATAGATGGACCCACAATGAGCTCGTACAAACAACTTGCTTCTCGTCACAATATCTGGTTGTCCTTAGGTGGAATACATGAAAAAGTAGAAATTCATATACCGAATAATCCTAAAATGCAGCAAAGTTGGATAACTATAAGCATCATCATTCATTCCATATCTTTAGGAAAATGAGAATTCTGAAAAAATCTGCAACACCCATGTCTTGATTGACAATCAAGGTACCCTTGTGGCAGCATATCGCAAGGTCCATCTGTTTGACATGGAAAACAAAGATATTGGAGTGAGATTGATGGAATCTGATTACGTGAAGAAAGGAAACATAATTACTCCACCAATTTTCACACCAGCTGGGATTCTGGGCCTCTGTATTGTATCCTTTAACATGTTTCATAGCACTGGTAATTTGTCCGTCCGACCCAATACGCCTTCTCAAATAACGCTTTGGATAGAGCAGGTCATACATATAACCATATACAAATACCAAAACCCACACACACGTGTACATAGGATCCAATACGTTTTGCCAATACTCGATATGACAGAAAATCTTTCTCAGTACTTTTCCTCGCCAGACTATGTGTAGCCAGTAAAGATTTTTATTTGCATTTGTTGGGATTTGCATTTGTTGGGATATTTAACAACAGTAAACACGTTCTATCGGTGTGAACAAGGGTTTGTTTGCATTAATGTAGCACAATATTGCTTTTTTACACTACATGCTTTTTTTACACTACAGCTGATGCCCATAGTTGGGTTTTTTAAAAAGTCAAGCATATTTGAAACACAGAGAAGCGCAAACTAATATGCTCTTCGATAAACATTTTTCTTTCTCTAAGGATATCTTCTAATATGTAAAGTATTTTTTATTTTAAGTTATATCAAGTAGTTTGAAATCATGCTCGACGGTTCGTAATTGTTGAGAAACGATTTTTTTGCAGGCTAGTATCTCAGGCTTCGATTTTAATGTGGACATTTTATTAAAATCAAGAAACATTTGACGAATTTTCTCAATTCGACAATCTTGCAGCTCTAAGTAGAAACTTCATACCGATTTTCATTACCAGCCACGATAGGTTGCATGGTCTTCAAGGAGTTAGGAGACTTAATTTAGAAATGCATTAACTGTCGAAAAATCAATCAGTTTCACAACATACTTTCGCAGACTTCGAACGTTCAAGGTGAACCTTTATCCATTTGGTAATACACATGACACCTCGTAAACACTAGTTATAGGGCTGTAGAGACAAAAATAATATCGAGATTTAGATTTAAAAAACGGAGCAAACCATGATTACAGTGTTAGGAAAATCGTGCCAAATAATTAAGTGGGCTCTCTACTTCATTCATTAATGAATATTCGAATGAGGATGTGAATTTTGAGCTCGAACCGTTTGTTTTCGGACATTCACGAAACTTGTAGGTTAAGGAGTTTCGGGACAATTGGTGAAGGGTTACCATTTAATTAAAATTTATACAGTACATTCTTTCACAAATACTGAATGCACCTTCCAAATTTTTAATCGATCGTCTACACCGTTCCTATACAATTTACAATTTAAAAAACCCTTTTTAACATATCTTAACTGCCTAGGCTCGTTGCTGAATGGCAGTTTTACGCATGAAATAGTGTAAAAAAATGTTTAAAATGTTATGAAAAAAACTGTCAAATCACTCAGTACATTATGACAAATTCGTCATCATGTCATAATGTTGAGCGCACTATGTTAAAAAGTGTTTCAATTGTAAATTTTCTAGAAACGGTGTAGACGATCGATTAAAAATTTGGAGGGCATTCGGTATATGACAAAGAATTTACTGTATAAATTTGAATCAAATGGTACTATTTCGTTAAGTGTCCCGAAACTCCTTAAACGCGGCAACATCGGGTTAACTGTCTGTCGAGTAAATCACTCATAGTCAAACATTAAGGCCATGTATCACACGCCCAGTCGGTAAAAATCCTACTGCCAAGTTTTTTCCTAAACGGATCATATTTTGGACAAAAGAAGAGAAAGCCGTTGTTCGTCGTTCACCAGAGCGGAACGTGTTCCTTTTGTTTTTTCCCAAAAATCAACCGTTTCAGAAGTTATTGGGAATCTGCAAATCAGCTATCTCTCTCGCACTCATGGCCGCTCGGTCGGCGTGACACTTGGCCTTAAGGAGGTGGCTCAGCTATCGCGTAATGTTAAGGTAGTAGTCTCGCCACGGTCACGTTGAAAAGTGATAGGGCGATACTACTACCTTAAGAACTTAAGCTCAATCAATGGAAGCTTCGAAATATTGCGAAATATCCTTATAAAGTAGGTTGTACATCTTATCGGGATGTAAAAACTTATAAAGAGATGATTTAAACGCTTAATATAATGTTTATCTAACCCTCACTTTTGTATCAGACTATCCATTCCGGCTACTAATGCGTAGATACTCTGCGTATACGGATATGCACACACTACTGTAATCTAGTTATAGTATGCTGCAGTCGCTTCGTGGCGCTAGCGTCGCTAGACATTGCTTAATTTAAATCGCTATATCTCTGAACTAGACGGTCAAAATTCATGATTTTTTTTTATCCGTCTTCGTCATATGTTCCTCTGTAATTGAGAATTTTTTTTTAACTGTAGAAAACTTTCGACGTTATTGCATGAAATGTGAAATTTTCCACTGCCCCCCATATGAATACGTGTAAAACCATGAAATCTTTCATTGCCAATATCTCGAAAACGGAACGGTGAATCTTTTTGAAATGTTGCAGGTAATCATTCAATAGTGTCCTGAATGAGTCCTCAAAATACAATAAAAATCTATAGATAAACGCCTTAGCGAGAATACTACCTTAAGAATTTGTTCAAATTTATTGAGGATAGTTGCAAAGAGGTGTTGCGACTCTGTGCAAAATTTTAAGTCATTCGAATCCATGATTGTTGAGCAATTAATTATTGAAGTTTTTATACACGGGCGACACAGCAAAATCGATACAATAACTCTGATACGACTCTCGCAACGTAATAAAAATGTTAAGAATTGAATAAAAATAGGCGAAAATAGTTCTTGACATTTTTATAGACAATTTCACTGAAGAGGGAAGCGTTTTATCTGCCTTGTCATCGAGATATTCTTGAAATAAAACTAAAAATTTTAGCTCATTTACCTCAAATAAAGCACGCTACGACACGTAGTGATGTTGTCATCAAGTCGGCCATAGACACCACAACTAAGAACGCTCAAACTATTGCTTCCTCGTTATAAATTTCTCGCCGCGGGTTCATAAAGAGTATGTAAATATTTATTAACATGATTGTAATATTTTTCCTCGTGATTACAAGAGAGAGTAATGCAACACAACATATTCGCAAAAAAGATCATTAAAATTTGTTTATTAGCATGCAAACAAACTTAACGGACGTTTAACTGTGTACAGAGAATATTGAGGCCAAGCCGTGTTTTTCTTTATGTTTAATATTTTTTATCCATAATTAGTCTTAACAGAAGCTGCAGTGCATGTGTTTCGACATGACACATTTATTTTCTGGCTGAACTACTTGTTTCGCTGCTTTCCATTTTCTACGTGCCTTAACCAATGATTTTAATGTTTTCCACTTTGGACTGTTCCTTTCCATTTTTTCATTTTCGTTGAACACAAAAAATGGATTCCCGAAGGAAGTTTGATAGCTAAGCGCCAACGATGTGGCGTTTGTATCTGAGCTCAGTGCTACCAGTTAATGAGAACTAAATCGCACGTTTGCCAAATTTCAACTTGGTTAATAACGTATTCGCAATGTAAATAAATAAAAACGATTAATAACATTCTAAACAGTCAATTTATGCATTGCACATATTTATTAGCTGAAATTTGTTTCTTTCACGTAACCAAAAATTTGATTATTCTAAGTTGGCAGCCGTTACAGGCTGCCAATATTTAAGTATATGTGTTCCCCGCTTGCCGCGTACCCCGCAAAGACCCTGAGCAACCTTCTTAATTGACGGGTATTCCAGAATCAGGGGGTGTTTAAAATGTACATAGTAAGGTGGAGATTCCAGTGGTAGTGTTAAGGCCATGTGTCACACGTTCAGTCGGTAAAAATCCTACTGCCAAGTTTTCTCCTAGACGGATCATATTTCGGGCAAAAGAAGAGAAAGCCGTTGTTCGTCGTTCAACAGAGCAGAACGTGTTTCTTTTCTTTTTTCCCAAAAATAAACCGTTTCAGAAATCATTGGGAATCTGCAAATCAGCTATCTCTCTCGCACTTATGGCCGCTCGGTCGGTGTGACACTTGACCTTAAGGGGGGAAACCAGTTTAGGAGGCCGAAATTTTTGTGTTTTTCGTGAATTTTTTTAACAGGGAAGGAATCATCAGAATGTGTTTAAACTTGGAGGATATTTTATTAATGTTTTGAAGTACACGTTGTAATTTTTTCAAGTCATTTCCACCGGAAATAGTGGAGTTGGAAGCTGCTGTCCATGGACGGTCGCGATCAGAGTTTGCTGCTCGTAGGAAATCCGGAAGTCACAATTTATATCTGGAATCATTTCAATTTTTTTTTTCGTTAGGAACATATTTTCTAAGAATATGAACTAAACTCTCATCGAAAAAGTTGAAAATTGCATGTTTTTGAGGTGTTTGAACAAAATGTCATGTTTTTATACCATGTTCTTTCACCTTTTTTGCATAAAAAAAAATATTTTAGATAATAATATCATCCCGTTCATATGGATTGTAATTGAATAATGAATATTCACACAAATTTTCAGAACGATTGGCCAATAACTTTTCGAGCTAGAATTCCCACGAGTTGAAAAAAAAGTCGTTTCGAGAAAAACGCATTTGAAAAAAAAGTACCGAAAACGAGAAATTCAGGGCAGTAATAAATGATATAAACTGCTCACCGATTAATCAGCTATTTCGGGCTTGCCGAGCTTCCTTGGTCTCCAACGCGCTGCGTCTATTCTGTCTTTTCACGCGCCGCTCATCCATTTCCTGGGCAAAATTGAAGCTCTGCGAGCCAACTACAAGTTTTAGTCCGTTCATCATTAGCATTAGAAGGGCTGAATTTCCTTTATTGAATAACGCAGTAGCCAAGAATGCTGCAAGGTCGACTACTTTCAGGCCACAATGTGGGTGCTTTGGAGCCAATCGCCAAACGGTCGAATTGAAACTTTCATTAGCATTCTGCGTATGACCGCCTAAACATCTCGTCAGCAAATCATCTTTCGATAAATCTTCGTATATTGGAAGAATTTCTTTCTGGCCGTCGTGGTGTAATGGGGCAGGGTGCGCTTCAGGCTCCGTTCCAAGTGCTTTGGCTTGTTGCCACTTGCACTAACTGTCATCTCCCTCTGGACAGTTGTCGTGTTGTGGATTGTCGTCTATGGATATCATGTGCTGAAAAGTTGCCATTATGGCCTTCTTCATGTCTTCGATACTCTTTACATTTCTTCGAATCGCTAAGCCATAATACGTGCTGAGCTTTATCACCAAAGCATCTGTCGATTTTCCTTTTCCGCCCAATTTTTAGCTTTCCTGATGTTCCGGAGCCGAGTTCCCGTCCTTTTCTGCACATGGCCTATGCATTCACTCTTGATAACTGTCAGTTCATCACCGTAAGGATTTAAATTAACAACTGCTGTGAACGTTTTCGAATCTCCATCGCCGCTATAATTGCCGTATTTTACACCATATAGTTCCTCCGATCTCAAGAACGTCATTTTCACAGATTCCACTTCCATGCTTCCCGCGGAGCCTTCATGTGTTTTCTTGCAATTTTTTTCGTCATGATCCTCTTTCCATGCTAGATATTCTGCTGAATTTTTCGATTTGTTGTTCCAATATACACATGATTGGCAGTAACTACTTCGTACAACCAGATCGATGACTTTTCCGGAGTAATATCCTATGAGCGTTGTAACACCAAAAAGTGATTTGAATCCTCGTTTTTTCCAAGTTCCATCACTAGATACTTTCAAATTCAAAATAGGTCTCTCGCGTTTCTCGTTCTCTTTCTTTTCTTCTTCTACAGCTTTCTTACAGCAGAATTCATACACTTCCTTCGCAGCGGCGGGGACGTGAGTGCAAATTCCATTGTAAGTTTCTTCAGCTATACCATTGCCGATGTCCATGTAATTGCAAAATAAATTCATTCCTTGTCTGCCAACACCTAAGAGCCGCATGACAAATACAATCCTACGATTTATCTCAAATCCAGTGTTGACTAAAGAACCTGAATTGATTTGTCTCGATCCACAGTTACAATCGACAACAAGCTTGAAACCAAGGCCACGTTTTCCAGTTTCTTGAAATTTCACATTCTGTTTGCAATTTCGACAAATAAGAATGTCCGACAAACCTGTGAATACGGTGAAAAATTCGATGAGCCTATAACAATGTAGAGGATTTACAGTTACATTGTCACTGGTAGTATTCGAAAGTTTTTTTGCGCTGGCACTTTCATCTTCACTCACACTTGATTGACTCCTGGTGTATCGATTTCCGTGGAAGGATCTCTTACATGGTTTACTACGTCGTTCGTTGTTCTCACGATTACCTTTCGGATACGCTGACATTTTTACTTCTAACTTTCAACACACGCTAGGAATCCCAAAGACAAACTGACCAAACTCGACGCTCTGTCGAAATATTCCAAAGCTTCGAGTACCTTCTACCCAACGCCTCTATTGTAAGAATTTACAATCAAGAACATCTGCCGAAATCCCCCTCTCTCTCTCTAATATCCCGTAGTACAGGGGTATTGAGCCAGGTAACTGAATAAGGGATTACCTGAGCGACCGCTCCGTTCTAACTACCGCGCGTTTCGGCACTGAACCGACGGGCGTTCACTTTCTTTGCTCATAGCATCGGAACAAATCAGAATTTTGTTTTGAAACTTTGGCAACATATTCTTGAATAGTTTTACTAACAATTTATGGAATAAAAAAAAGTCGATTTTTCGACCCGTCTAAACTGGTTTCCCCCTTAATCATCTCTTATGACATCGTGTGTGGCCAGGTTCCTGTTGGTCGATAATGTAGGAAGATAGGAGAAAAGGATGTTAGCATTGCATCTCAGGGGGCCTACTACAGTTCTCGAATGAATCCTTTCACTTTTTGCATTTTCATCTCAAGTGAGTTTTGTCACTCTATTACGGATCATTCGGGTGAAAATGTAAGATCACTGGGAACTTTCGGCTCGTGATTTCACATTTCCACAACGCCGTAGAAGGGTTATACTAGCACATCAATCGAATCCAACCCAAAACATATCGCGTGTGCATCAACGAAGTCGGATAAAGAGCAAGTTAAAAAAGAATAAGACGTTCACATCATAAACCTTACAGAAAACGAAGTGGACTATTTTTACTACGGGGTCGATTCTGTAACGAAATTGTGGTGAAAGAACTTGATGTGAGCAGCTTTCTCGATTCCGTAACTTTCATCATAGTGAAAAAGTGAGCCATCTCACTGGAGTTCGTTCGGCAAGAAATTTCTTGACGGATGGGTGAGATCCGAGAGAGAAAGGCCGAGAATAGAACGAGAGAGAAATAATAGACTGCGTCGTGGAGAAAGAAATAATAGACGCGTGTTCGAGACAGTTTGTAAGTTTCAGAGGTTAAGTGGAACAGTGTTTTAGAATGTTGAAAGTCGTATTCGCACGAATATTTTTACAATGACGAAACCTCTACAATGTCTTAAAATCTCCGTTAAAATGTCCGTCACTCAAACCCAAACAAACCGAAACCACCCGTTGCCTGCAGAATTGATTTGCAGGGTAAATTCTTCCCATAATTCTTCCTGTAATAAGAGGTCGAATAATTTATTATTTAACATTTGAAAGAAATAAATTATAGACTTCATATTCAGAAAACAAACATAACCCATAAAATCACTACTAATCTTTTTTTATTTTCTCAATTATACCGTAATCTCCCGCTACCAAAGTCCAGGTGGGTGCACATAAAATGTATCATTATTTGTTTTTGTTTTTCTGTCACATTCATTTCCACCACAAAAAATTGGACGGATAAAAAACAAACGTCGCCGTCTTTAAAATCTCGTTGACGTTTATATTTTATTTCGGCTGGGTAATTGTTTTTTAGTATGTAAAGTCTGAGAAAGCAATTTTTCCTATCACCTCATGACTAGTAATTTCGTATTTTCACAGCGACACTACAGAATCGCGTGAGCGTATTCACGTGAAATGAAAATGTGAAGAGTGAGTGGTCATTTCAGTTACAAAATCGACCCCCAGGTAAAAAGAACCATAATCGGGTGTACTGCTCACTTTTGTCATTTCCACCCAAACTGAGATCCG
Organism: Ophion ventricosus; assembly: GCA_963932345.1. Classification (NCBI taxonomy): domain Eukaryota; kingdom Metazoa; phylum Arthropoda; class Insecta; order Hymenoptera; family Ichneumonidae; genus Ophion; species Ophion ventricosus. The sequence goes on from OZ010724.1 coordinate 5,026,990, forward strand.
TAATAGCCCCGCAAGTACAGTGACAGACTCGTCAGTAGGGCTATGCCACTGACGCGCTGGGTTTAAGGCGTTACCCCCACTTGTAGCGCAAAAAAAAAGGCCTTTTTCATGAATTTTTTTAAAGAAAACTACAAAACTTTTTTAATCGATCATTATACCATCTTAAAGAACACATCTTGAAGAACTTTCAGTAATTTTTTTATTGAAAAATATTACATTGTTTAGTGGCAAATGGCCGTCAATGAAATAATGTTTTTATATACACGGTTTGCGGTGACCAACATTGCGGCGAAGTGGATCATCTGAAAAAAAAATGCGGATGGATTTAGTCAAATATAAGTATAAACTAGTCTTTAATCGAAGGATTTTAAAAAATATTCATTTTTCACAAAATGGCGGACAGTCAAAGTTAATGGTTCGATTTTAACGAAAAAAAAACGGCCGTTTTTTGGCTATAAAACGGCCATTTTTTTCGAAAAAAAAAATCGAACGATTAAAGACTACATTTTTATGTATTAAATAAGCCTGCAAAATTTGAAGAAGATCGGTTCATTAGTGTTCGAGTAATCTTGGTCGTCGACTTCAGAAATGCCATTTTGAGAAAAACGTGTTTAAAGTTTCAATTTCAGTTTACACGAAGAAAATATTTTTTTTTGTAAACTTACATAGAGTCATCTATTCCGGGCCCATACAGAAGTTCTTCCGCCGACGATGCCGCTTGCAAAACGGAAATTTGGTGTTGCCTTCGTAACATTCTTCCTTCACGAGTGCTCTCGGCCGCACGTCTCTCTGCCAGTGCAAGCCGTGCTTCGTCCATTTTATCAGCGTATTCGTGCGCGTTTTGTCCACAGCTCACTCCGATTGAGTTCAAATAAAATAATAATGATTTTGAACCTTCGTTGAATAGTCCAACGGCAATATAAGCTGCTAAATTTACAACGATTGCTCCACTCGAGACGATTTTTGGGCTGATTTTCCAAATAAGTTGGTTGAAGCTTTCGTTGTTATTTTGATTGAAGCCACCGACGCATCTTTCGAGTAAAGTTTCCTTACTCAGATCGTTGTATATAGGTCTGATGGCATCCAATACATTTGATGGAAGTGGTTTGTAATCGTGTTGGAAAGCCTCGTTTCTCGCCTGAGCTCGTTGATACGAACACCACGATTCTTCACCGGTTGGACATCTCTCATGGTGTGGATTTGCATCGGTTGAACTGTAATGATCGAAGGTCGCCCATATTGCCTCATGCATATCGTGAACAGAAGCAGAATGGCGTCGAATAGCAAGTCCATAGTACACAGTGAGCTTGTCAATAAATTTTTCTGTCAGCTGTCCTTTACCACCAAGCTTTTTGTTTTTTTTTACTAAATTACGAAGGCGGGATCCCATACGCTTTTGGACATGACCGATGCATTCTTTTTTTATAACTTCTCCGTCATCATAAGGATGAGAATTTACTAGCCCAGTGTACGTTTTCGAATCTCCGTCTCCAATATAGTAACGGTACAGGACATTATATTTTTCTATTGAACGCTTGAAGATTTCGATAATGGAGTCCACCTCCATTTTTCCCGAGGAGCCTTCGTGATTTGCACTGCAGTTATCTTCGTGTGTTTCGTACCATTCTTCGTATTCCGCATCATTTAGCTTATGTTTCCACGATTCACACATTTTACAATACGCACTTTTCACCACAAGATCAAGTACTTTTCCACTGTAGTAGCCTATGACTGATGTGACTCCGAACAACGACGTATATCCTCGCTTCCTCCAGGATCCATCTCCGGAAACTGTTAATTGAGGAGTTGCATCGCCTTCTGCATTAGGTGTATCTTCAATTTCTTCTCGTACGGCTTTTTTAAATATTACATCTGCACATATTTTCACAGACTCATAAATACTTTTCAAAATTATTGAATATGTAGTCTCGGTAAGAAACCTTGGCATGTCCATAAGTCCGCAAAATTTTTGTGCTCCAGCCAATCCTATGCCGAGAACTCGCATGGTGAATATAAATCGACGATTTATTTCATACGAATGTTCCAAAAAAGGAGAAGATGGTATCAAATTATCTGCACATGAGTCACATTTCACAACGATTTTGAAGCCTAGTCCTCTTGCACTTGCCGTTTCAAATGTAATATTTCCATTACACGTTTTGCACTTCACTAAATTTGAAATAGCAGCAAACACAACCCAAAAGTTCAAAATCCGATATTCAATATTAGGACTTTGATTCACAGTCATATCAATATTATTTTTCAGTTTCTTCGCAGACGTGCTGAAACTTTCAGTTTCCGTTTCGGCCAGGTTGGGGTTAAAAACACCCTTGCTTTTTTTTGGTCGAGATTTCCGTAAATTATCACTGCTTCTTGTTTGTCGCGAACCTTTTTTTCGATCCATTTTTGAATGTAAAATGAATAAAAACTGCGCTTATAATATTATGAACGGCGGAATATACGTCTTATATAGTCGAACTTTCGAGCTACACTGACGAGTTTAGACCATAACAGACAACGAAAATACGTTTTTATAAATTCCAGTCTATTATATGAACGTTGTGAATGCCAGGTATACGACCCTTTTCATCGAACAATGCATTGAAGGTCGGAGGGAGGGTCGAGCGCGCCAGACGGCAGACTAGCCGGTCGTTTACACAACGGATTCTTCTCTTTCAACGCTCATATCTCAGTCAATTTTGTTCGGATCGACTTGAAATTTTCAGGACATATTCTCAGATACTTATACTTCAAAAAAATGCAATAAAAAAAATCGATTTTTTTCAAAATCGCAAGTGGGGGTAACCCCTTAAGCATCTAAGGAGACGTTGTATACAGGGTGGACCACGCAACGTGTGCACCTCTTTTACGACCAAAATATGTGTTGCACAAAAAAATGTTTTATACAAAAGTTACATGGTTTATAAGGCTACACTATGTGATGCATTTATTTTTTTTATAGGTGGAGGCGCTTCGAAGATTTGAAGGTCAACTTTATTTTTTCAAGTGGAATGCTATATTTTTTATAGCGTAATACGATAGAGTATCGAATTCTGAGTAAAAAAGTATAGACCTTTATTAGCCCTAGAGTTAATAGCTAACGAGTAATTTCTATGACACTCACCATACACTAAAAGCATATCAAGTTTTTCACTATTAGAAAAATTCATTTTCACTTTTATCTTTCTGATAATAATCACGCACAATCACCGAAGGATACTTTAATACTGGATTACAATCATTGAGAAGATTGTGAATCATGATAAGTGTGTGTGATGTGGTAAATGTGTTCATATTGATAAACACTGTGATGTAAACACTGCCATTCAGAAATTTGTAGTAGATTTGAATCTCCAACTTGATATTACGTGAAGAAAATTTTGAAGTACTAAAGTGAAATTACTCGTTAGCTATTAACTACAGGGCTAATAAAGGTCTATACTTTTTTACTCAGAATTCGATACTCTATCATATTACGCTATAAAAAATATAGCATTCCATTTGAAAAAATAAAGTTGACCTTCAAATCTTCGAAGCGCCTCCACCTATAAAAAAAATAAATGCACCACATAGTGTAGCCTTATAAACCATGTAACTTTTGTATAAAACATTTTTTTGTGCAACGCATATTTTGGTCGTAAAAGAGGTGCACACGTTGCGTGGTCCACCCTATATGTACTAAGGCTTGGTCCTGCGACCGTTTGTGAGAAACGCTGGAACGATGGTAGCCGCGTCGCGGCGAAATGTTGAACCGCCACAGTATTACAGCATTTGAACTTATAATAAAATGGAACTATTCGTCCGCTCGACATTTTTAACGTTTTCTCAAATATGCCGAATCGAAGACTATGAAACGTTGAACGTTTTTCACCGTGTCAATAATGTGGAGCCGACGACGTTTTAGCGATAGTCAGTTCTACCACTGGCAGAAACTGTCGCGGTTGCCAAGTCTATCGGTTATTTCTTCTTTTATAAAATTGCAACACATTTATATTTAATTGCAAAAATGACATCCATTAATATCATTCTTCGGCTTAGAAATATTTTACAACAATATTAAATATGAGTTGGAGATTGCCCAATAATAATTTATTTATGCATGAAATATTATTCGCAAGAAGTTGGCAGTCTGCCGAAAACTCATTGGGTTGTTCATGTTAACTCGACTTTTCTACACCTTCTGACGATTGTCGTATCATACGAGAAGTAAGACAAAAACCCAATCGAATGTGTCGTATAAAATAATTCGGCGAAGACTCAATGAAGACAATTTTTGCAGCTGATTTACAGGAAAGCGACCGTACATTTAGCGACGTAATGATAAACCCAAACGCCTGCAGTTTGCTAGAAAATACGTGGCCATGCCGATTGATTTTTGGAAACGGATCGTTTAGTCGGATGAACGTAAATTTGAGTTATTCAACCGGAAAACAGTGTGGTGGAAATCCAGGGAAAAGCTCAAAGAGCGTCACTTGCAGCAGACGGCCAAGCACGGAGGTTGTAGCATAATGATTTGTGCCTGCTTTTCCCGGTCTGAAGTCAGGTGAAAATCAGTAATATATTAACGGCTGATAAATATATTGAAAACCTCAACGAAAATCTGGCGTCATGAGTACTCCGGGTTAGATTGAACCGTAATTTTTTGTTTGAACAAAACAACGATCCGATACATACAGCGAAGAAAACTCAAAACAATTTCAAGTAAAAAAAAACATGAAAACACTGGCCACTCAAGTAAAAAAAAAACATTAAAACATGGCCTCCACAATCACCCGATTTGAATCCCATCGAGAATTTGTGGTCTATCTTGGATAAAAATATTAAGGAAACCGACATTTTCGACAAAGAAAACTTCTTCACAGCGCTGAAAATTGCCTGGAAGGAATTGAAAGGACTGACGCAAATACCTTAAAAATCTCGTCAAGAGCATGCCAAGAAAGCTTTCGGCAGTAATTAAGCCAAAAGCCGGCCTACCAAATATTGATTATTAATTTCCAAAAAGTATTGTAATTTTATTCGTAAAAATGTAACATAGACTATTTTATCCTTATACTTTATTCCGTATTTGTAAAAAAAAGGTGCAAAAAATTGTATCAAATATATTATTTTAAATTCTACAAATATGCAAACTGAGTTGAAGAAGATTTATTTGAGCCGAAATTACTGAAGGCTTTTTAATTTTTTCTGTACGTTTGAGAACGAAAGCTTAATTGGCGCATGTTAGTCTCTCATTTTTGTCAGTCACTGTATATAAAAGTTGGATATTCTTACTGGTCATCATATCACCTTGCTCGTTACCATGATAGGGCTTGGAACTTCGCAGTGCTTGTATTACTGCTTTCATGCAAAGCAGAACAAATAGCAGAATGGCTCGCCACACGGAACCACGTGCATTTAGCATAATACGTGGTTATAACGCAACAAACAAACAAGGCGCATATCATCGCTATGGTCTAAGAGTGTACGTCATTCGGTGGAGTGGGGAAAGCAATAAAATGTCTTGGGATCGCCTCGAATGTTCGCATTATTTTTTTTTTGTGGAAATTAAGATCGGTAAGATCTCTTATCGCTTTTCACACGAGAATGGGTACGTGCGTTCCATTGAAAACGAGGTCTTCTATGACAAATATTATATCGGTTAGAGTATGTAACCATGATAATCAGAACTCGAAAAATATGATATGCCGCAATAGCGCGGCGACGGGTAACGAAAAATGCGATATATTAGGTGTGTGAATTAATTTTTACAGTTTTTTTCCATACTTGCGGTTTATTAAAAAATAGACAGAACCGTATTTAATCCGGGTAATATCCCCCCTTGCTTTCTACAACCTTCTGCCACCGATCTGGTAGCATACAGATACCATCACGATAGAAGCTGGCTGGTTTCGAGGCGATAAAGTCAGCGACGAATTTCCTAATATCTTCGACTTCTCAGAAGTGGCTCCCTCTTAAGCTGTGCGCCATTGACCGAAATAGCTGATAGTCGGATGGGGCCAAGTCCGGTGAATATGCCGGATGAGGAAGAACTTCCTAGCCCAGGTTTAAAATAGTTGTTTGGGTCGTACGAGCAACGTGAGGTCGAGCGTTATCATGCAGGAGAATGACTTTTCGCCTTCCGTGTCCTGTGAATGGCCTTTTTTGCTCAATTGCTTCGCTTAAACGATTTAATTGGTCACTATATCGTTCTTCAGTGATCGTCTCACCTGGTTCTAGAAGTTCATAATAAAGAACACCCTTTATGTCCCACCAGATACACAAAAGCATTTTTTTGACGTTCATTTGCGGTTTGGGAGTTGATGTTGTTGGTTCTCCAGGGTGCACCCATGATTTTTTCCGCTTGGGTTTCTCATAAAGGATCCATTTTTCATCCCTCGTCACGATTTTCCAGAGAAAGTTCTTCCTACGTTGTTTGCTAAGCAGCCAAAGACACGTGTTCATCCGTTGTCCGAGGTTATATTCGGTAAATTCACGTTCAATTTGCCGAGCTTCTGAATTTTTCCCATCGCGTGTAACCTCTTGGCAACGGTTGATCACTGAGTTCGAAATCATTGTTTCTAAAACGTTTAAACCAATAATTGCATGTTTCGTATGACACAATACTCTTCCCGAACACAGAACAAATTGACTCCCGCGCTTTGGTGGCAACTTTTTCCTTGTTGGAATTCGTAAAGGATGCAGTGGCGAAAGTGCAGCTTATCGGTTGCCATTGTTCTTGCTACTTATTTTAAGGTTATGATGCTCGTTCAATAAATTCATACAGCGTCTTGAACAGGGCTATGTCAATACTTTAACATCCTAAAAGGACGTTGAAATATTTCAACTTGAAAGAGGATTCCCAGCCTGCTAGAAAAATCTGTAAAAATTAATTCGCACACCTAATATATATATATATATATATATTACACATTTACTACTCATCTTACGGACTGCCACTACACACCCATTATCGATCGGGAGCAAGACAGACCGCGACGTCGTTCAGTCGCGATGCGTCCCATGAGCCGGCGTATCGCTCACCGACGTACGCTGGCTCATTGGGTTCACCCGATTGGCCCACTTTCAAAAATTAATAATAATTCAGGGGTTGATCTGAGACCCATGCGTACTTATATCAATCGACTCAGAATTTCACCCCCAACACCCCCTTTCAGAGACTACATTCAGTTCTGGGACAGCCTGTATAAGGCATTCCAGACACATTATCTTTACGGAAGCGATAATTTAATAAACTTGGCGTGTGCGCCGATCTCATATCGGGGGCAAGGAATGATCATACTTTTATATCCGTGAAAAAGAGTGTAATGAGCTCACATTCACCTGAGGCAGAAGGATATCGACAGTCCGATTTTCCACTTCTATCCGTGCCAAATTCTACTCGCGTTTTCTCATTTTGTTGATTTTACTCGCCACCAATGCCCAATATTATCAGCTTTCATGAAGAAAGTATATTCATTTAATTGAACATGAAATTGTTTCGCCGAATTTTTTACCCAACTCTTCCGAGCCTGTACTGTCCCCGTGTGCAAAACTAAAAGCACAAATCTTGTTTTGTATACAAAAGTATTTTTATTCATTTTTTGCTGCGGCGTATATTATTTGCACTCTACTATAAATATCGAGAGCGAAGCAGATACACGAAATCGCCGTCTTGCCCCATATGTAGTATAGTTTCAAAAATATGTTTTGTTACAGTAGTTAGGCAAACAAAACTTGCCTAACTACTGTGACAAAGTAGACGGTCTCCATCCAAAAGTTGAACCTATATATTTTGTTAATAAAGTTTTACTGCGGAAAGTCGCTTCACAATTGCTCGCAGAGATGATCGAGCGAAACAGATATCTAAACACCCATTAAGACTTTCCTTGATGATATTGTTAATGTAAAAAGTGACAAACTATTTCATTAACTGGCATTTCATTGTTGGGCTGCTGTGGCCGAGGGACTGCGCAATCTTGCAATTTATATTGAATTTTCATCTGGAGTCGTAATTCTCCAATAAATTGGTTAGAATATTACGAACGCCCGCGACGTGCATAATGGTTGTACTGATCTTCACTTAAGACTTTTTTCGTAGTGAGGAAACACGTATAAGGTAATATACAGTAGATATGCCAATTTCTTTGTCATAGTACCAGTCCATACAACTGACTTCATTTAGTTTTCCGATGTCTATCAACGCTGTCGATTTGATTGTACACTCAGCAAAAAAATTAAAGAAGCAGAAAAATTTCACCATTTTTTCAGTGATTTTTGAAAGGCCGAAAAAAAAACATTTTGAAGCTTGAAATCTTTAGTTTAAGAATCTCGCGAAGAATTTTTTTCGCATCACGCTCAGCTCTATCATAAGAAATAGCGCGAGTGAAAAAATTCGATTTTTTTTTCAACATCGTTCATGAGCTAAAAAAAAATTACCTGGCTTAATGAATGCTTGGATCTTTTAGGCTGATTCTTTAGCTTTAATTTGGTATTTTTTTTGCTCTGTACGACCATTTGTCGCTGAGATAGTTTTTTTCTTTGATCATCGATATCATTCGATGATCAAAACCGAAACCCACATTCGAACGGAAGATGGATTTCGGAAACTTGAATAACTCCTCTATAAGTTCCTTTTCGTATTTTAGAGAATTTTTTTTTAAGCTCAATATTGATTTGAAAAAGGACAAAAAAATTACTTTTTGGCCGTTTTGGAAAATCCACCACATTGCAAATATTGCGAAAATGACCAATGTTTCCAGGTTTTCTTTTAGCTCAATACATTCCCAAAGACCCTGTAAACGGTTAAATGGGTTGGTTAAACCGTTTTTTTTGTACCCGAATCGTCAAAGTTTTATCGCCAATTAAAGGAGCACTTTTATTGCTCCTTAAACGTCAATTAATGATGGTTAAGATGAAAAAAAAATTCGTTATTTTGCATTAACTACTCATCAAAACTCGAAAAAAAATACAACATTTTGAAGAAAAAGTTTGTTCAAAATTTTGAATTTTTTTTTTTTTTAAACCAATTTTTTACCGCCAGCATTAGCATTACCCAAACCGTACCGCGTAAAGGTTGCATGGTCGAATTTACGCTTCTTGTGTGTGTGTGCGGCGTCACCAGCCGAGTGACTTGAGGTTCGGACAAATGCGGTCTCACCATGATTGCGTAGAAAAAAAATCGCAAAAATTAGAGCGCTTTTTTCAACAGAAAAATGTGTTGTTTTGAAAAAAACTGTTTTATTTTATGACAAAATTTGATAGCTTTGAAAAAAAAACTGTTTATTTGAAATGCTTGAGAGCTTTCGAGAAAGTGATTGAAAAATCGTATAGCGATGCATGTAAAAAGGTGTCTGAAGATTCGCTTGAGGGTATCAACTTAATTTAATGCAATTAATTTTAACTCGATAAATGGTGGCATGCAAACAAAAAAAATCGCGTCAACACTGAACAGGTCATGATTTCATAAAACTTTGAGACAATGCAAAATTGTGAGAAAAATAACGATTTTTTTTTACCCATCATCAATTAACGTTTAAGGAGAAATAAAAGTGCTCCTTTAATTTTTTATAAAACTTTGACGATTCGGGTAAAAAAACGGTTTAACCGATCGATTTAACAATTTACAGGGTCTTTGGGCATCTATGGAGCTCAAAAAAAAAACCTAGAAACATTAGTGATTTTCGCAATATTTGCAAAGTTGTGGTGGATTTTCCAAGACAGCAGAAAAATTCATTTTTTTTGTACTTTTTCAAACCAATCTTGAGCTTAAAAAGTTTTCCTCTAAAATACGGAAAGGAACTTATAGAGGAGTTATTTAAATTTCCGAAACCCACCTTCCGTTCGCTGTACGAGATTAGTTCACGACGTGTAAGACATTAGTTCACGCGATATCGATGATCAAAGAAAAAAGCTGACTTTTCATTCAATCGGCGATATCTCGGCGACAAATGGTCGTACAGAGAGCAAAAAATGCAAAATTAAAGCTAAAGACTCAGGCTAAAAGATCCAAACATTGATTTAGCGAGGAAAATTTTTTTTTAGCCCATGGACAATGTTAAAAAAAAATTCGAAAATTTTTTACTCGCGCTATTTTGTATAACAGCACCGAACATGATGTTCAAAAAAAAATTCTCCGCGAGATTCTCAAACTAGAGATTTCAAGCTTCAAAATGCTTTTTTTTTACTCCCGATACGACCATTTTTCACGAAGTTACGGCCTTTTAAAAAACACTGAAAAAATTGTGAAAATTTTCTGCTCCTTTAATTTGTTTGCTGAGTGTCGTTGATAGCATATTTGAAGCTTCGTAACATTTATACGAGCTGTACCTGGCATGCGTTGCAATGCCACTCAAAGAAAAAAAGTGTCTGTGTTTTAATTCTGTTTATTAAAGTGCTTTTAGATACACAATATTTTTTGTTTTTCCGTTTGGTGCGTACACGAATAAATCAGAAGGTTTTCCGACGCGTGAGCAAGCCACATACAGCTGTCGCGGTGAGAAGCATTGATTTTTCAAATTTACTTCACACACTTTTAGCGATTGTCCTTGTATTTTTTTTTATGGACATTGCAAATGCGAGTCGCACCGGAAAATTTAAACGTTTTAATTCGAATAGTATATCTGTCGGAATCATTGGGATGCGTGGAAACAGTACATCTTTTTTTTTAATTTTCCATTTAAAATTGTAGCTTCGATGATATTGTTTATCATCTTTCCCTTTCATGCTTAATGTGTAGATCAACCGATCGCTTTACGTTTGGGTGGCATAATTGATTTGACAGCAAAAGTAATGCTTTGTGACGACTATTACAAATTCACTTGGAAGAAGCAAACAAAATGCGTGTGATATCAGTTGCAAGCAAAGAAAATGCATGTGTCGACCGACAATTGGAATTTCACAATCAACACCATTTGATGTCACACACGAACTGAAATGTCCCTGTTTGTATTTCATTCAATTGGATTCTGTCAACCGTGCGCATTCATGGGGGAAAGGGCGGCCCGACCAGCGGGTAGCCTCGGCCGTAACTAAAATGTATGCTTGCTCTGTGTTTACTATCAATGTTTTTATTTTCCGGTGTTCATTTGTTTCCTACCAGAAACATGTGATTAGTAGAGCCCGATTCGTTGTTGTTTGTTTGGTCGTAAACGCGTGGATATTGAATTGTACGATCCACGATCACGCCACGATCAATGTAAAAAAAGGTGTACTATATGTAATACTTTGTAATACTTTTCAACCCCTTAAGGGATTTTTTTTTAAGGCTGACATAAGTCATTATGAATTTATAGCGAATAGACTGAGTAGCAGTTGTATTGGTTTTTTAAAAAACGATGGAACTCCCATACATCATTGCACTCCTGATTTTTACCCCCTTAAGGATTGGTTGTACTAATTCAAACACCTTCGCGGGCATGCGCACAACAACTCACTGAAATTTCATCTCAATCGGATGAATGGTATAGGAACACATACGAGCCAAACAGAGAAACATTCATTTTTATATATATAGATAAGAATATTATCATTTGAGATGAGCTCTTGACTTTTGAAAAGTGCTATGACATGCGTTTTGCTGAGCTGTCTATTGCTCTGCGAAATATGGGAGCACAAATTCTAACATTCCCATCGGCGTTCACTTATCAAACGGGAGCAGCACACTGGGAAGTGTTGTTACGAGCGCGAGCGATCGAAACTCAATGTTATGTGATAGCAGCCGCTCAAACTGGCGCGCACAATAAAAAACGTGTCAGCTGGGGTCACGCTATGGTAACTATCCAATACATCAGACAGTTGTGATAATTAGTAAATTAAGTCACTAGTATCATTCTAGTAATCAGTCAACTTTCGACCGTTCTCGCATTTTTCAGATCGTCGACCCCTGGGGTACAGTTGTTGCACAATGTCCCGAGAAAACTGGAATCGCTGTCGCCGAGATTGATTTGGAGTTATTAAATAATGTGCGCAGGAACATGCCTTGTGAGAACCATCGCCGTACAGATTTATATCCGATTATAAAACCCTGCACCTGATTTCCAAGTGGCTATGGTATAAATAGACCAATGGGTTGCGAAGAAATGAGTCGGTAATCGCCTTTTTTATGCAGAATTGTCTAGATTTATAACGACGTAACCATAAATCTTATGTAATCATCTACTTATAGGAAACATTGAGATTTGCATCCGCCACATACGCATTTATTGTTTCGCTTCTCAATTTATGAAGTGCAAATCAAATTATCAAGCTTTTATTATTTAAAACATAATAAAGTTGACCATATCTAATTTTACCGCCAAATGCTGTTGAACATTTTATCGCCTCCGCATCAATGATCAGTTCAAGCTTCCTTCATAAGAAAAAATTACACAAAAGACGCAGTTGACGCCAGTACATATTTGCTCCGCGGTTCAACTTACAAGACTCGTGAAAAATCTAATTTGTCTTGCTTTGGTGATATACAGAGTGTCCCGCTTAAAAAAAAAACATTAAAATAAATCGCACAGATGACGTTGTACAAAAACGTGTTTCCTACAAAAGTTTTATAGTTCTTGAGGGTACATCCGATGGTAATAGAAAACATTTTTTAGTCAACACGTCTACGAGATACCGCAGTAACTATCAGTTTTTTAGATAAAAGGCATGGTTTTTATTTTTCAAAAAAATAGCTGATTTCCAGAAGAATTCAACGAAAAATTCTCCAACTAAACAATCAAAGAAGTTATGGCGGTTTGAAGTTTTTTCAAATATCGCACGCCATTTCCACATTCTCGGCGTCTCCTCTTTGCGCGATGATTCGTACGCTCTCCACTCTTTACTTACTGATGAGCTGCTAGACCCATCCATGCGAGGAGGCCACGTTCAACGCACTCCGGGGCACATACCATTTTTGCAGTTCGTATTTATCGATAGAGTCACGTTACTGCAAAAAATTTGCGATCCAGTCGTTTCGATAAAAGAAGAGTTCAGTTCGACTATTCGGAACGGTCTCTTGCATAACAGATTTTTATCTGTCTGGAGGATGCCCGATTACAGTCCCAATGAAATTGTCGATATTCTCTTGACACTCGGAGCATATCGACAGAATTATAGGCAAGCGCAATTATACCCAGATCGGCAGCATCCCAATGCTATTACCACTTCGACCATCGAACACAGAGCTCGGCGTGCCCAATTGACTCATCAAAGACAGCCCCAAGATCGCATTAATGTCCATAAAGTTGATACTCGTACCATCGCTGTGTTGGCAATGGTACACGATGATCCACAGATTAGCAGTCGCAGGATCGAACGTGAGCTGGGGCTGTCCCAATTAAATGTCTCACGAATTCTGCGGGCTTCTTGCTACCACCATATCACATCATGCTTGTCCAGGACCTGTCTGAGTAGGATATAGTAAATCGAGTTATGTCCAGTCGGCGCTCCGACGTATTCAAGATAAACTTGATTTTTTTTACTATGTCCTTGTCGGCCATGAGGCCACATTTCATAGCAATGCGGCCGTAAACCATCACAACTGGCATTACTGGGACGCACAGAATCCATATTGGACGCGTCAACTCGACAACCAGCATCGATGAAAGTTAAATGTGTGGTGTGGAATTGCCAACGGGTATCCGATTGGGCCTTTATCCGCGGATGGATCCGTCAATGGTCAGTGGTATTTAGAGTTACTCCAAAATGACCTGCCGTGGCTTCCGGAAGAAGACGATTTATATACTAGACGAAGGATGTGGTTCCTGCAAGATGGTGCGCCACCACATTTTGCACGTGCTCGGAGGGGTCACTTGAATGAAACATTCGAGAATTAGTGGATTGGTCGTGAAGGTCCAGTCTCCTGGCCTCCCAGGTCACCTGATGTGGCATCCGTGGACTTTTTTCCGTGGAGGCTCCTCAAAGACGGCGTCTACTGCGAACGACCAATAACTATACTCACCATGATGAACGGCATCGAGACTGCTTGGCAAAGACCTTCTGCACACACTCTGCGCAATAAAGTGGCAATTTTTGAAAGGCGTATCCGACTTTGTATCGAGGAAAATTACAACAATTTTGAATAATTGCTGTGAGGTACGTGGTTGGAAAGCGGTTTGGCTTCACAAAATACCGCAGAAATAACGAACCGTGGGTTCCGCATTTCCATCCGTGTACACATACACACATACCTTGAGTAATGCTAATGCAGGCGGTCGGACTTCGGTGGCACATTTTCGGTTTGAGTAAGGGTTTACTTTTGATCATGTGCATACGCTATTTAAATGAACCCTAAACTGCCACTTAACAGTCATAACTGAAAATATTGCTCGACACAGAGTCGAATACGCCTTTCGAAATTCGCAACTGTAATGTATGTAGCATAGGAAATTTCCAAAAACTTTTAACCGTTTTTATTTTTCTAAAAAATAAGAACTAAGCCTTGCCATTTAAGAATTGAAAGTTACAGCGGCATTTCGTAGTCGTGTTGACAAAAAAAAATTGCATTACCATCGGTTGTCTTCCGACCACCATAGGTCCACCATAAAACTTTTGTAGGAAACACTTTTTTGTATGACCTCATCTTTGCGATTTATTTTAATGCTTTTTTTTAAATGGACACCCTGTATATATCGATAATTTATAAATTATGATGATACGCTTGACTGAATCTACTGTAAATGATTATCTTCATCGTGAGCTCTATCGGATTGGAAATGTCACTCCCCCGAATATAATTTTCCATCAACTCCTCCCTATTCAATGTTTTTTTTATTTCGTTTACAGAAGAAGAAACTACTGGACCGTTTTCCGAGTAAAAAAAACTTCTGCTATTCCGATTCAAATTATGGATTGATATTTTAATTGGCTCAAATTATCTTTATATAATTGATGATTATGGCGAGGTTTTTCCTCCGCATGCGAGAGCAATATTTACATATCGCAGGTCTCTGTAAAAAAAATAATAAACAACACTGAAAAAAATCGGATAATTTTGTCTCCCCGTTTGTGATCAGCCCATTGTCCCTTAAGAGCGTTCAACACCCGCAGGGGACGCTCGCTCCTCGTTGGCGTGTCTTCGATTCCCGGCACGTTGGAGCGGACAATGAGTGGAAAAGACGCAGAGCAGAAAAATGAGCTAGTGCTCCTCCGACTTTTTTGCCTCGAGTTCAGCGAAGAATTTTATAGCGTTTTTTATTTTATCTCAAATTTATTTTGTTATGTTTATTTCATTTTTCATGCGTAAGGAGAGATTGAAAATATCGCCCGCAGTCACGTGCTCTTGAAGTCAATCTTGGAGAAACAGTAATGATAATTAAGGTCATCATGTAACACGCGGCGAAGCTTAGTTGCGACTCTGTGACATTGCACACGTGGTAAAAATCTTTGTGAAAAATGGTTGTATCGAGATGAAAAAAAGCATTTTGAAGCTTCAAGTCTCTAGTTGCGAAATATTTTAGCGAATATTTTTTCTGACCTACGGTTATCTCGGAATCATAAGAAATAGCGCGAAACAAACAGTTAAAATTTTTTTTTTTTTTTTTTTTAAGGCTCCACGGTCTCGGAGATTTTTTTTTCAGCTGTATCAATGCATAGGTTAGTTAGCTCGCTTATTCAGCTTCATTTTCGTTTTTCGTTAGTCTCTTTGCGTCAATTTTTTGCTGAGATATCCGACTTTGAGTGAAAAAGGATCCTTTTGTCCTTGATCATCGATATCTCAGCAACCAATGATCGCACAGGAAATTAAAGGGCAGTTTTCAAAACTTAAATATATTTCCTACAAGATGCTTTTATTGACTTTTGAGAAAAAAAAATTTTCCACCCTTAACATCAATTTGAAAAAAGTATCAATAAATGTCTTTTTCTGGTGTTTCAGTAAATCTACCACTACTTTACAAATATTCATGGAAAGAATAATGTTGCCAGGTTATTTTTCAGCTTAATATACTCCCAATAGCCCTGTACATTTTCAAATTGATCCTTTGAACCGTTTATCCGGAACCATTGATCAAAGTTTTACAAAACAATTAAAGGAACAAGTGTTCCTCAACATCATGTCATCATCATCAAAATGAAAAGACCATTTTTTTCTACTTTTTTCACAACTTTGCACTAGTTACTTGTTAAATTCGAGAATTTTTTTTTTTTTTAAATGTTGAATTTTTTTTTTAGAAATTTGGAAAACATTCCAAGAAACAATACTGACTCATATTTTCTTCTGAAAAAAGATGAGTTTTGGAAAAAACTGTTTTTTGTAACCCTATTAACCTTCGCAGAAAATATCAAGAATAATCGCATAAATGTTCTCAGATCGAGTAATGAATACAGCTTAGGGGTATCAACTTTTAATTAATGCAATTGAACATGCGTGATATGGTACGCAAAGGCCGAATCGTGTCTAATATGAGTCAGTATTGTTTCCTGAAATGTTTTACAGATTTAAAAAAAAAATTATTTTTCGATTTTTTTTCTCGCAAATTTAACAAGTAACAATTGTTCCTTTAATTGTTTTGTGAAACTTTGATCAATCGGTCCGGAAAAATGGTTCGATGGATTAATTTGAAAATTGACAGGGCTATTGGGGGTACATTAAGCTGAAAAAAAACCCGACAACATTAGTTTTTCTATGAATATTTGAAAATTAGTGGTAGATTTACTGAAACACCAGAAAAAGTCATTGTTTTATACTTTTTTCAAATTGATGTTAAGGGTGGAAAAAAAATGATTTCTCAAAAATCAAGGAAGAGTAGGAAGGGCGCTTGTAGGAAATGTATTCAAGTTTCAAAACTGCCCTTTAATTTCCTGTGCAATCATTGGTTGCTGAGATATCGATTATCAAAGACAAAAGGATCCTTTTTCATTCAAAGTCGGAAATCTCAGCAAAAAATTGACGCAGAGAGACTAATGGAAAACGAAAATGAAGCTGAATAAGCGAGCTAACTGACCTGTGCATTGATTCAGCTGAAAAAAAATTGCCCGAGCCTGTGGAGACTTCAAAAAAAAAAAAAAAATTATTTTGTCTTGCGCTATTTCTTATTATTCCGAGATAACCGTAGGTCCCAAAAAATGTTTACCAAAATATTTCGAAACTAGAGACTTGAAGCTTCAAAATGCTTTTTTTCATCTCGATACAACCATTTTTCACAGAGATACAGAGCTTCAAAAAACATTTTAAAAAAGTAAAGAAAAGTCCTGTTCCTTTAATTCTTTGGAGTAGTATATATACACCAATAATGACACACACGTATACAATTTCAATAAATCGATCAAATGCCAATTCATCGCTGCTCAAACTTCAGCAATTTCCACGCCGATGACGAACGTTTCCTCTGCCCAGCAGGACGACACTCGAAGACAGCCACGATTGGCTCTCACCGAAGTGAGTTTTCCTCCCTACAGACACCGAAGAAAATTCGTAAACCTAATACAGTGATACGTATCGATTGAGTTTATCATTGACTACAAGACTACAAGGTATTCTTCGGTGAGTCGACGTCGCCGCGAACGAGCTTTCCAAAATAAGAATGAACGAGGGACTGAATTTTCACGACATAAAGAACTCTGGCCTGCGCGTGAGCACCGGCTCGAGTACACCGGGATGTACTGAGGATGGCGAAGCCAGGCAAGAAGAGATCGAGAAAATATGAGATGGACTTGAATTCGCCGCGAGCGAATTGCTTCAGGTCTTTCCCTGACTCGAAAGAGCATTCTCTCGCATTTGTACAGTTCGATCGACATTATCGTCAATGACACATGGCCGCTGTCGATGGGCGATAGCGCCACGAGACATTTGCACAAGCGTGACGGTTCAGTCGCAGTGTTACGACTCGAGTCTCGTCCTGAACGGCTGCATTGGCGTCCCCTTTAACGTCGGGACGACCGCCTTCCTCATTGTCGATCCTGAGGACGTCCTCAGAAAGATAGTTTTTAAATAATCGTTTTTTATGCGATATACGATCGAAAGAGAAGAAGGCAGAGATGAGGACGGAGTTGTTACGCTGTACATAAAATATAATCATTTTGATTCAGACATTTCTTCATTTCCTTCGTTTCCCTAAAAAATATAATTGAGATCGTCCCTGCGTTCTGAGTTTTTGAAAACCGCGCGGAGTTTTCCAATGGGAGCGCCGCCATCGGCCGCTCGGCGAAGCAGACGTCGCTCCGCGAAAATGGATCCAGTCTGTCAGCTGCTCCGCAAAACATGCGACGCTGCTGTCATCGCGCACAGTTGCATAACTGTGTGCGTGTGTTTATTTTATATTTTCTTAATGGAAAAAACGAGCGACGAGGGAGATAAAAATGTAACGTGCAATTGAGGCTGCAACAAGGGAACAAAGATGAACAAGAATATGAATTCACCGACGAAGCTAACAGAGTTCGCTCCACTGACCCCAGTTGAAGCTGGCCAGCCCGTCGTCTCGTCCCTATTCTCCAAGTTCTTTGGCTTCGGTAAAAGTAAGAAGTAACTTATTTCGTTTCCCTGTTTGCTCACAATACTAAAAATAACCGCGGTTTGGGAATTTCTGATCTAATCGTCTCGGGGAGCCCGAGAAGTTAAGACGCTGATTTTTAGGTTATTTTGTGCCATTTGACAGTTGGGGACGTAAAAAAACGCCACTAAAATAATTTCACACCCTAATTGTTCAAAAGATTGAAATTAGTCTCCGAACAAATATCCGTAAGCGTCTCGAAGAGACAGAGAGGTTGAAGGTTCAATTTCGAGGCTATCTAGCGTAATCTAACAGTCGCGGAAGTAAAAAAATGCCACTGGAGATAATTTCTTTCCCCTCGTGTTCAAAAGATCGGAAATAATCGTCGAAAGAATCTCTATAGTCGCCTGGGAGTGCCAGAGGGGTTAAAATGCAGAATTTTGAGGTTGTCTCGCATGATCCGCCAATTCCAGGAGAGTAAACAGCTCTGCTGCAGAAATTTGCGTCTCTGAATTTTCATTCCAATCCTCATCTACCTTAAAACTCTGCACAGGCAATACCGCTGAGAGTGTCTCGTCAGCTGCCGAGACACTCTCGGCAGCTGACTCGGCCGAGTCAGAGTCGTGGAAACATCTGGATGAAATAAAGAAAGAGGGTGGCCCTATCCCAAGCGATGACAGTTCGAGCAGCATTAGTTATTCGCTAGATGCCTCAGAGGGAAGAAGTTTGCCCAATGTACTGAAGCGCATCAGCAACATTGTTGCCCTGAGAAGCGGAGTAAGTACCCTTCCATCGAACTCTCTTATTTTCACCCTCTTATTCTGCTTCTCTAGTTTTTTATTCGTTGCACAAATCCTCTAGTGTTGCTCCTGTGCCGCTACATTTTCATTTTTTTTTACTAGAATCTCAAGTCCTACAAGGACTCCCAATTGAGGAGCTACTGGATGCCCGACAGTGTCGCCAAGCAATGCTACGAGTGCAGTGAGCGTTTCACCACTTTTCGCAGGCGACATCATTGCAGAGTGTGCGGACAAATTTTTTGCTGGAAATGTTGCTCCGACGAAATTCCTGGAAAAATAATGGGCTGTATAGGTTCGATATTATTATTACTGACACTTTATCCAAGTGTCGACATCTAGCTGGCACCTATGGAGAACGTACGAACGTATATCAAGTAGGATTCTCGTACCAACCTATGTGCAAACTTCTCTTACAAATATTATTATTATAATAGACTTATTGCTCCATGCGACATACTTCCTCACTTTGCACTGGGAAACATTCACCTACCCGTGGGAGTTAGACTCGATCTTAATCTAGACTGGAACAATAATGGCGGGCGGCACTCGGGGTTTCCGACACCACTTCGGCAGCCGCCCAGTCAAAAAACGAGAAAAAGTCGTTATCATTATTATTATTATTTCTTATTAAATTATACATTGGAATAATTATTTATTGATTAAAATTCATCATTTTACGTTATCATTATTATTATTGCTATTATTATTGATGTTATTCACAAGTTCGCAAATAATTATAATATACATATATTTATTACAATTTTATTACATATACCTCATGCATAATTCTTATCTCCTCACAAATGCCTCACTGCCTCAGGTGACCTACGCGTATGTACGTATTGCTGTAAAGTGGCGCTCTCGTATTTGCAATCGTCGGACATGAGGAGCGTCCTCTCGGCCGACCTGAAAGCGTTGCAAGAAGATTTGCAGGTGAAGTACGGGAGTGAAACGCGTCCAACGAGGCAGCAGAGAAGAGCGAGCGACGATCGCCTCGATGACGAGACGCGCGCTCACCGGAAGGCAAGCGTCGGCTACATGGAGGAAAAATATGCGCTCGGAAGGTTCGTTCCTCTTCATCGGAACGAAAAAAAATTTGCATCTTTGTTCTCGTTTTCCATTTACTTGCTTTTTTTATTTTCTCAGCTACTCGACACTCGAGACGAGCGTTAAGTATTTTTTTTTCTTCGCTGCAGATCCTCCAGCAGTTATCTAAGCAGTCAGGGACGTTCCCTAGTGCTGAAGAATTCGGCACCTCTCAGGATGATTTACGAGGAATTGTTTCACTCGACTCGGGCGATCCAGTTGCAGACTCATCGAGTACGATTAAAGAGCTATTACAATTGTTTCGTCGGTAACGAACTCGTTAATTGGCTCGTAGCGCAGAACAAAACGGCGACGCGGTGAGATTACAATTTTTTTCGTTATTTTTATTGTTATTTATGTTTAGTTTTAGTTTGGATTTGCGGGGAAGAAAAAAAGGGATAAAAATTCGGTACGAGAAAATATCGCGCGCAAATATTAATTTAATAAATATATACACTGCAACCTCTCCGAACGGCACCTTCATAAATAAAATCAGCCCTCAACTAGTTGCCCAATATCGATCGGTGTAGCATATAGTGGGGGAAGCGCCAGGCCCTAGCGTCAGGCTGGACAATAAGAGAAGGATTGGAGAGGCACTGCTATCCGCTACGTCAGCTACGCAGAGTCGGCTTGAGTAGGTGGTGTGCAGCCTCTATGGTTGCAAGTGTGATGCAGAGCTGATCCCGCCACTGTGCCAATTAGAAAGGTTGCAGTGGATTATTATATTAACCGACACTGGTAGATGTGCGGTCGGGGTTCAGCTCCGGCGGTACTTCGAGTTAAGCAGCGTTGTGCGTGGCCAATACTCGGAGCGGTGACCGCGTAGCTGTGCACCAGCTGGCGCATCAACCATTGAGCGGGAGGCAAATACCTCTGATACCTTTGTGTAAATACTTGAGTAAAAGTCTGTGCACCAGAGAATCAGAAGAATATGGGGCCGTCTATACCGGTACAGGGTTTCCACAGTTTCCCCGTACCCTCCACAAATGCGGTATAGTGTAGCTTAAGACGGTTCTGGACGCAACGGAACGCTAGGTTAGATTAGCGAAGTGTCGGTCGGGAATAATAACAAAGGGTTTAATTGGGAAGGGTAATACGTAACAACCCGCAAGGGTATACGGTCGAACTCAGGAAATAAAAAATTAAATATACTATTATATTAAGATAATATTTATTATATTTATCATCTTTTTTATCATTTTTTCAAATAATAGACTCATTGCCCGGGCACACACTTCCTCAGTTTGCACTGGGAAACATTCACCTATCCCCGGGGGTTAGGCTCGTTCTTAATCTAGACGGGAACAATAATGCTGGCCGACACTCGAGGGTTCCAAGTCCACCTCGGCTATTGCCCAGTCCAAAAAAAAACGCTTTAAAATCGCTTTTCGGTAGCCGCTCCCTCAAGCCAGAGGGTGAACGGCTACCGCAGTCCGCTGCCGCGTTGGCTTGATTCAAAAGACTCCTTAATCCACCCGAGCCCGCCGAAGATGAAGACAACGAGTTACCCTGAATCATCTGTGCAGACGACGTAGCTCGTCCAAGACAGGATGATACTTGAACCGTTTCTCCTCTTTCTATGGCGGGATGTTTAACTCGGCCGAAGCCGAGAACCCATTGACGTAAATCGTCTACTCGTCAAAAATGAACAGGACAACATCGGGCTCAGTCGCCCGATGTTGTCCTCTTCGTTAGAAAAGATTTATTAAAACTTCTCTTCGGCCCGATGGTCGCGAACGAGCAGTTCTAATAAATCTTGTACTTCCTGCCCACGACAACGGACTCAATATCTCCGCAAATAAGGCGACACGAGCTCCCGATCTATCCCATAAGAGTGCCGTAGATGGTAACACCCTTAGGGTCCCGTTATTGCGATGGATATAGTCGGAGACCGCATATATTGGACAGGCCGACAGTAGATGCGTTAGTGTCTCCGACATTAGTTTGCATGCACGACAAAAAGTGGTCGGCAATGGCTGACCCCAAACGCGACTGCGATACACCAGCGTGTTGATGACTCCATCTTGTCAGATCCAGATGAAGCCTTCGATCTCCGACATCAGTCCAGCCGACCGCAAGAAGTAAAAGTTAGCTGGACAGACAGCCCGTGCTCCTCGATGTTTCGGAAAAACACCGCGCATGGGTCTGCCCACATGCTGCCGAGTCAGGACAGATAATGTCCATTAGTCTTTGACGTGCATTACCAAGGTAAAGACCCTCAACTACTCGGCCGCATTAAGTCCGGGATTGGGACACGCCGAATCAGCGCGGAACCGCGTACGCGTTCCCTCTCCGTTTCGAGGCCTGGAATGCAACCGCTGATCAAGCCAGGCATCTTTCCAAAGCCTTAACAGCTCAGCAGGCTGCTACCCGAGCTGATATCACGCAGCTCACCCACCGGGATCCCGTACGATCCCTAAACAGCATATGGTTATAACCACTGCAACTGTGAATCCAACACCGATAGTTAGTCCCGATGTCGAAGCGCCAGTGGGACATCAACCCCCGCGGTACCATTCTTAATCATTGGTCGGATCTTCATGGATAAGTTGATACCCGCACCACTTCCAATCGACGGGCCTCGTCCCGACGGCATTGGTGGCTAGCAGAGGCCGCGGTGCCGCTAACCACCGAGGTGCCACAAGCATCTTCCCGAAGGTATCCGCCCGCGGTGTTTCCCTTGCGGACGCCTGAGCCAGGACAGTCTGCTCGGCAGCCCTGATTGTCCGCTGACGTCGGGACTTGGATGACCGACCGATGGAGCCTATTGGCAAGACTTAGCGCCGATGCCGGCGGCACTCCAAGCCGACAATCTCTGCCGCACGATCTGCCACCTTATAAAGAAATAACTCAACTCCATGAAGCTCATGCTGGTGCACGATTTCCAGGAGTGGGTCCGAGCTCGTTATTGGTTCGCATACTGTTCCAATGACAATGCGGTCATGAAGACACTCCCACCCCCTAGAGCCCGCGTCCTTCGCTCTGTCGCGGCATATACTGGCATAGGGTGGAAGATCGAGGGCGTAAGCTCGACTGGATCTTCATGACCTTGCATGTGCCGATGTCCAGCATTGATGTTTACGCTCGTCTCTGCGCCATTTGACGACGCCAAATGAGCACCGGGACCGGGACGCCGAACATATCGGTGGTGATAATCGCGTTTCTCTCAGACAGATCTGATTTCCAGATCCGTCTTACATGCCGCCTATGCTCGCTGCGGAGGGCCCCTTTAACACCCTCAGCATCTTGTACAGAGCGCTGATCGATGCCAAAGTAACGGCAAGACCCTCCAGCGTCCAGGTGTTTAAGGACACTCCCATCCATCAGCCGCGATATCCTCTGCGCTCCCTCTCCTGAGATGAAGAACAGCGCACTTGTCCAACCTGAAGTCCATACCAACCGCCCGCGTGTACATCGCTACGATTTTCAAGCGGAGCTTAAGGACACCGTCCCCAGGGACATATAGTTTAAGGTCGTCCATATAAAATAGATGGGTGACCCCGTCCCACGCTCCCCGGGGGCCCCTGCTTCGTACTCGCGTGCCGCCCGCAAGGCAATAGATAAGGGCAATAGTGAGACGCAAAACAGTAGGGGACTGAGAGAACCTCCGGGATAATTTCTCTCCTATATCCGACCACTCCAGTCGACACGTTGCCTTCACTCGTTTCAACCGTAAGCCGTGTCTTCCAGAGCGGCATGACCTGCTTAATGTATCCCACTATGTAAGGACTCGCCGAAAGGCCTTCGAGTGTGTGAATGATTAGTTTGTGACTGACAGTGTCAAACGCCTTCCGGTATTCTATCCAAGCGACTGAGAGGTTACGCTTGTGCTGGACCGACCCTTGCGTAATTCAGCAATCCACCAGCAAGTTCTCCTTACAACTGCCTAGTCCCCTCTTGGACCCCCTTTGTTCGTATATCTCCCTCCATGCAGGCTCGATCTCGCGCAGAATACGCTCATCCAGTATTTTGCTAAAGATCTTGCAGAGCGTATTCAGACACGTTATGGGGCGCTAGTTCTCCGGACGAGACAGATCCCCTTTTTTGGGGAGTAACACTCTCCTTCCCTCTGTCAGCTATGCAGGGATTTGCACCGTCCCATCGATAAAGGACGAGAAGATGCGGGCCAGATGGGTATGGGTGCATGTAAATTTCTTCAGCCAGATGATGTTGATTCCATCCGGCCCGGGGGCGGTGTGCTTCCTCATATTACTCAGCGCCGTCTCCACCCCACCCCGCGTGACTGAAAGACAGTCGCTACGCTGACTCGGTTGTTGCCAGCAAAACGCGACAAACCGCTCCAGAGCTGGAGTGTTTCCATCAAAATGACCCTCCTCACTGTACAGTTGTTCTCAAGGCTGCTCCACCTGAACAGCTTACGGCGCTTTCTGGGGGGCAGACGCGGGTGGTTGGAAACAGTGCCCTGGCTCAGAGCGACAGAGGGCGTTGTCTAACACCCAATCCAGTCGCCTCTCCAGGGATTGCTTCGCAACCCCCAGGTTCCGCACCTTTTCCACGTATCGTTCCTTTACAAGAAGAAGGACCACACACTGATTAACGGAGCTTTGATCAGTGTTTGGTGACGGCAATTTCAGTTCCGAGCTGATTTTTCGGATTTTCGGAGTAAACGTCCTCCCCGCCGTAATGAAGTCTATCACACACTGAACACGGAATGCCTGCTTCCGCTCTTCATAACCTTATTCTGGAGCTGTGCGACGCGCCTAGTCTTGGCCACGAACACCGCTTCATCATTGGCAATCCGAGGTCTCGCCTCAACAGCCGCGTGATACACAGCCCAGTTCACGCTGAGAAGATCAGCAGAAATTTCTGCTGCAAGGATCTCACTTAAACCTTCCAGGCAACCAGGCGAAAGAGAAAATTTGCCACGGATTCTCTCCCTCTTTGTTCCCCAGTCCTCTATCAAATCGACGCGCCAACAGGGAGGGGGGGCCAACGGCCGGAGGGACCGCTCCTGCGGCTGGCCAGTAGTGCTCCGCGCGGAACGCGCAGAAGAGCGCCTGCCGAACAGCCGCGGTGGTAATGAAAGGAGATCGTATTCTTATCGTAGCAGGCAGGCGGTCTGGTCCCATCTATGTTGATGTGAAAGGTGTGCAAGCTCTGGTTGCACTGGGCTCCACAGGGCCTGCATCCTCGCCATATAGCCCCGCACGACGGTCATATATCCTTCCAGCAGCCGATGAAGTCCTCCTTGAGTACCTCCGTCCACTCGCGGCGCCGTTATCGGGCCTTGTTCGTTGCCATGGATCCCATCCGAGTGCCCATCCTAACAGATCCTTATTCGCCATCCGAGAGGGGCCAGTTGTGGGGGCCTGACTAAGCTGACTGGTAACCTAGTTTTCGGCGTGCTAGATGGTTGTCTTGGCACGCCGGAGGTTAGTTGACTAGGGAGTGCTGTTGCATTCTGCCGGGCGATGGGCACGCCAGCTTCCCTACGCCTTTCTCATATTATTATTATCATTATTATTATATATCTCGTAGGGCTCAGGCAGTCGCTATCGCTCAAGCACTACTGGAGGCCGGTTTCATCGAATCGGCGCAATCGGAGGATTCGTTCGGCGACGGTACCGGGCTCTTTAAGCCGACCAAGCTCTCGCTGATGCAGAGCCGCGATTTGTCCGACGAGAATCAATCTACCTGCGACTCACAGGAGCCAGCTTGGGTCACGAACATACCGCAACACGATTCCACAACCGGTCGGTAGTTTTGTTAAAAAAAAAAGGCTCATTTTTGCGATGCGAAGGAACACGTTTGATCGAACGTAAGCTTCCTCGACGGAGGAAGCTCGTAAAATCTTGCAGACTCGGAGAGCGACACGAGACAACCTAGTTTCCAGGCCGTCGGTCGTTTACCATCCTCGAGCTCGAGTTTCTATCTGGATCTGAACGTCGAAGCGTCGACTGCGACATTGAAACGCCCAACGAGCGAAGACCTCGCGAACATCGTCGCCGCCGACGACATTTCCGATTCGGCGAACGAGCACAAGGAAAGCATCGAGGGTAAAACTCACAATTGCGAGGCCGGAGTGTCCGAGGAATTGCTCGGGGACACGCTGGAGGTGCAGGAAGTCAACGAACGCAACAATTGGCACAGGGCGAAAAATCTTAGCGTCGCCAATGAGGAGATGAGTTGTTACAACGCACTCACGTGAGTACTTGGCGCGATTCCTGACGATACCGATTAGCAATTTTCGGGCGAATTAAAAAATATACGTACCTATTTGAAAAATCGAGATACACCGCAATATTCCGTTAACGTGGTGACGAAAAATAATTTTTATTGCCAGCAAACCTGCACCTTCAAACAAGAAAACATTGATACGCAACAGTTTTTCGTACGACCTCAGCGTTTTCGTTTTTTTTTTAACGTTCAATAGTGCCGCGTACAGAAAGCACGAGTATTCGCTGATCAGGCAATTGTTGAAGCGTGAGGGACTCTCGGAAAGTTGGTGCGAGCCGATAATCTCCCTCGCGCATCAGATCGTCGACCACGTCAGGCCCGATCTTCATCACGACGCCGAGGACATGGACATCAGGCAATACGTGCAAATAAAAAAGTCACCCGGTGCGAGCAGAATCGATTGCGAGATCGTGTCGGGAGTTGTCTGCAGCAAAAACGTCGCGCATCGCGGCATGAACGCGATGATTGCGCATCCGAAGATACTGCTGCTCCAGTGCGGCCTCATGTACCAACGCGTTGAGGGAAAACTCTTGACTCTCGAGCCCGTGATGCTCCAGGTACGAGTGGATGTTGAGCAAGGAGATAAATAAGCGCTCGCTCGTTTGAGCTCATTTTTGTTAAGCTGGACTTGAATGAACAGAGTTTCGGCCATTTTTGGTATCCGGTAAGTTCTAGGAATGTGTGTTGTCAGGAAAACGAATATCTGGGACATACGGTGGCGAGGATAACGGCCCTGGGACCGGACGTGGTGCTCGTGCATCGCTCGGTCTCGCGACTCGCCCAGGATCGTTTTCGCCAGTGCGGCGTTACCCTCGTGCTCAACGTCAAGCTCAGCGTTCTCGAGAGGGTCGCGAGATGCACCGGCGGCACGATCGTCAACACCATTGACGCTCATCTCACCGCGCGATACAAGCTTGGCACGTGCAAGAAATTTTATCTTCGGAACTTTCCCACGGAGAATAGTACGTTTTGTTTGACGTTCCTCAAAATTTCCGTACGCAGTATAATTTTATTGAAAATTCGACATTCCATCAAAAAAGGTCAACCAAAGACGCTGATGTACTTCGAGGGCTGTCCGAACGCACATCTCGGCGCGACGATCCTTCTGCGCGGCGGCTCCCAAGCGGAATTGAAGAAGGTCAAGAGCGTAACGTCGACGATGATCTTTGCCGCTTACTCGTGGCGCCTGGAGAAGTCCTTCCTCATGGACGAATTCGCGCGACCACCGTCTCATTCGGACGAGTCTTTCCTCGACGAGGACGCAGACGGCGTGACCGATAATCGAGCCGAAAAGTCGCGCGGTGAGTTTTTTCAGGTTGAAATAGCCGAGTAAAGAATTTCCACCAAACGGGGTTTGTTCCAGGCGCGGAAGAATCCCGGAGTATCTTCGACGACTCGCCGCCGGGTGGGTCAAACTCAGCCGACGCGTCCAACGGCATCGCGGTGAAGAAGCTCTGCTCGAAGTCCTGTCCAACCAGTAAGGACGTCACCGAGTCGATTATGGGCGCGGAAACGTTTAAGAGAGTCTCGACGATGTTGGACGAGGACGGAGATCCCTACGACACTCTGAGGCTTTTCAAAACGCGTCCGAGACCGGCGACCGAGAATACCGTAAATGCCAAGAGTTCGCGGAACCTTCGACGCGAGCCAAACGTCGACGAGGACGATCCCGAAAGTGGTGGAAAGAGCGCGTCGGAAAGTTGCGCCAACCGGACGACGAGGCAGCTGCGCGAGAAAGTTTCTTCGGAGGAGAAACGCGCGCACGGCGAGTCTGTGAGCGACCTGAGCGACCCTCTGCATCAATATCTGCGAGAGGACGTCGACGAGGACAGCGCAGTGACGACTCCCGACAAGGACGAGGAGAAATCGTCGAGGCGTCCGTGCCTCAGCGTCGCCGAACTTCCGCTCTTGAACATATTCAAAAAGGCACTGGACGACGCTATCCTGAGCTTCTCACCCTATTTGAAATTTTCGATTCCTTATCTCGAGACGTTGCCCGGCCGGAGCTGCGCACTCCGGCGCTTCTTCCCCGACGACATATATCACTCGATACACTTGCTGGACAAGCGCGAGGGTGCGCGCGCCGGCTTGAACGCAGCAGACGCGCAGCAGCTTCAACGTATGCTTGAGGTATTCGGCGATCCCTAGTTGCAACTCTGACTCTGTTTGGGTCAAGCTAGTCCTCGATATTCAGCATTAAAAAGCTTTTGCTCGTCATTGCAGTACGAGCGGAAATTGAAGCCGGAGCATCCGTTCATCCGTGCAAAGCTGACGTCGTCCATCGAGACTCGGAGTGTCCAAGCGCTCCTGGCAAATTTCCGTGCCTGTGGCAGCCGCCTCCACCCTCGCGACACAGTGGTCCCAAAGGACAGGAATTCCGAGGACGAGGAGCCGACCGAGCATTGCGAGCGACGCGAACCGATAGTGGATTGCCTGGAACCGGAGAATCATCAGCGGCTGACGGTGCTGTTCTGCAGTTTTTCCCACGGTCGTACTGACGCGCCGGTGTTCTGCGTCAACCCGTGGGTCGTCAATATGGATCTTTACGGTCGCAACGACATCGCCCTGGGCGGTTTCCTCGAGAGTTATTGCCTGACGAACAAGTACGAGTGTCCGGCACAGTCGTGTCGCGCGGAGATCGCCCAGCACGCGCGCCGTTTCGCCCACGAGGATGGTTGTCTCCACATAAGCTTGAACGCCATGAGTACCGTGCCCTTTCGTCAGGAGAACACCGAGCAGATCCTCATGTGGAGCAAGTGCTCGAAGTGCAAAACGGTGTCGCCCGTTGTACCGATGTCGTCGGACACTTGGTCACTCTCGTTCGCCAAGTATCTCGAGTTGCGGTTTCACGCGGGTATCTACACGCGACGAGGCGCTGGTGACTCTTCCGCGTGTCGTCACTCCCTGCATCACGATCATTGCCAGTACTTCGCGCGAAAGAACATGCTCGCGATATTTCGTTACGCGAAAATAACGCAATGGGAGATCTCGTTGCCCCCGCCGTTGATCGACATACGTTACGAGGCGCGTCAGCACGCCAACTGCATCGAGGAGATCAAGACCCTCGCGCTCAAGGGAGACGAGGTCTTCACGGGTATACGCGAAAAGTTGTCGAATCTCCAAAGCGACCAACCCGCCGAAGCCCTCGCGTCACTCAAACAGCAATTGTCCAAAGACCAGCAATACTTTAAGAGCAAAATCGAGGAGATCCAAATGAAGATCACCTCGCCAACGCTGGAGAACAAAAAGATGGCGGGCAAAGCGTCCGAGAGGCAAGTCCAGTGTCTCATGTTTCGTATCGAGGACGGTATCGTTATATCCAAGAGACTCATCACCGAGGCTGTTGTCACCTGGAACGCGAGGATCCAAGAGATATCAGCCGCCCGCAAGAAGGACGATCGCGTCAAACGCTTTACCGAGAGAACTCTCACCAGCGGTAGCAACGGCGGATTGTTCGACACCGATGGCTACATTACCGAGGACACCGCCTCCGAATCCCAACTCGAAGATCTCAGCCCTATGTCCGCCGATTACAACGCGGTTGACGCCATCAACGCCGCTCACAACGATCTACAAAACTGTTGCGACACACTCGAGAGCTCCGACAACGAGGCCAACAACGACCCATCCCGACCCGATGATATCGTCGTCGTACACGAATCGCCCAAATTTCATCATCAAAGATCGCACTCCGACGTCTTTCCCCTCACGTCCGAGGATCATCTGCCGCCTGACCGGAAGAAGAAGAAGAAAACTATACTCTCGCAACTCTTGCCATCCGCCAGTATCGCCAATCCCATTCCCAATCCGCTCTCATCTTGCGAACATCATTCGCTTCCGCTCGGGTAATTATTTCGCGCTTTTTTTACCTTTGATGCTTCGGTTTTATTTGTTTATTTTTTTATTATGATTGTGTGTGTATGCACGTGCGCGTGCATGTATGTGAATATATATATATGTATGTTGTATGTATTTATGTATGTATGTGTGTATGCATGTGTGTATGTATGTCTATGCGTGTGTATGTATGTATGTAGATGACGATTAATATTGTCACTAATGATAATTTTTCTGAGAGCTGATAAGTTTAATTAATAAGTTAAGTTTGTTTAATGAGCTAACAATTTTGGAGTCATTAAAATGGGAGAAAAATTATATAATTATGTTATTATTATTATTGTTAAATAACGATAATATCATAGTAAATAATAATAATAATTAACATTATCATTATTATTAAGTAATAATGATGATAATAATATATAATGATGATATGATTATATATATTATATATTATAATGTCATTATTATGATTATAATCATATTATATTATATTATATTATATTATATATTATTAAATAGTGATTATTATGATTGCAAGTTATAAATATAAAATATACCGTATTATAATGATAATATGATTATTATTAAATTTTTCTCCAATAATATCTATACTTAGAAAATTATAATTATACAACGATAAATGTATTGGTACAACGAGCAGGTCTATCGTGCCGATGGTCGTGTACGAGACGGAGCCCTCATCGATAATCGCTTACGCCCTGGATTCTCACGACTACAAGCACGCCCTGGCGGAAATACTCCCGACTACACGTGGAAACGAGCAAAATTCCAGTCCTCTGTACAGGCGCAAGTTTCCGGAGAATCGTGAGATCGGGAACGAAGCCCCGCAAACGAGCGATTTCAAACGACCCTCGGTCCTGTCGTTCCTAAGGGGCAACAGTCCAAGCCCGGCGAGTCCGATGGAGAACGCCGACAAGAGCATCGTCTCGAACGAATCCAGCTCGGCCATGAACAACACCTCGTCGAGCACCGCCGAGATCGAAGACCCGGACAAAAAGGCGATAAAACAACAGACCTACATCGAAGTACAATTCCACGACGTGACGACAAATTTTTATTGCAGAATTTATTTCGCAGCGCAATTCGCCGCACTAAGAGAAAACGTTTTACCATGCGGCGAGGACGGATTCACCAGAAGTCTGTGCCGTAGCGTACAGTGGGCCGCACGTGGTGGCAAGAGCGGAAGCACATTTTGCAAAAGCCGAGGTAAAACCGCAAGTGACCTCAGAGAGGATGGAGTTTTGGTGATCATTTTGTTAGGCTTCATTTCGAGATGTGCAACTGTTATTTCTTAATTATGATGATCCTTGATCCTCACTTCATATCTCATTGCAGATTAAATTTCATATTTCGAGCGCTCTATTTTTTTCACTTTCCAGACGATCGTTTCATTCTCAAGGAACTGTCGCGTCTAGAGTTGCAAATATTTCTGGACTTTGCGCCGAATTATTTCGCGTACATGGAGAAGTGCCAGCGGACGAGACAGCCGACGCTCTTGGGAAAGATCGTCGGCGTTTACAGAGTATCATTCAAGAACAACACGACAAACGCGGCACTAAGGACAAGCGTTCTCGTCATGGAGAATTTGTTCTACGGCCGTACGATCACGGATAAATTCGACCTGAAGGGCTCGGTGCGCAATCGTCTGGTGAATCCGGAAGAAGCCGACTCCGAAGGCGAACTCGTGCTGCTCGACGAGAATTTGTTGAACAGTGAGTTCGTCGGATCATCTCTGATTGGTTTGCTCTCACCATCGCGAATTACTTTTTCTTTGCGTCTCTTGATTCGCAGTGAGCTGCGATTCACCTTTGTACATTAAGTCGCACTCGAAGGCCGTGCTCAACAAGGCGATCGAGCAGGACACCAAGTTCCTGGCGGAAAATTCCGTAATGGATTATTCCCTGCTCGTGGGACTCGAGCCGAACTCAAACGAGCTCGTGCTCGGCATCATCGGTAGGTCCACCTGCCTTTTCGCCCGTAATTATGTCCGTTACATTCTGTCCCCTTTCTACTCTCCAGACTACATACGCACGTTCACGTGGGACAAAAAACTAGAGACGATGGTAAAGAAGTCCGGGATATTGGGCGGCCAGGGAAAGTTGCCGACGATCGTATCACCAGAGGAGTACAGAGCGAGATTCATCGCGGCGATGGATCGATATTTTTTGCCGGTACCCGATCGGTGGACTTGCCTCGGCAGAGGCGTCGAATCCGCGTCCTGAAAAACGTGCCCATTCTTTATCCTATTTTTTTTTCACACGATACTTCACGCTTTCGAGCGATACGCTCCAACATTCTTCTTCCGGTCTTGGGAGAAAAAAAGCAGGATCGCACGACGATCGGAGTGTATATTTTTCGATACGACGATTTCTACGAAAGCAACATTCCCAATTGTTTATTTATACAGTCTTCACTCCGAACTATGTACATAAGTTATATATATATATATATATATATATATATTGATAATATCAAATAATAATACTACTAACAACGTGACAATATTCGTATTTTTCGGAAACAAGAAGGAAAAAAACCACCGCAGCGAGTCGTAAAATGCGTACGCGGTCAGACCCCGAGTGTGCCCTCGAAATTACAGATGAAGACACCGAGTGTACCAAATTCCAAGAGAAGCAACGAAGTTTTTTTATGAAAGCACCATTATCAATGATTTATTTAGACTATTTGTTTTATAATTATGTACATAATAGTACATTATGACACGAGGACGAAAAAACTTTTTCTAACGAGTGTGAGTTTGCAGCACGAGCCGATAGAAAAAGTTTTTTCGTCGAGTATTATACGAAATTTTATTGTACGCGGTGTGAAAATGGGGGTTTTACGCACGCAAAGCGTGCGTAATACGTCAACGTCATATACGTGTGTGTATGTATGTATGTATGTGTATATATATATGTGTGTTTTTCAAGGGATCTTGTGCAGAGATTGTGCGACCGAGAAATATATGATATTGAATGGTTTTTCAAGTCCTCTTCGAAAAAAATACAGCGTATTTTTGTGCTGAGTAGTATCTGCCAAAAGAACTTGAGCATTTCGGAAATCAATGAAAAATCCATTTTCAGTTCAGCAGAATAAAGATATCAAATTCCGAATACGAAACACTTCTGGAATAAAACTTTTTTTCAAATGGAAATAAATTCCTGTTGTTCACTTTGGAATGCATCTTTGATAATGTTTTTCTCGATGACGGGATGCGCAAGATAAAATTCAGGAGTGCTTCGTACTCGGAATTTAATTATCTTCTGCTGTTCTCAAAATAAAATTTTGATCCTTTTCCAGTATGCTTTATTCTTCCTGGCAAATACTACTGATCACAAAAATACGCAATATTTTTCTTCGAAAAGGAATTCAAAAAACCATTATAAATCATATTTTTCTTTGTCGCAAAATCTCCGCGTAAGACCCTTGAAAGATACATGGCCACCTGATAATTGTCACCCCGCATATATATATATATAGCAAAAAAAGATTTAAATATAATATTCGTAACATAACAGAAAATCGCACGAATATATATATATATATATATATATATATATATATATCCTATACATTATTAACACGAAAAGTCGGGAGAAATGCTCGTCCAGCATTTTGTTCGACGCTATATCGAGAAGAAAAAAAATAGGCAAAGAATGTTACACTTCACCGATGCTCTATCCTTCGAATTATTTACATAGAAGAGGCGCAAAGAAGACTCGGGCCGGAAACCAGGGGCAACAAACACACACACACACACACACACATATATATATATATAGTGTGTGTGTGTGTGTGTGTGTGTGTGTGTGCAAGCCCCTAATATAATTATTCTAGGTCGACGGACACTGACTCATCTCTACGAATATGACTATAACACTAGGACAAAAATTGACGCGACATCGCGTCATTGCGTCGCATATAATATATATATCATCGAGAAAGAGAGAGAGAAGTGAACGCGTATATAAAATAAATCGTATTTTTTCTGTCTTCTTTTTCTTTGATATTCTTTATTGTCCGAGAATCGCAATTCGTTTTTAGTCATTTTTTGGAATATTTTTTTTTTTGTGACTACGCGCCTGTAGAATTGTCGAGGGTCGTACGATGAGTCGCGCAAAATTTGGGCTCGAACCCACTTCGAAAATGCGACGCACGATCGCCTATTCCCATAGTTTTTTTTTATATACGAACGTACACGCGTAATATATATTCCTTTGTGTGTGTACGTACATGAGCGAGGAAATTAGGCAAAAGAAATAGATGAAAAACGAAAGAGGAAGAATCCACAGAAAAATTCGTACTCTGAAAGTAATACTCCTCGTGAAAATCTACTGCGACAAAGGAAAAAAAATTGCGGAAAAAACAACGAAAAGTGTAGTTCTTTTTTCTTTCTCTTTTTGACCTCACCTTCATTTTTGTTCGCAATGACCTGCGTACTCCCAGGAATAGTTGAAAGTCGTTTTTGTTAAATGTTCAAAAGACACGCTCGGAGTAATATTCCTCTATCTCTCTCTTTCTCTATCCCACTCCTACCCGTTCGCTTGATCTATACCTCTCAAGCCAATAAAAAAAAAACAATTACCACATTGTGCAACCCTATAGCATTTTTCTTTCCCTCGTACGCATTCAACGAGCCTTGAAGAAAAAAAAAGTACGGAGAGAACACGACGATGGAGACAAAAGAAAAACATACAAAAAAAAAGAGATAACGAAAATTTGTTCACAACTGTGTCTCGTTGCCTTTTTCATTGTTATTTTTTCTTCTTTTTTTAATCACTAGTGATATTTTCTAATTGCCTTCGTTAAAATCCTTGTACTTTTTTATTCTCAGATACACGCGCCTGCCCTCCCAGTGTACGAGTATTGTTATTATTTTAGCGATATTATTTAGGAACTACAGTCCTGGGGCTCGGCATTCCAACGTACGAAATTGCAAAGGACGATTATTAAAGACGAGAATTATTCCACATCGAATACGAACTCGAGTGAGGAATCGTGTCTTTTTTCTTCTTCGTGCTCTGCGCCTCCCGAGGTAGATGGATCCGTGGGAGATTATCGGGAACGTACGTTCTTTCGTTAACGATTGCAATTTTTCATTTTGTATTTTTTCTATTTCCCTCGGCATTGCGTGTTGTGCCGAGCTCGTCCACGGACGACTCGAGAGCGCATACTCGTGGAAATATGCGTGACGTGATTCCTCACTGCTTCTTTTTTGTCGCTCGTCCGGAGCACACAAATCGGCAAGTTTCCATGTGTTTTTCTTTTCTTTTTCCTGGTTTGTTTCTTTCCGTGGTTATCCTTTCCTTCTACTGCCTAATCTTTCGCTGCTTCTTCGTTTCGTTGCAAACGCGAGCGTCCATTACATTTCCTCCCGGATGTGCGGGAATCCCACCACGTGATCCACGTTTTATCTCTGCGGCTCACCGATACCAAATTGCTGTTGACAACTGGGGTTCGGGGTCTGATTGCCGCCCGATACGCTACTACATCGAGACCTGTGCTGCTGCTGCGGCTGCATCATCGGTGATGTCGTCTGTTGGCCGTTCTGACTCGGCGACATGCCTGTGAAACAGAAGTAGTGGCAAGAATAGTTCAACATTCTGCTGGATTGGGGAGAAGAGTGGTAAGATAATTTATCGATCGGCATCAATACCGAACTTTGCCGATCAGGAACGTTACCGATTTTTCGCCAACAGGCAACGATAGCGATTTTTGCTTATCGGCAACGATGCCGATTTTTTTGCCGATCGGCAACGATACCGATCTTTCGCCGATCGGCAAACGATGCCGATCTTCTTACCGATCGGCAACGAAACCAATCTTTTACCCATCGACAGCTATGCCAATTTTAGCCGACAGTCAACATTTTTACTCTCGAGTCCGAAATCCGCCCAGCACAAACACAAAAAAAAGTGTCATAGAACTTCTTGAGCTGCGTTCCGCACATTTTTTCTTACCCGAGGGAGTTCTATCACCGGCGGACATTTTCGAAAAGGCTAAGAGGGCGTCTGGAAAATTCGGCGGCGTCGCCGGTGTGTTGCACGGAGTTATCTGCAGGGAAATAAAAACGGTAAAATGAAACTGATCGTCTTAGCTGGTTATCGTGGCGCAATGGTCGAATCGGTGCGAGAAAAATTGTCAGAATTTTAATCCCAAACGCTACTTTGAAAATCACTAGTTACATTTTCTCCAACACAAAATAAAATCTAAACCGAACAACAACGAACACAGGTGTGTGTGTTAGGACTTTCAAACGCTCAGATTTGGCACATCGGAATGCCACGCAATGCGACACAACGACAGAAATAGTAACCCACTATTTCTGCCCTAGGTGACCGTCTCGATCCCTCGAGCTGTTTTCTTGAGATAAAGTAAAAAGTTCTGAGCGTTTTTTCGCTTTATTTCGACGATGAAATTAACATAGTTAGGATTATCCGATTGAGATCAAATATGCGCCGTTTTGTTCGATAACTTTTGTCCATTTTGAAGGCAATTTCATAATTCCGCGATTGAAGAAGTCCTCGTCTCTATTGGTAAAAAAACTTCAGCAGCGCATTTTCACGAGCCACTCTTGAGGCCAGTTTTGTACCATCAAGAAAATTTTGCTAATGCGCGAAAAGGCGAAAATCGCTTGGTGCCAAGTCTGGACTATACGGCGGGTGCGAGCGCTTCGGGCGCGTCATTAAAGATGTAGGCGGCCTGGCATTGTCTTGATGAAACACAACACCCTTCCTATTGGCCAATTCTGGCCGCTTCTGGTCGATCGCCTGCTTCAATCTGGTCAGTTGTTGACAGTAGAGGTCCGAATCGAGTGCTTGGCCCGATGGAAGCAGCTCATAGTGGATGATTCCCTTCCAATCCCACCAAACACACAGCAAAACCTTCTTGGCCGTTAATCCGGGCTTGACGATCGTTTGGGCCGGCTCACCGCGATTGGACCACGATCTTTTTCGGCTGTTGTTCTCGTATGTGACCCATTTTTCATCGCCAGTCACCATCCGCTTAAAAAATGGGTCGATTTCGTTACGTTTCAGCAAAGAATCGCAGGCATCAATTCGGTCCAAAAGGTTCTTTTGCGTCAATTCGTGTGGCACCCATACATCGAGCTTCTTCTTGAGACCAGCCTTATGCAAATGGTTCCAAACGGTTTTCTGGCTAATCTTCAGTTCCTGGGCAATGGAATAAGTGCTCACATACCAGTCCGACTCGACGGTTTCCATGATTTTATCGATATTTTCGACGATTGGCCTACCAGAGCGTGCCTCATCTTCGACGTCCATATTACCAGAACGGAATCGTTGGAACGACCGCTTTGCTGTTGCATTCGATACTGTATTGGGTCCATAAATAGCACAAATTTTTTTGGCCGACTGCTCCGCCTTTTCACCTTGGTCGTAGTTGTACTGAAGAATGTATCGATTTTTCTCTTTTTTACCTCCATTTTGGAACGCTATAACACACAACTGGCTTCACCAAACACAAAACTGTCAAAGAACTTTTTTTGAAGCGTAATGTCACCTTTAAATTGTCGTATAGTGTGACCCGATGCGATGTATACATCGTGAGATATGGCTCACTAAAGACATCTAGCGGAAAACGTTCAAAACTTTTTACTTCATTCAATATATATATATAACACACTTAAAATATAGAACTTTATTTGACAAAACAAATATAAAACAATTTCAAAAAACAAGACCGCTGAAGCAGGAACAAAAACTAGTAAAAAAAAAATGCAAAAGGGTTTGATAAAAATTGAGGACTCTTATCGCGAGTCATACGAAAAGAAGCAAAAACCGTCACTAGAGTCCGATTGGACAACTATTTTGAAAAAAATATTATAACTATTAAAAAAAAATAGTGATAGACGATAATCAGGACCCACCTGTCCGAAATGCGTTCCTGGTCCTTGCGCACAGGAAGGTATCGCGGCCTCTTGAAAAAATATACTGAGCGCAGTCTGAAAACAGAGAAAAGCCATAAAATTAAAAACCCGATGCGTTTTATTAATTCACACACACACACTTGTACATATATATGTATATAAGAATTTATCGCATATTTCAAAGCAAATAATTTATTAGAATAATACGTTACAATAATAGTGATAATAATCATGACGATAATAATAACACTGAATATGGCAACACAAATAATAATAATAACAATAGCAGTTTTTAAGTTAACTTTTTAATACAAATCACGTAACAGTATTAATAACGATACTGATAACAATAACAATAAAACGGTAATAGTAAAATAAATTAATAATAATAACAACAATAATGATGCCGATTAATTGAATGATCTACAACAAAATTATAAACGCGTGATATAATTCACGCTTCTTTTTTGTAAATGGTTAAGCATCGTTGAGCCTTTTTATTTCAAATTATATATACAGGGTGAGGCACATAAAGTGTTACAGAGCAATAGCACTCAAACTATTGATCATATCCAAAAATGTTTCAGACAAAAGTTTCAGTGTTCGAGAAGGCCGTCATACTGGACCACCCTATTTTTTTATCGGTGGAGGCGCTGAAGCTACGTCAAGGTCAACTCCACTTTTTTAAATGGAACCATGTATTTTTTTTCGATGACATTATTACTGATTTTAAGACGAATTCAGCGACCTACAACACAAGGTCATTCTAGTCACGCAAAGTATGAAGATAGTCGAAAAATCGAAAAATATCGGCATAATCACTTTCAAAGGATCCACTAACCTTGGTTTGGGTCTACCTACAGAAGATGCTCGAAGTGATGACCCTCGACTTGTAAGCACTTGTTAATTCGCTGATGAAAAGACCGTCTAACTTCAGCCAACATTTGTGGTGTAATTTCGGTACATGCTCGGCGATTTTTGTTGCCTATCCGGATAACGAGCCGCATACAAATCTTGGGCGTTTCTGTAATGTTTACGGCATTCCCCCAGCACCATCAACATATCACAAGATTCTCGAAAATCGTTCATTTTCGCGATCCGATGTACTCACATTAGAAGGTAATGCGTGACTAACTGATATGTCAACAGAAAATGCATACTTGCTGCCGATAAGAAACATTGGTATCGTAAGAAATGAAAACAGCGATCAAACAAGTGTTTACAAGTCGAGGGTCATCACTTCGAGCATCTTCTGTAGGTAGACCCAAACCAAGGTTAGTGGATCCTTTGAAAGTGATTATTCCGATATTTTTCGATTTTTTGACTATTTTCATACTTTGCGTGACTAGAATGACCTTGTGTTGTAGGTCGCTGAATTCGTCTTAAAATCGGTAATAATGTCATCGAAAAAAAATACATGGTTCCATTTAAAAAAATGGAGTTGACCTTGACGTAGCTTCAGCGCCTCCACCGATAAAAAAATAGCGTGGTCCAGTATGACGGCCTTCTCGAATACTGAAACTTTTGTCTGAAACATTTTTGGATATGATCAATAGATTGAGTGCTATTGCTCTGTAACACTTTATGTGCCTCACCCTGTATACTTCTTTTTCAATATTTGAATATATATTTTTTAAGTATTTATATATACTTTTTGGAAATTGATATATATTTTTCAACGATTCCGATGAACGTTTACACGTGTTAACGAGTTCAAGGCCAGTGGACTTATGGAGGCTGTGGGAGCGAAGATACTTGAATGAATGGAGCGGTAGCGGAGACTAGAGATCGGTGTGGTGCGAGGGTGAAGGAGTGGGTGGATTTTTATGTGCACGCATATACGCGAGTTTTCTCGTGTAGGTCATTGACCATTCGCGCAGAAATAAAAAGAGTGTTTTAAGCATCGGCGAAAAAAGAGCTATCGGCGGGCGGGCGGCGAGGGGCGAGGGTTCTGAAATAATAATTATTTATTAATTTTGATGATTTTGCAACTCATGCTTAATTGATTTTGATCATTTGAAAATAGGACTTGATTAATTATAATTCTAAATATAGTTATTTATCAATTTTGAAAACCGATATTTATTTATTTTAATGATCTTGAAAATGACTATTGATTTTGATGCATTTTAAAATCGTTATTTATTAACTTTGGTGATTTCGAAAATAGTTATTAATTATTATGATTTTGAAAATCGTTTTTTATTAGTTTCATGTTTTTCAAAATGATTATTTAGTAGTGTTTTTTTTAGATGATTATTATTTATTTACATGTGCGATAACGTATTATTTTTTTAACAACTTACTATTTCCGATTTTTTAAAATAATGCATTTCTGGTTTTTGGGTGTATATATGTATTATAAGCCGCAAATTATCTCCAAAGCTTTTTAAATTATCATTCACTAACTAAAAGGTTACTATTTTTCAGTACGGAACTCCCGATCACTACAGTTATTTATTCACCAATGAGCTCTACAATCCCATTGAAATTATCTACCGCTGACGATTTGGCTGGGACCGACTCGGTAATATACGCGCCCGGGCGCAGCCCCGATTGTGCGAAGATCCCCGCGCGCTCGCCACCTACCAGCCGTGCCATGCGCCCCGCGAGCTCCGGTACGATTCCGTTCCCCTTACTCCGGCGTTCGCAAT
Source organism: Ophion ventricosus (assembly GCA_963932345.1). NCBI lineage: Eukaryota > Metazoa > Arthropoda > Insecta > Hymenoptera > Ichneumonidae > Ophion > Ophion ventricosus. Next base: position 5,067,860 of record OZ010724.1, read on the forward strand.
ACACAATAACAGGGGGAATAAAATACATCACGTGATATAATAAAATGTGAAATTACGAAACGCGACGAGCTTTGCACCTTTCAGGCGAAAAAAACAAACCTTATTTCGTGAAAATCCGAAGAAAAAAAAGTTTCCGACAAAAATCGTAGGAATTTTCCTGCGACGCGATCGACCCGCATTGTATGGCTAGCGCCTAAGTAAACAATTCGCCAGGACGTGGGCAGAGCCTTCATCACATGTGGAGGCGTGCCCGCACAGCAGCTACGAAAAATTAACTCGAAAAACGCCCGTAGTCTCACCTCGAATTGCCAATGGGCCGACTGCAGCAACTGTTTTGCCTGTTCTCTGGCGCAACCTGCGGCCAGCACGAACTGATTGATCATCACCTGCTCCCGCAGGGCGTCCATCTTTCTATCTCTATCTCTCTCTATCTTTCTCTATCTTTCTCTCTCTCTCGTCCTATCTCACTTGCGCGCGCACTCTTGAGGTTTTCTAATCACGACGAGAGTCCGCGAATATTTATAAATAAAAAAAAGACAGAAAACTCGTTTGTTTTTGTAAGCACAAACCGCTGCTCACTCTCGTGTCGTTCTCCCGAGACTTTCGCAATACACAAAGCACGCGTGCACGCCCCCGCGACGATTGCCACTCAGTTTTCCGAACTATTAATACACACAATATTGTTTTTTTATTTTTATTTCGCGAAGCTCACTGCCGAGGGATCAAGCGCGAGATGCGAGAACGATTGTCTCTCGTGCACGTCTATGGCCGCCCGTAAACACATCGGGATGTCTTTGTTTTTCCCCCTCCCGCGACGCGCCTCTATCTCTATCACACGGAGCCTCGAGCCAGCATCACTGCCACTCTCTGAGGAAAAAAAAATCGCGGCGAAAACACAAGAAATAAATATATTTATGTATGTGTGGTGCGCGCGTGTGCGTGCGCCCGCGCGCGCGCGTGCGTGCGTATGCGTGTGTGTGTGTGTGTGTGCCAAGAACGGAAGCAGCTTTTGCGGTTACGCAGGGGGAGGGGGTATTATGTAGAGTTATGACGTCACGGGCCTCGAAGGAGGGCCGTTACGAGATTCGGCGTTCTCCCCGCGTGTGTTTAGAACGGTTCGATTCAGCGCTCCTTCTCCCCACTCTCACACACACACATACACACACCCAACTAGTTCCTTTCTTTCAATGGCTCTTTCCTCTTTTTTTTCTTATCGCGTGCGTATGACGTGTTTGTACATTCTCCTCCCACCCGAGATCGATACGCGTATGTTGCCAATTTGCTCGTTGTTTTTCTTTTGTTTTCGTACAATGTCTCAGGCCCTCGGAGCTACGAGCAGTCGAGCGTAGATTGGAGAGAGAACACAATGAAACGAGCTCATTCTCGCGGCTCCCGAGAGGTCACAATCGCGCGCTTGTAAATATTGATGTTTGTCACGCAGGAAATTTGAGCTGTCTGACCGCGTGCGAAGCGTAGACCGGTTTTCGAAGACGCGTAACCAGCACCGGAACGGTGATCTTTGGAACTAAAGCTTTTGCACGCGCTTCTATTTACTTTTTAGGGACGAGGATTTTTTTCTGGACTAATTGAGGTATGAGGAGTACTTGGGACGAAACGTTGAGGATATTGTTTAGCTTTGGGGTTTGGCAATTTCACTTGACGCTTCAATTATTGGAGTGAAGCCAGAGCGAGCATATAATATGTTTACAGGATAAGAATGTAGAGAGCGCAATTCCGACCTCTCTTACCATCCCTCAGTTATGCAGAGAGGGTCTAATACCGGCGGACTTGCTAGCTTTCCTGTGTGAAAGTTTCAATCGATGCTCCAATTATTGGAAAGAAGTCAGAGTGATAGCATGAGCGCAATTCCGACCTATCTTATTATCCGTCGGTAAGGCAGACCCGGCCTGTTACCGGCGGTCTTGTCGTTGAGCCATTCCCTCGAAGGCATGTCAAGCGCTAACATAACCTCGAAACGCGTGAACCCAACAAGCCCGAAAAAAATTCTTCAGAACTCAGTCTTTTTTTTTCTTTCGATTTTCAAGTATGCAAAAGGGGAAATACGTATAAATGAGAAATATTCATATGTTAGCGGGAACGGATAAATAATTGTTGCAAAACTTTGAGAAAATAGGAGAATTGAGAGAAGGAGTCATGTTGCCGGATCTGAATGCGGAGCACAAAAAACACTTGCTTTTTTTGGCAGAACAATCTTCCCAAGGTACGCAATTTTCCAATTCCTCCGTATTTCCATAGTCACGTAAAATCCGAGAAAACGCGACACGAAGTTGACACTTCATCTGGAAACCTGGGTATTTCGTGTCCGAGCCAAAACGAGCTCGGTTAGGAGTTGCTTTATTTATTGAACAAAAAATATATGAAAAAAATTATTTTTCTTAAATTTTATGATTGACATATTAAATTGAATGTCTCGCATACTAGCATGATTTTTTTTCAAAATTTTTCGAAAGTATTAACTGGGTGAAAAACGACAAGACTTGAAATACCCAGGTTTACAGGCGGAAGGTACCAAAAAACGATTACAGAAAAAAAAATGCATAAAATTCGTTACTCAGATGGATTTTGTTTTCTTCCAGTTCTTCAGGATTTCTGCAAATTGGCCGTGGAATATTTGCAGAAAGGACCCAATGTGAAGCTCTACGCGGCAGCTGCACGTGAGTCGCACAAGTTTTTATTTTTTAGGTTTATTTTAAATAGAAATGTAGTCAAATAAAAGAAAACTAAACGCCCAAAGTCATGCAGTTATTGAGATATCGGAGTCAATTTGTTGACCGAAGAGATAAAACTCTTTATTGAATTTGCTTAAGTTTGTTTGGGTTTATTCAAGTTTGATCAGGTTTATCTCAATTGGATGAAGTTTGTTTGGGTTTGTTCAAGTTTGATCAGGTTTATTTGGGTTGGATCAAGTTTGTTTGGGTTTGTTCAAGTTTGATCTGGTTTATCTTGATTGGATCAAGTTTGTTTGGGTTTATTCGGTTTTTATCAAGTTTCTTTGAGTTTATTCAAGTTTGGCCAGGTTTATCTGGGTTAGATCAAGTTTCTTCGGGTTTGATCGAGTTTCTTTTGGTTTATTCAAGTTTCATCAGATCTGTTTGGGCTTATTTAGATTGGATCAAGGTTTGAGTTTGTGTGGATTTATTTGGGCTTAATTGAATTGATCACATTTGTTTGAGTTTGTTCGGGTTAGTTTGGATCCATTTCAGTTTCATTAGCTTTGATTGGGTTTATTCCAGTTTATCCAGTTTGGTTTTACCCCAGTCCATTCTCTCACATTCTCTCCCTTACTACATTCCTCGGTTGTCCCAATCACAGAAAAACTCCAGGTGGAGCCTGAGCTGATAAGGTGTTCCGCAGAGGCCCTGATAAATTTGCTTCTCGAGGCTAGAAAGCGTAGCTGGGACGAGCTGACATTCCTGGAGTCGATACACTCGCTGGGCTTTCGTGACGAGCGTAATACCTGTTTGGCAAAGCTCTACGAGGCTGAGAGTGCGAGAATCGACGCGGTGTTCACTAAGATTGGGCTGCGCTTGCCGTGCTATCACGATCTCGAGTGGAGACTCGAAGCTCGCTTGGCGAGCCGCTCGCTCCTGGAGCAACTCACGCCGATGCTGATGCTCGATCTAGCGCTGAAGAATCACAATGACGAGGAAAAGGTCGAACACGTTTTGTTACAGTGTGATCCAATGAATTTAGTGCGTCTCAGCCAGGAATTGGAATCTGCGATAGGCGAGGCGCACACGCGACACATAAGAATCGTCAAAAGAAGCATCAAGTGAGAATTTTTATTGGAAGAATACATATATGTGTGTGTGTTTGTACAGGGGTTCTCATTCGTCTCGAGACATCAAAATAACGGAAGTATAACGGGGGAGCGAATAAACAAGGAGTTTAGATAGCGAGATAACTTTTTTTATTCCATAGATGTTTTCAAGGTGACTTCAAGGTCAACTTTTTCAAAATGGTAACTTATACTTATTACAGCTGCATATTAGTCAATGTAAGAAAGCAAAAACAGATTACCTTTGGCCCAAACATTTTTTTTTCTAATTAAAACAGTTAAATTAATTAATCTTATCAATAGCTTCATTATTTAATGTTTGAATAATAATGAATTCAAGATACTTCATTAATTTTATAATTACAAACCCAAACCCTTTTTTCTAATTAAAACATTAATAAACCTAATTAACATTTCAATTAGACTAGCTAATAATATAATCAAAAATATCTAATTAACTAAACGAAAATTAATTAATATTGCAATGTCTCAGTAATCGACACTGGTAGATGTGCGATCGGGGCTCGGCTCGGATGGTACTTCGAGTTACGCAGCTTTGCGCATGGCCTCTACTCGGAGCGGTTACCGCTTAGCCGTGCACCGACTGACGCATCAACCGGTGAGCAGAAGGCCAATACTTCTGATGCCTTGATGTAGATACTTGAGTAAAAATAGATGCACCAGAGCAAATGGCGCTGTCTATACTGGTATGGGTTTTCAACAGTTTCCCTGTACCTTCGGCAAATGCGGTATAGTGTACCTAAACAGCTGTGGATGCAAAGGAAATTAGGTTAGATTAGCGAAGTGCGGGTAAAAACCCGCAAGGGTATACGTTGGAAAATGAAAAAATTATATAATTTCTCAATACCTAATTAATGCGATCATAATTGATTAATTGTCTTTCCGATTAAAAACCCAACAAAACCAAACATTTTTTATAATTAATAAATTAATTTGTTTAGGAAATGAGTAGTGATGTTGATACTTGAATTAATACAGCGAATAAATAATTCATTATCTAGAGAGATCTCCTTGGACTCAAAGTCGAAATTCAATAACGCACAATAAGCCCACGTTCTTATGGTTTCAATCATACATACACGCACCCACACGAAGGGCTTGATATGCAAATTTGTAGTCCAATAAATATCATTGTCAAATTACATTTGTCAGCATCGACTGCCTCTCTCTCTTTCGTTCTCTGTCCCCCCTTTCAGGATTTTGTTCAATGCATTACACACATACACACATAAACACACACACACACACACACACACACACACACACACATATACATATATATATAATACGTAAAACAAAATCCTCGAGATGTGTCGCCTCATTAAAATATATTGGATTGCAAGTCATATTCTTTTGATTTTTATTAGATAAGACGCCTCAACGAGGGTATAAAAGTCTCGTTCCACCGATCTCTCGCCGTGCTGACCACTCCAGTACCACGAAGTATTCATGTTTAGCAAGTCGGAAATCATCCCAGTCTTCCTCCGGTCGAAAACGGGCCTCGAATCTTTTTAGTTGTTTCTCAATAGTGACTTTTTACTTCTCTTACTAACTAACGACACAAGAAGAAGAAGAACCGATCCTTGGATTACGACGATAAAGCGTGTGTATGTCTATGACGTTTTTTGGGTGTTTCTTATATGTGCATGTGTGTGTGTGTGTATTGTTTTAAAATTGATATGATAGTTTTTAGCGTGATAAAATTGGTACACGCTTGTTAAAAGTTATCATGGAGTTTTGCACATTTATTATTTATTTGTTTTATATATTTATTTTGCGGTGAGTCTACATCGATGCATTTTTTACCGTTGGATATGAATCTGGCGTTTGTTTTTTATGAAATGAGATTTTGACAAAAAGTCCGGGATATTCATAATCGACGGAAAATTATCTAGATCCTTGAAATGGTGTAATAATTGAAAAAAAAAAAAAAAATTTGATTCTTTTGGCTACCTCATCAAAATCGCCAAAATCTGGAAATTTCAAACTGCCGTGGCGGTGGTTCTGTTTGAGTGACATAAATTTAATGAGGCAGTTTTAAAAAGAATTTTGGTAGACTTAGAGAATGTCATTGGACTCATCCCGACATCTCAATTAGATTTGCCGGAAAGTGCACTTGAAAAATGACCGAAAATGATACAAAGGGATGGACGAATTATCGAAATGCGATGGTGTGAAAAATCGAAAAATAATCGTAGCTCGATGAATCAAATGGCATTGTACAGAGAAAATGCTTGCGAATAGAATGAGCACAATGTGGAGCTTCAAGTCGAAATGAAAAAAATGATTCAGTGAAGTGGACGGTTTAGTGAAGAAACTTTTGTTTGCTAAAATGTGAACAAATATTGGTTTTTTATTTTTTATAACTCCATTTCAATGCATTTTTATACCCTTAATACAAATACATCATTCATTTCCCCAAAAACCCTCAATTGCTATGAAAAATCGTCGAAAGTGTGTGAATACACGTTTTTTGCGTTTAGTCAAGGTATTTTGGAGCTTGCGATAGAAACTCCGCGATATTCGTAATCAGCGGAAAATTTTCCAACGGCCCTCAAAATATACCGAAACTCGAGGCAAGAAAAAAATCCGAGTCAACTCAATCAACCGTAAAATTGTGATTTCCACAGGTGAATCATGACCTCTTTGGAACCGGGAATTCACGAGATGACGGAATCGGTCGTCGGTGCTCTAAGCTCGGGCGCAACATCCCCGGTAGCTACGATAATGGCGGATGCCGTTATGAACGCAGGACCACAATTCGCCCGTCAATTTATGCGATACACCAACCAAACAGTCGCCGACAAAGTTCCCGAGGAGATGTTGCATCTGATAGATGCTCACTGGTGACTACAGTTCTTTTTTCCACACTGGACGCAATCGTCTCACAGCTCCAGAGAAGTGCGATCGGAAGTTGCATTGAAATAGAAATGTAAAAAACTCATCGTTTTACTAATTTAGGTACCAATATCCACCGATGGATCCCATGTGGCACAAACTTCTCGGCTTCGTGATGGTAGTGATTGGAATATTGGGCTGGTGTGGCAACGGAATGGTCGTTTACATTTTCCTCCTGACGCCGACTCTCCGCACACCGAGCAATCTTCTCGTGGTCAATCTGGCGTTTTCGGATTTTCTCATGATGATCATAATGTCGCCGCCCATGGTGGTGAACTGTTGGTACGAGACGTGGGTCCTCGGTTCGTAAATTCTACCTCCGTTATTAATTCTTCTTCAATAAAACGAGCCAGTTCAAATCAACGGGTAATATTGCCAACACTTATTGTGAATATGAAAAAATTCCTCGTTTCTATAAACATAAGTAAATTTTGTTCAATTTTTACAACGATAAGCAATACTTATTTGCCCAAAAAAATCTGGAATCTCGACGAAAAATTTGGAATTGCGAAAAATTCCAGAATTTTGACATGAATGTAAAGAAACGTGACGTTTTACGTATAAACCATGGGTCCTCGGTTCGTAAATTGTCCCCTCTCTCGTCACTAATTCTTCACCTCATCATTAAAAACTAGCAATTTTTATTTTCTACTACGATTTTTTTTTTTGGAATTTAACAGGAAATATTGCAAACACTCGTTTTGAAGATGAAAAAATTCCTAGTCTGCATAAAAATAAGTAAATTTTGTTATTTACATTTTGTATACAAATATAAGAAGTAGTAGTAGTAGTAAGAAGTTCTATTTGCATCGCCTTTTCGGCTTTTGACAAAGCTGAAAAGGCTTTTTACAAAGCCGAAATACATCCCTCTCTCTTACAATCCATCTTATGACTTTCCTTTTTGTCTTACAATCTTTAATTATCTCTACTTTTCGTCATGTTGTGACACCTCGCTCTCCTTTACCACCACTTCTCTTTTCTTACATTCTCTTTCTATTTCACGAAAGAATTTACATATATTTATATCTATCTCCCCTCTCAGCATCCCTATTAATTTAGCTTTTATTCCCTTCTTATCCCTTACCCCTCTAACCACTTCTCTATATATGTTCTCGCTTCCTCAGATATTACTCCTCTTCCTTTTTCACATGTGATCAGGTTCTCCATTGTTTCTCTTTCTTGTTCACATATCCTACCCAAGTCCATGACACTTCCCCTTTTTTCCATCCCTCAATATTTCCACATCTTATCCTCGCCCATGTTTCCTTATCCTTCCTTTAATGTCTTTTGCCGCCCAATAATTCCATGGTGCTCCGTCGTTTTCTATTAATGCTTTATGTAAGCTATTATACGTCGATTTTTATCTATCTATGGTCTTTCTTTTTAAGTTTTTTAATCCCTTGTCTATCAGATTCTCTAAAAATTGTTATTTCTTTTTCCTCTTTTATCATCTCTGTTATTTCCTCTATTTCTAATTCCTTTGATACTTTCGTAAAGTCTTTTCCCCATTTCGAAGTCTCCCTGTTCGATATTCCTCTTATTTCCTCTCGCAAACAAATATTCGGCCATCTATTACTTTTCATTCTCATCACAACTTTTATATAATTTAGCGCTCTTTCCCGGATTTTGTATTCGAATGTTAGCATTCCTAACTCTGTTCTCCACACATATCTGAGCGTTCTTCTGTCGATTCCTAAGGCCATTTTGTAATACCTATTTTGTACTATCTCAAACTGTGTTATATTATAAAAACCCCAAATCTCTACTCCGTAAAAAGCTCCTGACTTAACGATCGATTCTAATAGGTACGATGTTTCTTCCATCACATCCCTCCCTGCTCTTTTCCGTACCCCCCCCCCCCCCCCCCCCCCCGTGAATTTAAGGCTTTTTGGGCTCTTCCCGCCATTTTTCTCCCATGCGCTTTTACTGCGTTCTTAGTTGAAAACCAGTACCCTAGGTACCGGAATTCATTCACTATTTCTATCCTTTCCCCATTTACTATCCACTCCTCTCCCTTTTTCAATCGTCCTCCGTTCCTAAATATCATAATTTTTGTTTTTTTTTGGCATTTACCTCCATAGAATTTTCTTTTCCCCATTTTTCTAGATCTTTCAACGTGCTGCTTAATCCACATTCATCTTCCGCTACTATTGCGGCATCGTCCGCATATTTTATTGCATATACTTACTCTTTTCCTATCACCGTTCCTCCCTCCTTTTTTCGTTCCCATCTTGCCTCCATATCGTCAATATATTTAAAAATCAAACAATAACGCGCTTAGCGCACACCCTTGCCTAACTCCTTGTTTTGTTTCAAAATTTTTTGTTACTTTACCATTTACTAGCGCTTCCTCCATAGTTTTCCTGTATATTTTTTGTATCATGTCGAGCATTTTTCCTCTAATTCCGATTTTTCTTAGTTTCTCCATCAATTTTTTTCTATCCACTTTGTCAAAAGCGGCCCTGAAACCTATAAATGCGACATACAGTTTCCTTCTCCTATATTTTAGCCTATTATTTATTAGCGCAATTAGCACGAATATTTTATCTCTTGTACCTCGCTTTTCTCTGAAGGCAACTTGACTTTCCCTTAATTTTGCGTTTTTTTCTGCCGATTTACTCAATCTTGTCATCATTTTCGTTAGTATATTGTAGCCTATATCTAATAGAGCCACACCTCTGTAGTTGTACGCTTTATCTTTTTCCCCATTCTTGTAAATCGGTACAATCCTAGGTATTTCCCATCCTACCGGCAAATTTGCTTCCCTCCATATTCTGTTAATTGCCCTCCTTATCCCTTCTCTTTGCCTTTCCGTCGCGGCATTCAGAAACTCCACCGTTGTCTGATCCTCGTCTGGCGCCTTTCTGTTTGCCATCTTTTTCAGTGCATTTTCCATTTCTTTTTTGCTCAATTCATCCTCGAATTCTCGTACTACCCTTTTTTCTTCCACCCATCTTCCTTCTACCTCTTCCTGCTCCCTAGCTGGTTCTATTACCCTCTGCTTTCTCTCCTTTTCACCTTCATCTTCATTCAACAGATTTTTAAAATGATTAACCCACTGTTTATCTGATATGTTTTGCCATATCAGATAAACAATGGATAAACCTTTCCTCTATATGTTACTCTGAATTTGTTTATAGCCTCCCACCAACCTGCCATATCTCTTGCTTTGCTCACGCCCTCCCAAATTTTCATTCGCCATTCTTCCTTTCCTTCCTTATAAATTTTTCTTAACTTTTTTCTTTCCTCTCCGAGCACCGTTTTATTCTCTCTGTATCTTTCTTCCACGAAGCTTTTTAATGCTTGCCACATCCTCTTCCTCTGCTCCTTATATTTTTCGTTGAATCATTTGGGTAGATTTTTATTTCGCTTTTTTGTCCTCCTCTTAGTCTTCATTCCTGCTTTTCCTGTCGCTTCATATATTTTTTTCTTACAATCCTCCCATTCGGAGCTCTCCTCATTTGTTGCTTCTAATCTTTCCGATTCCTCCCGGAACTTTTCCGCTCCCTCCTCTTTCCACCCAATCATTTCTTCACATTACTCTAACAAATCATTTTCTTCAAGCTTCTTCATTTCCTCTCTCTCTTTTCCTATGGCAAATGCGACAGGCAGGTGGTCTGACTCCCCTCGTGTTTCTACCTTTAACCATCTAATTTCGTCCTGTCTCGCTCTGTCTAGCACGATCACCAAATCTAAAACAGACCCACAATACTCATCACTCCCTCCTACAAACGTTATTTTCCCGTTTTCACCCTCTAGTACCATTCAGCACCTTCAAGCCCATCTCTTCACACAGGCTTAATAACCTTCGCCCTTCGTTGTGAACTTTTTGTCTTGTGAGTTTCTCTACTGGCTCTTCTCCTCATTGACTTCTCCTTCATTCGTTGCTTGTTTTTTCCCAATTCTTGCATTAAAATCTCCCACTATCAATAATACATCATTTCTTCCAGCCTCCTCTTCTATCTTTTCCTTTAGATACCTCTCGACTTTTTTCATGCCCACATTGTTTTACACCGTAATTATCGTTGTTCTTTTTTCATTTCCTTTTTTACACAAACATACGCCGAATTCCCATTAATCTATTTTCCATTCTTCACTCATGTACTTTCCAATTGCCTGTCCTCCCTTTGCTCTTCCTTTTTTTGCCTTTTCTTCTCTTTTCGCCACTTTAAAGAATCATTTATACTCCCCACTTATATATTCCCTCGCTTTACCCTCATCTTTTCCTTCTAACCACGTTTCTTGCAGTATTAATATATCAAACCTCTTTAAACATTCCCAAGTTTCCCCTATCTTGTATATACCTGCTGCATTCCACATGATTATTTTAGTTTCTTCTTTCTTGTTGTTTTTTCTGTCGTCCATATCGGTTTCTTTCTTCTCCGTACTCCCCGTATCTTCTTCGCTCTTCTGTTCTGCCTTGGTCCATCTCTCTTCCTCGTTGACGAAAGGGCTCATTATTTCGATATGCCTCGATATCTTTTCTGCCCTCATTCCATTCTCACCAGTCTTGCCCAATCCTTATTATCATATACTTTCTTTCCACCTCGCAACCGCAGCTTCTCTCCAACACGGCTACGTCTCTCGCCCATCTGTTTATCTCCATTTGTCTTCTTGTCAGGCTATCCTCTAGCCAAATATCCGTTCCTCTCAATTCTCCTCTCCTTTTCATCGACTGCTTCTTGTTTCCCAACCTCTTGAATTTCATAAAGATTCGTCCGTTTCTCTCGTAAACTTCTTCCGTGTTGTTATTTACCCTCACGTTACCCCTTTCTTGAATCATCTCAAGTATCTCATACCTGGATTTCCTTCTTCCTTCACCCGAGCTTGTGACGCAAATCTGTCTGCTCCTTTCCGCTCTTTTATTCAGCTCTTCCCTTAACATTCGATCTGATAGGAGCCTCGGGGTCCGTTGTAAAATCCGCTGTCTTCTTTTTTCTTCGCTGCCTTCTCGTCTCTCATAGTCACCCCTGCTTTCTCCGATGTGTTCCCTGCTGACTTCCATTCTCATGCATTCGTATCCCTCGCTGCTACCTCTCCTCTCATGTCTCCTCTTTTCCTTAAGGCCCCTCTACACTACTCGCGAAGTTAATCGAAGTTGGGCGAGTCGAGGCGCGACTTCGGTCCTTTGACTCGGCCCAAAATACCGACACCGATCGGAAGTCGCCGGAAGCGAAGCAAAGCGAGGCGAAGAAGCACGAAGTGCCTCTCTACACTCTCGTCCTCGCCCAACTTCGATTAACTTCGCGAGTAGTGTAGAGGGGCCGTTACGCCGGACCTCTCTCCACTCCTGCTCGCCTGCCTCCTGTGCGCTTTCTTCCACCTGCCCATATCCCATCCCTCCTGCCCTTGTTTCGGATGATTTTCTCCTCGATCCAACCTCGCCTTCCTCACCCACCTCGTTGTTCCCCTCCTGGTCTGCTTCCGTAACCTCCTCACTCAGCTGTTTAATTTCACCTTCCTTCTCTCTCGTTCCTTCCTGAGCGAGATTTTCCCATTTGTTTTTCCATTCCTCCGCTTCTTGCACCAGCTCTTGCTTCTCGTCTTTGCATTGTGCTTCCTCTCTGTAGCACTTGTATCTCTATTCTTCTGCTTCCCCCACTAATTCCCTTGTTATTCTGTTCATTTGCTCGCACCTGCAGGGCAGCGGCATTATTTCCTTCTTTATCTTCTCCTTTGCCTCCCGTAGATTTTCCACCACGCTTTTCTCAATTCTCTCTTCCATGTTTCATACCTCCGTCGCCCACCGCCTGATTGGCGTCATCTCCATCGACTCCTCGCCCCTTTCACTTTTTTCCGTATACTTTTTCCACGGGTCATGACACTCTTGCGGGTTCCCCTCGTTCTCATACCTGCCACTATTTTCACTCATTTCTCCCTCTACGATACTTCCGTTATCCGAATCTTCCGTTTCCTCTTCCTCAATTTTCCTGCCGTTCACCGCTCCATACTTCCTCTTTGATGCCTGCAGCGGCACCGGCGGTGTCGGCGGCGAGTGTAACACCTTCGTCGTCATTGTCGCTGCCCCGACTTCAAAAAATTCTCTCATATCTCTATTTCCATCCCCCTCGTTCTTCAACTTTGGGCCCCCTCTCTTTCTTTTCGGTTTCTCTAGACACGACCCTGCCGTACCAACCGTGCCCAACGGGTTCTGCATTCCGTCGAGGCACTGCTGTTCCTCTCTGTTTCCGTTTACTTCCTCTCTCTCTCTCTCTCTCTCTCTCTTTCCCTCATCACACATAACCTCCTCGTCATGCGTCTTCCATCCTTTTACACTTTTCACTTTTCCCACCTCAGATATCATACTTTCTATCAACTCCATATGATTACTGTACCTCACTTTTCTTTCCTCTCCGCTTTTTACTCTCCTCCTCACTTTTCTACACTTATGATACTCGATAAACTATCGATAGTCCTAGAACGCGTGTTGACCCGATCCTTGCCCAACCGGAAGTCCATCCATATTTCAAATATAAGAATTTATTTGGCTAAAAATTCTGAAATTGTGACATTAATTTAATCAAACGTGTGAAGATCGCGATTCAAACGAAATCGGATTTCTTCTGTGTCAGGTCCACTGATGTGTGATATCTACGCGATGGTCGGCTCGTTGTGCGGCGGCGCATCAATCTGGACGATGACGATGATCGCCCGCGATCGCTACAACGTGATCGTCAAAGGAATGGCCGGCACACCGTTGACGATAAAAATGGCGCTGATCCAAATAACGCTCGTCTGGATTTTCTCGCTCGTCTGGACACTTTTACCAATGTTCGGATGGAACCGGTAAGTACAGGGTCAAATAAACTTTGCCAAAAGCAAAGGGAGTGAGCGTTGACTTCACCATTGGCCAGGTATGTACCGGAGGGCAACATGACGGCGTGCGGCACGGACTATCTCACCAAGGATTGGGTCTCCCGTTCCTACATCCTCGCCTATTCGATCTTCGTCTACTACACGCCCTTGTTCACCATCATATACTCGTACTGGTTCATCGTTGCCGTGAGTTCCTCACTTTTTCTCACTAAGAAAAATCGCTTCCTATTCACCCGAGGAGGAAAATAAACGCGACGATAAAAAATAAATAAAAACGTACCGCGTTCCAGGCTGTAGCAGCCCACGAGAAAGGGATGCGAGAGCAGGCCAAGAAAATGAACGTGGCTTCGTTGCGAAGCGGTGAACAGGATGGCCCGAGCGCGGAGGCGAAGTTGGCTAAGGTAAGAAAGAGATATCGACATCTCCCAAACTGAGTCACGTACTAGCAGGGCCGGATTTAACGATGTGGAGCCACTGGGGCAACGAAGAAGTGGAGGCCCCTAATTACTTTTGAAACAAGATAAACATTTTTATATCGGGTTTAATTTATTAAGGGGAGAAAACCCTTTAGAATTTTAAAAAAATCTATTTTTTTACATATTTCGAAACTATAATATAATAAGAAGACACTGTTAAAAGGAAAAATCGAAAAATGAAATATTTACGGAGTTATTGCTCATAGTAGAGAGCGCCGAGACTGCATATCGCGAACTAGCGAGCCAAGTACCTGGAACTCTAGGGGCGGAGCAATTTTTTCTTCACAGTACTTTTGTATATACCTGTACCGATTGTTTTCGTACAGCAGATGTTCGTGAGAATATTTCAAGCGAAAATACCATCACATTTTATTTGAAGGACGTTATATATATCTATATATCGTGTCACGGTAGTTCTACGAAATGGAGTTGCCCGAGCAATAGGGTCAGTTTAACTCGAACTTTTGTCGTGTGCAGTTCAATTTAAAATTCCGAACTATAAAAAATGAACGCGAGTAAATGTCGCTCGAAATCGTTAAAAAAAAAAGACAGTATCAGGGAAATCAACACACCGATAAGTGCGGGGAGAGATTCGGGCCCAGTACTAGTGACGATGTGAGTACGAGTGCGAAAAAACTAAAGAATGTCAGCAGTGAGAATATCAGTACAAATCCTTTGCACGGATACAGAATTATTGAGTTTCTCACAGTTTTTATTGCTCTGTCAGACATTTTGATTTGCTCTACATGCGAGCAAACAATACGTTTTGAAGAGTCAGGGCAGAGAGGCCTAGGATTTAAAATTGTCGTTACGTGTCGGTGTGGTAATAGAGAAATAAATTTAGGATCTTTCATTAATTCTGGTTACGAAATAAACCGAAAAATAGTGTTGGTCATGAGACTGTTGGGAGTCGCAAGAGAAGCGATTAATATATTTTGCATTCTTATGGACCTGTGCACTGGGTTGAGTCAAAAGCAGCTACGGTAAAATCATCGAGCATATTCATGCAGCTGCTAAGTCGTCATTCGATTTTTATCCCAAAAAGCTGTTGAGGAAGAGGTCGAAAAAAATCGTGAACATGGAAGAGCAGAAAAAAATTTCAAAATCTCTGATGACGGTACGTGGAAAAAGCGTGGGTTTAAATCATTATATGGTGTTACAACGCTCATCGGCTACTACTCCGGCAAAGTGATCGATTTAGTTGTAAAAAGTAGTTATTGCCAAGGTTGTACATCCTGGAAGAATAAGACTCACACTGAAGAATATCGTGAACGTTTTGAGTATCTCGAAGAAGAATGCACGAAGAATCACGAGCTCCTTGGGAAAAATGGAGGTTGATTCTATGAAAGAAATGTTTTCGGGATCGGAAGAGAAATTCGGCGTGAACTATGGAAACTCTATCGGTGATGGGGACTCAAAAACTTTCGAGGCCATAGTAGAATCAAATCCTTATGGTGACGAGTTCACTGTCGTAAAAAGTGAGTGTATCGTCCACGTAGAGGAGAGAATGGGCACCAGACTCCGAATTGTAAGAAAAGAAAAAAAACTTTACGGAAGAGGCAAGTTGACAGAAAAAATAGTGAAAAAACTCACAACATATTATGGTTTAAGTATTCGAAGAAACTATTGAAAATATGAAAAAAGAAGTTATGGCTACTAATTACCATATTTTATCAACAAAAGAAGAGCCGAATCACGTAAACTGCCCCACTGGAGCCGAAAGCTGGTGCAAGTGGCAGAAAGCTATCTCTCTAGAAAAAAATCCTGAACTTGAAGATGTTACTCCGTTACTTGGTGAAGAGATGAAGCAGCATCTCTACCAATTTACAAACATTTGTCGAGCGAAGATTTACTCGAAAGATGCTTGGGTGGTCATACCCAAGACGCGAACGAGAGTTTTAACGCAACAGTTTGGCGATTAGCTCCAAAACACCTCCATTCTCGGCTCAAAATCGTTGAAATCGCAGCCTATACTGCTGCTGAGGTGTTTAATGAAGGCTATTCCTCTATTCTAAGAATTATGAATGCGTTGGACGTAATTGTTGGGACGGAGGTCAGAGCTTTCGCCGATAACTCCGACGAGGCACGGATGGAGAGGCAAAACTGGATGAGCCTTTCCTCGTCAATAGCAGCTCGTACAGCCCGAAAACAGCAAATGGAAGATCAGCTTTTCGAGGAAGTTGAAGGGTTAGTGTATGGGCCTGGAATTGCTGATTGATCAGCAAGTCACTAAAATTTATGGTTTTATCGTATTGAAACTTTAAACGCGATTATCTCGAAACTACATTTTCAAAAACTGCTCACATTGTAGCTCAAAAAGTTATTGATCAATCTCGATGCAATTTTGAGAGGTTTCTGTCTGTGATATTACCGGAAGGATAAACCTTAAGATTAAAGGATATCGGATAATTTTTTTGGGGTAAAAACTGTCGAAAAAATGGTCGAAAATTTGAACTTTTGGATAAAAAGCCTGCGTAATTTTCAATTTTATACTTTTTAAAATAATTTTATAGGTTTATCCTTCCCCTACATGTGTCAGTAATCGAAAAATATTTTTGTTTTCTATTTCAGTTGAACAGTAAAAATGTGAAAAATGGGGCATTTCTTGATGGCACAGGAAAGACGCCTGGGGGAAAAGGCTATAACGTCGCCATTTTCTTTTGTAAAAAAATGTTTTTGAGATTTTTAAATCTATAAAATCACATTCAAATTTATAAAAGATGATGCGATTATTTCATCACCCTCAAAAAAATTCACAAAAAATGGCTCATTTTCCGGAGTCTAAAGGGTTTTCCCCCCTTAAGGACTTTCGGGACAATTGTTGAATTGTTACCATTTGATTTAAATTTATACAGTAAATTCTTTCCCATATACTGAATGCACCTTCCAAATTTTAAATTGATCGTCTACACCGTTCCTATAAAATTTATAATTAAAAAAAACCTTTTTAACATAGGGAGCTATAATACAATTATAAGGTATTCCCATTTCTTTCAAGTGAGTAAATATACTGGCCATTGTAAGCGTCTGGCGCGAAGTAGTAAAAAGTGATTTTTTTTTTCACGAAGTGTTCCATACCACTCATTAGCACATTTAACCTAAATATTTGAATTGTGGAGGCCCCTCTCTTCTTAAGGCCCCGGGGCTTCAGCCCCTGTGCCCCCCCCCCCTAAATTCGGCCCTGCGTACTAAAGAGCAGCGAAAAAAAATTCCTTTCTACACAGGTCGCGCTGACAACAATCTCGCTGTGGTTCGCCGCATGGACGCCCTACTTGGTGATTAACTACGCAGGCATTTTCGGCAGCAGCATCAGTCCGATATTTACCATATGGGGATCCCTGTGCGCTAAGACCAACGCCTGCTACAATCCCATCGTTTACGCGATCAGGTACGTCGGCTCCCTCTGCGCACTGAACGAATAAATAATCAATTTTAGTAACAAATTTTGGCAATTATTGTTGTTGATATTGTTCAGTAGTTGTCCTTCATGATGACAACTATCCATTCCAGTAATTTTACTATTTTTATCATCATTAGTATTGCTGTTGTTGTTATTATTATTATTATTATTATTTCAAAATCAATTGTTTTACTATTTTTTGCTATGAAATTATTTTAACTGTTTTTATTATTATTATTATTATTATTGTATTCATTATTTAAAAAAATTATTGACAATGATCATTGCGTTTTCTATTAATAATTTTTTTTAATCGACTTATTGCCTGGGCACACACTTCCCCAGTTTGCACTGGGGAACATTCACCTACCCCCGGGGGGTTCGTTCGATCTTAATCTAGACCGGAACAATAATGCTGGGCGACACTCGAGGGTTCCGAAAGCACCTCGGCTGCCACCCACTCCAAAAAAATGCGTTAAAATCGCTCGGCGATAGCTGCTCCCTCGAGGATGAGCGGCTACCGCAGTCCATAATCGTATTGCCTGAGTAAACGGAGGGATCAATGGACGATCGCTTTATGCTTCCGACCTGCTAGCAATCGGACTCTAGGTTTGCAAACTGGTATGCCAGCAAGACTTGATACAAAAAAACTCCTTCAACCCCCGAGCGCACCGATGATGAAGACAACGAGAGTAATCCCGAATCCCCGGTGCAGACGACGTAGCTTGGCCAAGAGAGTTGATACATGAGCCGTTTCTCCTCTCCCTTTCGCGGGATGTTTACCTCGGCCGAGGCCGAGAAATTAATTATTTAAATCGTCTTTTCATCGGAATCGAGGAGGACCACATTAGGCCTATTCGCTTGAAGCGGCCCAAAGCTATGGGCCGCTATATCCAATGGACCTCCCCCCCCCCCCCTCCAGGGACGTATAGCTTGAGGTCGTCCATATAGAATAGATTGGTGACCCCGTACTTATGCTCTTCGGAAGTCCCTGCTTCGTACCCGTGTGCAGCCGGCAAGGCGACAGATACGGGTAATAGTGAGACGCAAAACAGAAGCTGACTGAAAGAATCTCCTGTGATAACCCCGCTCACGTTGCCTTCACTAGTTTTAACTGTAAAACGTGTCTTCCAGAGCAGCATGAGCTGCTTAAGGGGAGGTATCTGAGTAAACGGCGAGAAAAACAGGTAAACTTCGGGAATTTTATCGCAAAAACTAATGTTTCGATTGGATCCGGGTTTTTTTTATTAGAAAATATGTACATTGAGGTATGTTTAGGAATTTTTAAAAATAAATTCGTTGACTGGAAGCGCCGTTGTTGTGGTCAGCGTCAGACGTGTTGTTCTTCGACACGGCTTGTGGTGCCAAGGATTCCGGGCAGTCGGTTGATCTGAAACATGAAAACGCAACGGATTCTTGAAATATAATATACAAAGGAGTTCGCCTCGTAGGATTTTTTTTGAAATTTTCATTTTTGACGGAATTGCGACCGTTTTAATTTAACATTCGTTTTTCGTTCGCAATTTCCGACGATTTTGGTTGCATAAAAAAGCAATGGTTCAATCAAATGAAAAACCCCTACGTGGCGAACGAGAAAAACTATCGAAGAATATTGTATCCAAATTTGGACAAAATCGGGCAAGCCGTTTTCGAGATACATCTGGCACCGACTTTGAAAACTATGTTTCGAGATAATCGCGTTTGAAAAGTGGGTAAAGAAATGACGCGCTCGACCGTTGGGCCGATACACGATCTTTCGGTAAATTCTCCGTATAATTTTGGCGATTTCGGAATTTCAACATGAAATGTTCACACAATATTCTTCGTACTTCAAACATTAAAAAAAAAAAGAAGTTAAAATCGATTTTTCAAAAAGTATACTTCAATGCTGTTTCGAAGTTTGTCAGAAAAATTACTCGCAGGATAGAGTTATTTTTTACCTTACCGTTAATCAGCAATCCCAGGGCCATACATTGGTCCCTCCGAAGTACTCGCTGCTTCGTCAGCAATATATGGGCAGGAGGATACACTTCGGGGCTCACAGGATGGACATTCTATTTTTATTTTGAAACCAAGGCCACGAGTGGAGGTTTTCGTGATGGTCATTGTCTGTCCGCAGTCTTTACATTTCACGTGTTCACTGATAAACGAAAAAACAGTCACAAAATTCAGCAAAACGTATTCGATATCGTGTTTTACACTCGGTTCTAAATCGATTGAATTCCGAATTTTGTTGGCAGAAGCACGCACTTTACTGTCATCTTTTTCACATTCATGGCGATTCAACGGACGTTTTTTTTTTCGGAGGATTGTCTTTACGGATCTTGAACGTCGCTCTATGCGTTCTCGAGATTTTATTTCGCTGGTCTTTACGGCTCATTTTATCGATTTCACTAACGATGCACAGAATAGAAAATACTGTTCACTCCTGTAGGATAAACGATAGACTGACGCTTCGAAACAGCCCCAGGCCCCCGGAGTTATCCTACCCTTGTATACCTGCTCGCTATAACAAAAGGCTCCAGCGCGACAGCTGCAGACCTAACCGACCGCGCGCTCGACGTTCTGCCGCCTTTCGCAGAATAACCCACAACTTCAATATTGCGAATTTCTACATGAAATTTATACACAATATTCTTTGAACTACAAACTACAAAAAAAAATCGATTTTTTGAAAAATTTACTCAGGTACTTCCCCTTAATGCATCCCACTGTGTATGGACTCACCGAAAGTCCTTCGAGTGTGTGCATGATCAGTTTGTGACTGATAGTTAATGTCTTTTGGTCTTTAACGTGCAGTACCTCGCCGTAGGTCTTTAACTACACGACCCCCATTAACCCTTTAACAGCTGAGTTTTTTTGGAGCGTATGGCAAAGTTGGTACATGGTGAATCTGAATTCATGAGTACCCAATGTGAGAAAAAAATTATTCAAGAATTTTTCTACCCTCAGAAACTACCCCCAAATGAAAAAACCACCCCAATCGCTTGAAAACATCTTAATTTCATTTCCCATCGTTTATTTCTGCCAAAAATTGAGGTAAAGTCATTTCAGAACACGTAATAGGATTCTGAAGAACTTACGGATCAATCAACCCTTATGAACTACCCCTCAATTGAGAGAAATTCACCCCCAGGGAAAAAAATGTTATCATCTCATTTTCTGTTATTTTATTCTGATCTGAATCGAAATATGAGTGTTCCAGAACGCATAAGCTTATTCTGAAGGACTTACGGATAATTCGATGTTTTGTTACTGTTGGGGGTAGTTTTCAAGTCAAATTTTCTTGCTACAAATTTTTCATGTGTTTTCAAAAATTTACATGAACTGAACATCAATGAAAGCGCATTTTCAGGCGCATCACCACTGCTAGGGGTGGTTTTTGATGTTTTGTTATTGTTAGGGGTAGTTTTTGAATCGGATGTTCTTGATACAGATTCTTTATGCGGTTTCGAAAATATGTATGGGCGTATCACCATTTCTATGGGTGGTTTTCGATGTTTCGTTCCTGTTGGGGGTAGTTTTCCATTCGGATATTATTGCTACAAATTTTTCATGCGTTTTCAAAAATACTTATGAACTGAACATCAATCAAAGTGCATTATTGGGCGTATCACAGTTGCTAGGGGTGGTTATCGATATTTTATTACTGTTATGGGTAGTTTTTGATCCGGACCTTTTTGCTACAAATGTTCGATGTTATTTCAAAGCACACACTTGAGATCGCGACTCTAAAAAAAATTTTGCCTGAAAGTTATACTCATTTCTCATTTTTTCGCAATTTTCGCACTTTTTGACAAGGTGTGAAATTGAAGGGGTGCAACCTTTGCGTTTGTCGAATTTTTTATGATTAGATGCATCCTTCATCTTCAAAATGCGATCTTAACGATGTCGATATGTTCATTTTTCTGGAAGTTACGATTTTTCAAAGTAGGTGGGACGTATGTGTCCCACCAGCCGTTAAAGGGTTAAGTCCGGGATCGGGATACGCCCGATCAACGCGAGATCGTGCATGCACACACATTCTCTCTCAGTTTACACCTAGGATTTGAGGCCTGGATTGCAACTACTGATCAATCCAAGCATCTTTCCAAAGCCCTAACAGCTCAGCAGGCTGCTGCCCGAGCTGATAGGTTTGTGACTGACAGTGTCAAACGCCTTCTGTGCCGGGATTCGATGACGTTTTAGCGACAGTTTTCGTTATCGTTAGCTAGCGAAAGCCATTGAAAGGCGCCCCCCTTCTATAATTCTCCCTTCTGATTAATTCTGTAATCCTCCATGCGATTGGCTGTCGCTACTTAACGATAACGAAAACTGTCGCTAAAACGTTAGAGAATCCCAGCACTGGTAGTCTATTCAAGCGACGGAAAGGTTACGCTTTTGCTGGACCGCGTCTTGCGTGGAGCAGCGGTACACCAGCAGGTTCTTTGACAACCTCCCGCCCCCTCTTGAATCACATTTATTGGTATATCTCTCTCCATGCAGGCTTGATCTCGCGCAGGAAACACTCATAGAGTATGTTCGTAAAGATATTGCAGAGCGCATTCAGAGACGTTATCAGGCGTAGTTCTCCGGACGAGACAGATCCCCTTTTTGGGGGAGTAACACCGTCTTTTCCACTGTCAACCACCCAGGGATTGGCACCGTCCTAACAATGGACGACGAGAAAATACGGGCCAGATATTTATGGGTGCATGTGAATTTCTTCCACCAGAAGATTCTGATCCCATCCGGGCCAGAAGCGGCGAGGTTCCTGATGCTACTCAGGGCCGCCTCCACCTTACCTCGCGTGACTGGAAGACAGTCGCCACGCCGACTCGGCTGTTTCCGGCAAAATGCGACGAACCGCCCCACGTAATGCTCCTCCACAAGATAAAGGATAGCTTTGTTCAATGTGTGGTGACGGCATTTCAGTTCCGAGCTGATTTTTCGGATTTTCCATGTTGACGCCCTCCCCGCCGTATTGAATAATCCTATCACACACTGAACACGGAATGCCTGCCTCCGCGCTTCGTTAATCTTATTCTGGAGCTGCGCGACGCGCTGCCGGGTCTTGACCACGAACGCTGCTTTGTCATTGCGTGACCGAAGTCTCGCCTCAACAGCCGCGTGATACACAGCCCAGTTCAAGCTGAGGAGATCAGCGGTCTCCGGAATTGCTGTTGTAAGGGAATCATTTTCCGCTTCTAGGCAACCAGACTGAAGAAAAAATTTCCCAGTGATTCTCTGCCTTCTTGGTCCCCAGTCCGCTGTCAAATCGACGCGCCAACGGGGGGTGTCTGACTTCCGGGGGAATTGATCCTGCACCCGGCCAGCACTGTTTCGCGCGGAAGAGCTCCCGCTGGACAGCCGCGGTGGTAATAGAAGAAGATATAGCCTTGTTGTTGCAGGCGGGCGGCCTTATCTTACAGATGCCTTTGCGAGAGGTGTGCAAGCTCTGGGTGCAGTTGGCTCCACAGGGTTTGCAGCCTCGCCATATAGCTCCGCCGCGACGGCCTGCAATCCCTCCAGCAGCGGATGAGGTCCTCCTTAAGTACCTCCGTCCACTCGAGGCGCCGATTTCGAGCCGTGGATCCTATCCGGGGGCCCCTCCCAACTAGTCTTTAGTCCCCATCCAGTCAGAGGGACCGGTTTGTAGGGGGCTTGACTAGGCTGACTAGTAACCTAGTTTTCGGCGTCCTAAATGGTTGGCCTGGCACGCCGGTGGCTATTACGAGGGAGTGTTGTTGCACTCACCCGGACGATGGGCACGCCAGCTTCTCTACGCCTTCCTCAGCGCTACAATTTTATTATTTTTATCATCATTATTATCGCTTTTATTATTATTATTTAATAAATGAAATTATTTTTATTATTATTTAATAAATGAAATTATTTTTATTATTATTTAATAAATGACATTTTTATTATTATAATTATTATTGTTATTAGTGTAATTATTCAATATTTGTATTTGGCATTATAATGATTATACTCGTTTGCAAATATTTACAGTCACCCAAAATATCGCGCGGCACTGAACGAAAAACTACCGATTTTCGTGTGCGGATCAGTCGACAAACCGGGGGCCGCACCGGCTGCTGACAGTCAAACTACAACAACGAACGATGGAAAGGCTTGAATAATATCAGGTAATAATCACAACGTCGAAATCACTATCGCGAGTCCCTTTTGCCCGCTGCATAAGATGGATCGAAATAACAAACGAACAAAAATCAACGAAGCAAGAAGTACCAATTTTATTTCAGCGTGATGAGAAAAGCAAAAAAGAACGAAAATAAGAAAAAACATTCGAGTCCCGTAATAATTGATCGCGCAAGAGGCTATGAAGTTTTCCCATTTGCAGAACTTGAATCCTTTGTTTTGTACAGCTCGTCCATACACGTCAAATTCCGGCATGAAAAATCACGAACTCCTACGGTTGATAATCTCTCTCTCTCCTTCCACTGACTTGTGTTACCTATTCCTCGATTCGATTTATTGTCCGATTGAAAATTGCAACGCGTTTTACGTTTCGTTTTTAGTTGCGCCATATGGCGCGATGATTTTAATTGACAAAAAAATGAGAAAAATTGTTCGATTTATCGATGTTCAATAAAAATTGTTTGGCGCAATGGAAAGAAAAGGAGGAAGTGGAGTGACGTGTTTTGTAGCAACCTGTAGCGCGGCTGAGTGCGCAAGCTTTGATGCGACGCCGCGAGGCGGCCGCCTGTGCGATCATTCGCGCAAGCGAGACAACGAGACCTAGACTGCGTATAGAGACACTCTTTTGTCTACTAAATTTCCCTACAGAATCATTCGAACGAAGCTTGCGTTAATACCTTTTTTTCTGTTACTCGCAGAAAATTGTTCGATTTATCGATGTTCAATAAAAATTGTTTGGCGCAATGGAAAGAAAAGGAGGAAGTGGAGTGACGTGTTTTGTAGCAACCTGTAGCGCGGCTGAGTGCGCAAGCTTCGATGCGACGCCGCGAGGCGGCCGCCTGTGCGATCATTCGCGCAAGCGAGACAACGAGACCTAGACTGCGTATAGAGACACTCTTTTGTCTCCTAAATTTCTCTACAAAATCATTCGAACGAAGGCTGCGTTAATACCTTTTTTTTTGTTGCTCGCAGAATTTATTTAACATTACAAAACAAAAATTCAGATACAACATCATCGTCGCAGATGTCATGCGAGCGATCGGGTATCGATGTTTTTTTTTCTCATCGCTACCCTCCATAAACGCTCCTTCGAAAAACTTCTGGTTGGTTTGGGTCCGCAACGATTGTGAGACACTCGATCCATGCTGTTCGAGTGACAAACGACTCGGGTCGTGGTGCGTACGCGAGTCGTAAATTCGCAACGATGGCCGAATCCTCGCAATCTCATTAGATCCGAACTTGTATTTGTCTCTTCGTCGGAGCTCGAAGTGAGTGCGATCTCGAACCTTTTGCAAATCCATTGGTAACGATCAAATCCCGTGGGTGTGAAGGAAGCATCATCGAAGGTACGGAGATATCACCGCGGGCAGAATATGAAACCTGCGCGAAGATCCGCTTCGTATTTACACATTGTTGCCGGGTGATGATCCTTCATTGTCTTCTGCTTGTTCTCCATCGGTGGTTCACGCGTCGATAGTGGCCGCGTTGGTATCGCCCGTTCCATCTTGATGACTCGTCCTCTCTACGCGGCGGGCTTCTCGTTTTCGGTAACGGTCGTCATACCGGAAGCGGTCGATGTGGCGTCACCAGCGTACCCGCGCTCGCTGGCGCAAGCCAGAGATGGGAATCGCTCGAATAGCGCCGCCCGATACTTCGGATGGCTGTGGACAGCGCAAAGACGTTTTAGCGAAATTCGAATCCCGACCAGGATGCCAAGATCGTAGCAAAAAAATTCGCGCCGATACTAGTTCCGAAAGTGTTGGATCACCTGATGCCGTAAACGATCGGATTGTACACGGCGTTGGCCTTCGCGAAGAGAGAGCCCCAGATGGTGAAAAGGGGGCTGATCTTCCCGGACTCGAAGACTCCGGCGTAGTTGATGACCAGGTAGGGAGTCCAGGCCATGAACCAGAGGGAGATTGTCATCAGGGCCACCTGGCGATTCATTACCCATTTTGTTTGAAATTATATCTAAAGAAATAAGTTACCGGAGACGAATCTCCAGTGAGTTCCGGTCAGGAATTCTTTACCGGTTCATCAGAGCGGCGGGATCAGAGAATTCAGAATAGCCAACCGAGGCGCGCTTCGATATTGCTGGGATATCGGCATTGGGGAACTTTTTGAGGTTAGATCTTTAAAACGTTTGTATCCTACAGGCAAGGTGCGATCCGACCCGAAGTCGTCCGTGATCTCTTTTTGGTATACAAGATGGCGCAGTGAATCAAGATGGCGAAGCGAATAAAAACGGCTTAAAGGAAGAGACTTTCGTTTACCTTCGCGAGCTTACACTCGGCGCTGGTGTTCGCGTTCTCGGATGACCTGAGCGAAGCAACGTTCATTTTCTTAGCCTGTTCCCGCATGTTTTTCTCGTGAGCAGATACAGCAGCGATGATGAAGTAGTAGCTGTAGATTATGAGGAAGAGAGGCAAGTAGTATACGAAGATGCTGTATATCAGGATGTACGACCTCGAGAGCCACTCCTTATTGAGGTAGTCGGTACCACAGGCGGTCATGTTACCCTCCGGCACATAGCTGAAAAATTTTCAATCCGCGTATGAAAGTATATCGCGGGCTCGATCGTGTGTTTGCGACGGATCATCGAGAAATTTACCGATTCCATCCGAACATCGGAGCAAGAGTCCACAGAATAGCAAATAGCCAAATTAATGCGACTCGAAGAAGAGCACCGTTGATGGTCATCGGTTTGCCGGCCAGACCCTTAACGATTACATTGTATCTGTCGAAAGCGATCATCGTCATAGTCCAGATGGAGCCACATCCGAACAGGGAGCCAAACATAGCGTAAATCTCGCACATCAAGGGTCCGAACACCCACGTCTCGTAGTAGCAGTTAATGACCTGTATTGAACAAAAACTTCTTTGTACAAGTTCTCAAAAGCAAGACGACAATAAAGCTTTATTTTCACTGTCAAGAGAAGTGTTGCGGTTGGCTTTGTTCAGCGACCGCGAAAAATGTTGCCCAACAAGGTCAACCAATGCTCGTGCGCACTTGCCAGGTTTCCGTTTATCTATGTTTTATGGATCTAGATCGCCGATGGCACTCGAAAACGTATTATTTTTCGACTATGAGCTCACCATGGGTGGCGACATGGTGAACATCATGAGGAAGTCGGAGAAGGCGAGATTGATAACCAGGAGATTGCTCGGAGTGCGCAAACTCTTGGTCGAGGAGAATATGTAGACGACCATGCCGTTGCCGATGACAGATGTGAGGCCCAGACAACCGATGACGAAGCCGAGAATCGCGTGCCACAGAGGATTCATCGGTGGGAATTGATACCAATGTGGGTCGATCATATGGAGCATCTCTGGCGGCACTTTGTCCACCACGGTCTGGTTACCGAATCCGCCGCCTTGCGCGGCGTAGCTGTACGCCGCGTAACTGGGTCCCGACATCGCTGACATTTTTTAA
Source organism: Ophion ventricosus (assembly GCA_963932345.1). Lineage (NCBI taxonomy): Eukaryota > Metazoa > Arthropoda > Insecta > Hymenoptera > Ichneumonidae > Ophion > Ophion ventricosus. The sequence goes on from OZ010724.1 coordinate 5,094,847, forward strand.
AAACTGAAATCAACTGCCACAATGAAACGTTGCTGTAAAACTCGCTCACTCTTACAGTTCTCAAAGATACCCGTTTCTTTTTTCGAACAAAAGACGGGCGGCCCTTTTTTAAATTCAAATGTTCGACAGTAGCACCGGTCTCGTAATCTCCGGTTCATCACCATAGCGACGAAAGTAGCGCTACGTTCTTCCTTTCAAAACGATTCCTTTCGAATTCCTCGTTCGAAACGAAGGCACCGAGCGCTCGTCGATTCTTTCATTATTTGAGGTGGCTACCGCGGCATCGCGAACGACTCTTCGCAATGTTTCTCCCAGGTCGTACACAACGCGATCTTGAATACTTTTTGGGAATCACACGGCGGATCGGTGCCTTGTTCCGGTCGATATTCCGCTTACCTTTGGTAGTATCGCTCCCGCGTTGTTGGAGAAAATCGTTGTCTTTAACGAACTATTCCAAGCACGTTATGATCGATGTGAAAATCGCGACGTTGACGATCGTCGTTGTGATAAAAGTAGAATGGATCCGCGAGGGTTTGCAAAATGTTAACCTTTTGTTGTTGTTGCTGTTTCTTGTTGTTTTGCAAGTTGCAAGAGGAATTTAACAAAGGATAGGTAGCTATGTTGGTGTACGTGGCTCGGACCACTGTCGGATGCGGCTCGAAGCTACAGCCCCGCAGTTCCGTTTAAATATGCACGGTCTCCAGGACGAACGAACCCTCATATGTACCCAACCACCCCTTCCATTTCTCACCGTAGATGCTTCGATTGGCACGGCTCATTTCTAAGTCGCCAAACAGTCTTAAGACGTCGCTTATTGAGTTATCGAGGATTTGAGGAATATCTTGTATACGAACACCCGATGCTTGCCGACAAACCGAAGACCCACGACTGCGCCTCGTATACACGCGCCTGTACACAAGTACACGGTTACTTGCAACGTAAGAAATCCCTAATCTACTTTCTTTCCCTCCTTATCTTTCCATTCCACTCTAAACACATATTTCCTCGGACTTTCATTTGTTGATTTTTATCCTGCACACGTGACTTCCGAAAAATCGAATGTCACGGGCTTTTGAAGTTGATCATCTTTATTGTCAATTTGACTTCGAACTTTTTTTACGAAAAGTGTCTTTCTAATAAACTCTATTTTTTTACAGATATACATTTTGTTCCCGTATGTATGTGTACGCTTCTTAATAAAATATGGTTTCTTCAACAAGCTAACATGTGACATATCTTCAATGTGTCAAGCATTGGCAAAGGATTATAAAGGTTCAATTGTTATTCAATATTGATGATCCAATTGACGGAGAGCTTTGTAATTTTGCGCTTGCATAAATATTGTACTAAATGAAAATTGAATCTGTCATGGACGGCTGAATGTCAAGTAGAATCTTTTTTTCTCGAAACGGAACTTTCGAAATTCAAACTATAATCTGTATTCCGTATACTATATATATAACTTTCTTATTCATTTAATTAATTTATTATTAGTAATGTTTTTAAATTATTCATTTATTACCTGTATTTATCCTTATTTAATATATATGCATAAGTATGAAATGATATGCGCTGCATAGCCGGAACTAATTTACGACATCGGGACGGTCAGTTTCATCGAATAGACAAATTTATCGTTATGAGGCTTATGTGGTCGAAGCGACGCCAGCGGCCCAAAACCAGTACTCCAATTTCGACAATTTCGGTCCCCTTTTTTCCAACGTCTTCGCATCGAGCCCTCCACCGCGCCGATGGTCGGTCTTCCTTGTTTTTAAATTTCGCGCGCTCGCGAACGCGCAGTGTCGTTACTCGCGGCGCGCATAGGTTAACGCAAAACAAGCCTCACCTGCGGCGCGCTTTGACGCGCCTTGTGTGCGGTGGGGGGGGGGGGAGGTGCACCTCATCCATGTCAACGAATTCAGACGTACATAGAAGGCCAGTTCTTACGGGCGGCCTGAAGACAAGTATTCTGCGACCCAAACTGCCGCGTGGTGGCGTGACGAGCGAACAGCTGTCACGGCGCAGGGGGGGGGGGGCGGAATGAGACCTATCTCTCTCTTACACATTGCGGAGCGAAAACACTCTTGAGCTAAGAGCTTTGGATCGAAATTTTCCAAAATTTGTCTTTTTTAGCAAAAAAATGAAACTACTTTGCGAGAAAAAAATCGTACGAAACTTTTTGAAAAACAAAAAATGAAGCTTTTGTTACCCCTTTCACGTTTAGAATGGATAAAAATGATAAAAAAAATTTCTATAAGTTATGCGCGCAATTTTCGAAGGTCGAAGAATAGCCGAGAAACCGTCACTTACAAAAGGCCGTACCGGGTCGAAAAAAAATCATAAAAAATATTTCAAAAAAGCGAAACAAAGCTGGATATCTTCCCTTCAAAACGCCGTATATTAAATTTGGCTATCGTTTTTTTTTTTTGATGAAATATAAGAAATAAGAAACATCGCCTGGTTTATTCAAACATTTGAGCGGTAGTGGATATATACATATATATGTATATATATATATGTGTGTGTGTGTGTGTGTGATTCTGATATAAAAATATATATAACAAAACGACGGAAATATTTTTTTATGATCAAGGATGATCAAGAATTGTCCAACGAATCATCTTTAAAAAAAAAGCACATTCTGGGGACTTGATCCCTCGCCCTTCGGAGTTTCATCTGTTGACTCTGCTCTTATGCCTATAAGAGCTAATGTGAGAGTGGTATCGATACAACTGTATACAACACGTGAGCGGGCTTCTATTCAGGGCTTACTATTTAAGAATATTTTCAAGTAATGAATAATTTTTTACACAAACAGCACTAAATAATTTTGCAAAAAAATGTTGGCTACGAAATATAATTACAACCGTTCGCACTTGTTATCATCGAATGTTGGTTATCCCTGCTATAACCAACATTCGTGGAATTAATAATTATTCACCTAAATATTTCAGATTAAATGATATTATAAAAGAATTTGCGCATAATATTATTTTTTAGCTTTTTCAAGCGATTTTTGCCATTTGTGATCCGAGAATTCAAAGTACATCGTACAATGTTTCATTATTTCTCCTAATAACAAAAAAAAAGACGTGACATGGAAAACGATGAAATTACAAATTAGGATTTTTCCGCTTTGAGTTTCGGCATCCCCCGTAGACATATAAATCGTTAGTTTGCATTTTCAAAACTTATTTAAAAACCAAAAAGTTAAAGAACCCGGCGGCCTGACACAAAAACTCGACTCAGCGGCGAATCGTTGCAAGAGCGGAGAAAGGGGTCTTATGGAACTGTGCGATAGTGAAACAAAGAGAGAGCGCTAGCGAAACGAGAAGGTGCAAGAGAGAGCGAGCGTGTCCCCAGTGAGAACGACCGCACGTGTTCCCAGCGCATAATACGTATAAGAGCAATCAGGACACAATGATGCCCCCAGCGCATGCATATATCTATAAGGTTAAGCAGGACGCCGTAATGTCCCCAGCGTTTAAGCCTACGAGAGGAAGCGAGAGCGAACATGAAAACTGCCGTCAGTGCCGCTATTCGAGAACTAACGCTGGGGGCTGCCCCCAATAAAGTCGGCACATTATATCGTTATGGACTACTTTCTATATACGTCTGAATTCGTTGTCTATGTTGACCCGCGTTCCACATTGACTTATCGTCTACCTTGATGTCCCTCGTCATATTGTTTTGTTTATAAATTTTACGCAAATGGAGAACGGAGTTAACGCGGCGGGGAATAATTGCGTGAAAATTGTTTGTCCGTGTGCCGACGAGCTAAGCGTCATTGTGAACAATGTGAGATGCGAGGAGTGCGGTTTGACGTTCAGCAACGAGCCCCGTCTTCGTATGCACGTGCTGAAAATTCACGAGCACAAGAATCTAAAGAAAAACATCAAAGAGGACGTGCGTTATCACTGTCCCGAGATTATGTGCGTTTACGCACTCAAGTCGCAGCGTTACTTTACGACGATGAAATATCTTAAACAGGTTGGTTAACGAAATCCGAATGGAATGGAATATCAATTTTGTTATTCGTTGAGTAATCTGAATGATGCATGAGATGATTGCGTATGAAACTGCCCATTTTTTAAGAGAAAGAAAGGGTAACGTTTTGGTAGAAAATCGACCAACTGGTTTATTCAAAGTATTTCCCGTTGGAACAGATAAACTTGACACATCTTTCGCCTAATGATCGGATGCCACGCAGGAAGAATTCGGCTTTAGATTCAATCCTGACTGGAGTGTCTCTAGCCATTTCTTGACTCCTTTGTACAGGGTGAAGTGTCTAGCTGTGAGCACAGGCTACATCGACTGGAAAAAAATGGTAATCGGAAGGAGCATCGTCTGAGGAATTAGGCAGATGGGAGAGGATTTCCCAGTTTACTCCTTACAAATATTCCGAACTTACGTTCGGCGTGATGTTATTGCGGTGCAAACTCAACTCGCCATGGTGATTCTTCCATCCCTTTTCTGGTGCAGTACAACGCATCGGTTGCAGTCAATAACAGTCCCCACTGAAGTCTACCCCTGCTTTCAACAGCTCGAGATACACAATTCTTTTGGCTGGTTTTTCACAGCCCTTATTGTCCACAGAGGAGTCACCTCTTCGAAAGTGGCAAAAGTACTCTTTGCACGTTGTACTCGATGGAGCTTGGTTAGCATATGCTTCCTTTAGCTGACAATACCGTTCTATAGGAAATTTTTTCACCAGGAAATAACGGAGCGTAACTTGCTGCGAATGGAAGTTTCCTGGAACAAAACTTGCTATTGTAAAGACAATTAAAAAAGATTATGTGAATGTGTCGCACAAATGTCACGTATGGCGTTTTAGTGGGATTCTACATACCTATAATCTTGCATATTGCTAACTTTTAGTGCGAGAAAATAATGCACCTAACACCATCTATCGATGGTCTTGAAGTTTGCATAGTTGGAATGCAACAGAATTGTATTTTTTTTTTTCGTATTCCTGTATTTTTTTTACACATTTAGGCTACAAAAGTTCCTGAAACATTTTTGAGAAACCTTATTAAACATTTGTAACCTAAAACTGCAGGTAAAGTCTTAAGAATAGAATACTATTAGGTATACTCTCCCATCTTTCCCAGCGTTATTCTTTTCTTCATTACCTTTTTTCTTCTTCCAGCATTACTTGAAGGTACACGCAGCAAAGAAATTCGCGTGTATGCAGTGCGACAAGAGTTTCTCCACCGAGGCGGCGAGGCTGGCTCATCTCAGGATATGTGGGTTACAATTCACGTGCAATTGTCTAAGGAACTTTGGCACTTACGAGGCGCTGTTGACGCATGGAAAGCGATCGGGTCATGCGATAGACGAAAAGTACAAGAGGACACTGGTGTAAGAATTTTCTTTCGTATGCGAATACGAATTGATTCGGAATTTCGAAGAAGATACAACGCGTTTGGTCTCGAATTTACAGCCGCAAACAACTAGCCAAGAGTCCGCTGGTTGCGAGAACGTGCCGCCACCAGGTAGCGTCGTTCCAGCGCGGTAATAAACCCGTGTCGATACTGCCGAACCGTACGAACTGTTCGTATCCGGGAATGAGGACGACCCTGGACGTGGCAGTGCAGACGGATGAGGTAAAGCGTCCCAGGAGGATACTGGGTAGTCCGACGAAGGCGTGCAAGCGTCGGGAGTCGCGCGAGACCCAGACGAGCCCATCGTCGCGGGAGAAACGCACTCGCAAAACGGCCGAGACCCAAACGTTCCGGGGCGACACGCAGACGAGCGACAAATCCTCCGCAGCTATAGTCAACGAGTTTACGACGACGAGGAAAGTGGAGCGAGCCTCGTTCGTCAAGGAGCTCATATTGCACGAGAATTTCACGCCGGAAAATTTATTCCCAACGAGCCCGTTGGTGATGCGTCACATCGTTGCGCTGCAGGACTTTTGGGAGGAGAAGAACGCGAGCCTGGGCACGCAAACGAGCCCCGATAAGGACTTCCTCGAGGCGCTCAGCGACAGCGTGACCCAAACCGATCTTGCCTCAGCGTTCTACAATCACGACGTACAAACCAATTGCTTGAACATGGTCGAGAACTCGTGTTATCCGTTCGACACGCGAGACCGTGTCTCGAGGTCCGATCCGATGCTGACGATTGGCGAGAGCTTCGCCGATCGTTCCAGCAGCAGCATTGAGACCCAAACCGAGCTCGCCTTCCGCTCGTTCAATCGGCAAGACAATATCTTCGACGCCAACGCGGCAAGGAACTTTGCCCTCAGCTCGAATAACGAGACCCAAACGACCGAAAATTTTGACGACATCGAACAACTGCTCTACAGCAACACTTGCACCCAAACTTGCAACGACATACTGCCCTCGGATCTTGGACTATCGGACATACAGACGCAAACAGCTTGGCCCGAGCTCGACGGCGACGCGACCATTACTGCCGAAACTCAGACCGGAAACGAACACGACTCCAGGAACGGTGTCGAGTCCACCATCGCAACGTCCTGCAGATCCTGGCTCAACACCCGCATCAGCCATACCGAGACGCAGACCGATCTTCTCAGCATATTCGACGAATTCACGTAGAGCCGAATCAAGAGTCAACGCTAGTCCCGGGGGACGAAAAATCTTCCTTGCAACTCTCAATCCCAACATCGAGACGATTTGTGTTACGAAATATTTTGTTTGTTTCGTCGATTTTATTGTTGCCCTACATCGGAGTAACGATACAAAAATATTTCGATAACATTAAAAAACAAAAAAAGCGTTCCACAATTTGCGGGGGGGGGAGGATTAACCCTTACAAAATATTACACGATACTTTGTGTTCCTGTTTCGTCTTTTTGTTTTTTATCGACTAAACCTTCGAGTGATATTCGTCGTTTTGTCTCCACGTGCCGAAGGAGAAACTTGCCCTCGTGTCCGTTGGTTTTGCACACGAATAAAAGAAAAGACAAAAATGATCCGTATCTGATGAAACGCTGAAATCGTTACACAGCAATAGTACGTACCGAGCTTTATAAATAATTTCCTATGTACATTGATACGCGGCCCCTACAGGGTTGTCCCCCTTGTTGCATCAATCAGCAAAAATCTTTCGGTTTAAGTTCAAGGTCGTCAACTTTAAGTGCGACACCCTCTCGATATTAGCGGTGAATATGATCTCCACCTTGAGTGATCTGATGTCGTTAAGACATACAAAAGTACAACAAAATAAATAACAAATCTCTCAAGTCCAAATAAAGAGGAAAACAAAAGCCGAAGCACTTTAACGGACGATTATCAGTAGACTATTTCTTTTTTCCCCCGTTATTATAGCCAAAGCTGTGAGAAGCGACTTTTCAGGAACTTGACCTTAGGAATTGCCGAATTCATAGAGGAAGGTGAAAGGGGGCACGTGTGGCATGTGCATCAATAGTTCTTGAGATTACCCGCTTGGAGCAACACGCGGGGCGGGGAAAAGAAGCGTTCACAACGCCGGCCCAGCAGCATTTTCTTCCTCAAAGTCCGGCAAAAAGTCTTTGGTTCTGTCCTCTATTCTGTCGACGTTCTCCAGCGCGGATGCCATCGCTTTCAGATTGTTCACGCCCGACATCAATTGTCTGTGGGAAGGTACGGGCACGTCATTTGGTAACAATTCCAAATTGGAGTCAAGGTAGTAGTCTCGCCAAGGCGTTTTTCTATATTTTTTTTAATTTTTAGGACGCTACTAAATGATTACCTGCAATATTTCAAAAGGATTCTCCGTTCCGTTTTCGAGATATTGGTAATCAAAGATTGCACGGTTTTACACGTGTTCTTATGGGGAGCAGTGAAAAATTTCACATTGCACGCAATAACTTCGAAACTCTTCTACAGATTAAAAAAAAAATTGACTTTTTGTCCTCTGTCCTTTTGACAATGACAGAGGAACATACGACGAAGTGGGTAAAAAAAATTCATGAATTTTGACCGCCTAGTTTCGGAGATATAGCGATTCAAATTAAGCAATGTCTAACGACGCTAGCGCAACGAAGCAACTGGAGCAGATTAGAACTAGATTACAGTAGTATGTGCATATCCGTATACGCAGAGTATCTACGTATTAGTAGCCGGAATGGATAGCCTGATATAAAAGTGAGTGCTAGGTAAACATTAGGCGTTTTCATCATTATAAGTTTTCACATCCCGATAAGATGTACAACCTACGTTATAAGGTTATTTCGCAATATTTCGAAGCTTTCGTCGCTTGAGCGGAAAATAAATTTTTCAACGTGACTGTGGCGAGACTACTACCTTAAGAGGATTTCTGTGAAGGGCCCATGACTGTTGTTTTTTAATTCTTTTTCAATAACAACAAAACTTGGCAAGACTATCAGGTAAAGACCCGACCCAGTCGTACCAATGCTCTCATCAGACAATATAAAAAATCGACCTCTTCCTTGAGCCCCAAGAAGACCCATGAGAGAAACTTAAGCACTAACCTGAGCGAGAGCTCGGCCGATGTGGCAGCCACCCGCAACTCGGCACTCAGCTCCTTAATTCTCCTTTCCGTGCCCGGGAGACGGTAATCGGCCCCACCTGCTCCTGCTATGCTCCTCAGCTCGTGATTTTCCGAGCGTAGACTCGACACCTCGGCCTGCAAAGCAAAACGAGCCAGATGCTTTCCCGAATTGTTCAAAGTATTAAACAAATATGAAGATACACAAGGAACTCACTATGAGCGCTTTCACTTGCTGCTTGAGTAACGTCACCGCACTTTCGGCGTTGGTGGCTCTCTTCTGCAAATAGAAAAAGCCAATCGTGATCAATCGAATGACTAGTTGAAGTTCACCGATCCATTTTAAAAACTTGACTTTTTTTACGTAGATACGCCCGAGTTCGAGACGAACAAAAATGAATCTCTGCATTGCGAATTAAGAAGCAATTTATCGAAAGAAAGAAATTCGTCGTACCGTGCTCCTCTGGAGATTCACTTCGACCTGTTCCATCGCTTTTTCCAAGTGCGCCGTCTCATCCTGGTCCACCGCTTTCCTCGAGGCCAGTTCTGCCTTGAGCGATGCTATCCTGCATTGGATGGAAGCAAAGTTGAATCCATGTATATAATTAAAGAAGAAAAATAGCCGCACAAGGTAAAATAACTAATTTTAATCGTTGAAAGTGAATGGATCTGATGTCATAAGTACGTCATCATTTTGTCGCTTAAGTGCCGCCTGGCGATTTTCAGTTCGTCCCTCAATCTCTCGTTCTCCAATGCTAAGCGCTGCAAAGTTAAAAAAGAAAAAATGAGATATTTCAATACGACAAAAAAAAATTTTGCAAATCGTATACATATTAAAATATAAATTATTTTTAAATACCTAATATATAATACATATATATACAAAAGAATTAAAGGAACAGAAATATTCTTCAATTTAAAAAAAATGTTTTTTGAAACGCTGAATCTGTGTGAAAAATGGTCGTTTCGGAATGAAAAAAAGAATTTTGAAGCTTCGAGTGTCTAGTTTTGAGATCTTTTGGCAAACATTTTTTGTGAGCTACGGTTATCGCGCAATCATAAGAAATAGCGCGAGACAAAATTGTTTGTTTTTTTTTTTCAAGGGTCCACAGGCTCGGGAAAATTTTGTTCAGTTAAATCAATGCATAGGTCTGTTAGCTTGTTTATTCAGCTTCAATTTGCTTTTTTCTTAGGCTTTCTGCGCACATTTTTTGCTGAGATATCCGACTTTCAATGAAAAAAGATCCTTTTGTCTTTGATCATCGATATCTCAGCAACCAATGATCGCACAGGGAATTAAAGGGCAGTTTTGAAAACTTGAATACATTTTCTACAAGACCCTTTCATTAATTTTTGAAAAATGTTTTTGTTCGCCCTTAACATTGATTTTCAAAAAGTACAAAAAAAAAATGACTTTTTATGGTTTTTCAGTAAATCTACAACTACTTTGCAAATATTGATGGAAAGACTAATGTTGCCGGGTTTTTTTCAGCTTAATGTACTCCCAATAGCCCTGTAAATTTCTAAATGGATCAATCGAGCCGTTTTTCAAGAAGATTGGTCAAAGTTTTACGAAACAATTAAAGGAACAAGTGTATTGTTCCTCAACATCGTGTAATCATCGTTCAAATGAAATGACAAATTTTTTTACGACTTTTTTCACAACTTTGCACTGGTTCCTTGTTAAATTTGAGAAAATAATGGTTTTTGTTTTTTTTTTATTTGTAAAACATTTCAAGAAACAATACTGACTCACATTAGACACGATTCGGTCTTTGCGTACCATAATTTCACTCTTTAATTGCATTAATTAAAAGTTGATACCCCTAAGTTGTACTGACTCACATTAGACACGATTCGATCTTTGCCTACCATAAATTCAATCTTTAATTGCATTCATTGAAAGTTGATACTCCTAAGTTGTATTCACTACTCGATCTGAGAACATTTATGGGATTAATTCTCGGTATTTTCTGCAAAGGTTATTAGGGCTACAAAAAAAGCTTTTTCAAAACTCATATTTTTTTCAGAAGAAAATATGTGTTAGTATTGTGCCCTGAAATGTTTTGCAAATTGAAAAAAATTAAAAGTCAAATTTCTTGTTGCAATTTTTCGAAAAAAAAATTCTAAATTTTACAAGTAACTAATGCAAAGTTGTGAAAAAAGTCGAAAAAATTGGTTTTTTCATTTTGATGATGGTTACACGATGTTTAGGAACACTTGTTCCTTTAATTGTTTTATAAAACTTTGATCAATCAGTCCGGGAAAACATTTCGATGGACCAATTTGAAAATATACAGGGCTATTCGGGGTACATTAGCTGAAAAAAAAACCTGTAAAAATTAGTCTTTCCATCAGTATTTGTAAAGTAGTGGTAGATTTACTGAAAAACCATAAAAAAGTCATTTATTGGACTTTTTTCAGATTGTTAAGGGTGAAAAAAAAATTCTCATAAATCAATGAAAGGGTCTTGTAGAAAATTTATTCCAGTTTTCAAAACTGCCCTTTAATTCCCTGTGCGATCATTACTTGCTGAGATATCGATGCTCAAAGACAAAAGGATATTTTTTCATATTCAAAGTCGGATATCTCACAAGGGGACCTTGCCAGGCACGCGATCGATTTCGGGACGTCCTTTCAGGTTAGTGTAGGGTTCGGTCCCAAGTGTCACCCCCTGCCACCGTTCACCCTGGTGGGCCCTCGTTTTCGCAAAATCGACCAAACAAAATTTGTGTAACGCTTTTTGAACCTCGAAAATAACAAGAATTTTCGAAGCGGCGCAATAGCCTAGCGGTTAACCCAAGACCCCAAGGTTTTGGGTTCGAGTCCTGCTACCGCTATTTTTTTTTTTTTTCAATCGAAACGTGTAAACCTTATTTTTATTTATTTACTTTAATTTAAATCCAACTTTTTTGTATTGCGTTTAGAATTCTCGCCCGCGCGATTGTCAACACCGTTTCAAAAATTTTGTATATCCAATTTTTTTTCTTATATTCTTCATCTAGTTTGTAATTATTGCTTACTTTTTTTATTATTCTTATATTTTTTCTTTGTTTAAATTAATTATCTTCTGTAAGTTGATATTTTCGTCTGTATTAATACAATTATTATTTTATTTAGACTTTTCATTTGAATTTTTGTTTTCTGATTCTTTTTTTCGTTTACATACACTTTCCCACATAATGTGAATATAGTGTTTTGTATTTTCATTTAATTGACAGAGCGATACTTTTTTCATTTCCTCATATTAACACTAATAGAAGTTAATAGAAACAATAAAAAAAAAGTAAGCAATAATTACAAACTAGATGAAGAATATAAGAAAAAAAATTGAATATACAACATTTTTGAAACGGTGATTACAATCACGCGGGCAAGAATTCTAAACGCAATATAAAAAAGTTGGATATAAATTAAAGTAAATAAATAAAAATAACGTTTACAAGCGTTTCGACTGAAAAAAAATAGCCGTAGCAGCAGCGTACTAGCCGAAGACCTTAACCGCTAGGCTATCGCGCCGCTTCGAGAATTCTTGTTATTTTCGAGGTTCAAAAATCGTCACACAAATTTTGGTTGGTCGATTTCGCAAAAATGAGGGCTCACCAGCATGAACGGTGGCAGGAGGTGACACTTGGGACTGAACAATACACTACCCTGAAAGGACGTCCCGAAATCGATTGCGTGCCTGACAAGGTCCCCTTGTCAGCAAAAAATTGACGCAGAGAGACTTACAAAAAACCAAATTGAAGCTGAATAAACAAGCTAACTAACCTATGAATTGATTTAACCGAACAAAATTTTCCCGAGCCCGTGGACGATTGCGCAATAACCGTAGGATGCAATAACCCCGTGGATGATTGCGCAATAACCGTAGCTCACAAAAAAATGTTGCCAAAAGATCTCAAAACTAGACACTTGAAGCTTCAAAATGCTTTTTTTTTTCATCTTGATAAGACCATTTTTCACACAGATACAGCGGTCCAAAAAACAATGAAAACAAAGAAAGTTTCTGTTCCTTAAATTCTTTGAAGTAGTGTATAAAATTTGAATATATATAATTTTTTTAAATTTTCACGAGAATTATATGCTACAGCAACGTTCCCAAGCAGTGAGCTCTTCAATTGACTATCTTACACTCGTGTCTAGTCCCTCGGGCATATCCAAGGAGGAATCGTTCTCGTTGTTGGCCACGCTGACTCTGTTGCGTATCGGGCCATCGTTCAAGAAGTCGGGTAGCGTTTTATTGATGCCTGCGCCCTCGTTCGCAGGTGAGTTCGTGGGCCCAGTTGGATTCGCGCAAGCTGACAAAGAGTCTCTCGTCCTGGACGGCGGTAAGTCAAAGGGGAAGTTCTGTTGGTGGGCGTTTCTCATCGTCGTTTCGGCTTGTCGTACTGGAAGTTGATTCGGCCTCGGATAAACTGGCAAATCGTGACCGGCAGCAGCAGAAACGTTGCACGTCGCTGAGTTGTTGCGATTTCCTCTCTCAAGGCCACCAGTGAGATCGAAAGGCAAATCGCACGTTACGTGAAGATCGCCAGTGGACTCATCCAGCCCGTTCCTCGAGCGAGGTGTCGTCGACGAGGTTGTTCTGTTGCCATCGCTGCTTTTGGTACGTCTCTCGGAGTGACTTATCGCAAAGTCTGGTAAATTGTCCATGTCGGCTACCAGGGGAACACCGGAGGACTCCTGGTTCAGGTAACATTGCTCGATCACCAGATGGTCCTGAACAAAATCTGGCAGCTCGGTAGGATTGCAGGGATAAATTCCGTCGCCCTCGGCGACGGCAGTGGTGGCAGCTGGTCCGGCTCTTGCTGGGGAATAAACCTTGGGCCTGGCTCCTGACAAATTGTAATTTGGCCTTGAGTCCTTCCTCAGAAAGTGCTTGAAACTGAAGGGATTCACCTCTTGCTTCGTTTCCCTTGACGATTCCGGTATACCTGCGCATACCAAAGGAAAATTGTTTATCTAGGTTTGTTTGCACTTACGTACTTGTAACGGAACGGCACTTCGGTTTGGGCTTGTTTGGACTCACATATTCATAATCGAATAGCACTTTTGTATGGGTTTGGTCGAGCTTTAATACTTCCAACTGAATAGTACTTCTGTTTGGGTTTGTCTGGGTTTGTTCGGACTTTCATACTTATGAAGTTCTGAGTTTGTTTGGGTTTCTACAATTACAAAATGGCAGCTCTGCTTAGGTTCGTTTGGGTTTGTTGAGTCTTACATACTTATAATGGAATGGCAGTTTTGTTTGGGTTCGTTCAGGCTTGCATACTAACAACAATGGTTCGTCTTATTTCATCTCGGCACAAAAAGTTCCATGATTTTCGTGGTCAATTACATAATTACGCAGAAAAAATAAAATAGACAAACAAAAAGATTTTTTTTTTGCGTACCTGTCGAATGATCCGATTCGACATTCGCTCGTAGGTTATTATCCCGTGGTTGATGATTGACGCTCGTAGGAGCGAAATTCGTCCTGTTGTTTCCTTCGACCGACGGCGATGAGGTACCGTCGGCCCCTCGACGATTCGCCATCGCAATTCTGTTCTTTCGTTACTTTTTTTCTCAACTTCTTCTTTTGCCTTATTCTAATTCCTATGTTGACAGCGAGTAGGGTGCATTTGGCCTTTAGAGTATTGTACGACGTAAAAACACTGCACATGAGAGGAAACGGGGGAAAAAACAGGGATGTGTGTCGAGGACTGTCGGTTACCTTCGACACGGGGTACCGATCGCGGAGGATGTGCGGAGCCCCTGTGCAACGATGCGGTAACGGCAAGAGGTCCTTGAAAATTAAGTGAAGTTAGCGCCGCGACTTTCAAATTCCGATTTTTTTTGTTTCAATCGTTGGTAAGTAATTTGTAGGTGATTGTTAGAACGATTCGAACGTTTGTTAGTTCGGCCTTTCGTTAAAAAATCGAAATCAAAAATAATAGTTGAGTTAGCGCCACCAGTTTTATTTATATTGCCATTTGGCATTCTTTGGGGGTCGTTCGTTCCGGAATCGTTACCCAGGCAGCATAAATGTCCAATTGACGCCTATAAGTTACCGTTTTCAGGTTATCTTTAAGACATTACCGTAAGATAACTATTCGACATCTTTCAAACGATATCCCGTTTAATGTTGTCGCGAAGTTATCTTTTTTATGATATCTTTTGGCGGTGAAAACGGATGTCTGTTAGATATCACAAACTGTTATCTAATTGATGACTATTTTCAGATATCAGAAAGTTATCTGTCTGCTGTTATATATTGTATCTAATTAAACGTTGCCCGAAGGATATCCTAAAGACTAATCACATAAGATGTCTTTTTCATGATATCTTTTGGACATCGGTAATATGTTGTCTTTTGACGTATTTGGAATTGGCGGGAGATAGTGAAAAGGCATCCAAATGTTGTCCGAAAGATGACACTCAACGAATGACTATTATACTCTCATACCGGCTCGCGTATCTACATAGTGCGCCTCTATTCCGATGACCGACGAGCAATAAAGTGCGAAATAATAAAATCAATTTAAAAAACGGTGCTCAAGCATATATACGTGAGTATGCATCTAATATATTTTCCTAATTGCCTATGAGTAGATATATGTATATTTAATGTACCTTTTTTATATTCTAGGAGCGCACGTTTACTTTTTAGGTTATTCAAGGTTCGTCGTGGGGCCGACCGGCTGAATAAGCCTGGGAAAATCGCGGTCGACAAAAGATGTCCCCGTAACGACAACAAAAAACCATTAATGTATTTTTTTGTAATAGTAAATTATATTTTACTTTTAATTAACTAGGTAATACTTGTATTTTATTTACAACCCACTTTCAAACCGACATAACTCTATCTTATCTATCTCTTTATTAAAATCAACTTATTAATAGTCTAGAGTATTAAATATAGCCCAATATTACCTATTTTTGGTTATAACAGCATAAACATCGTTAATAAAACGTTTATATTTGAACACGGCTTTACGTATCTATAAATACGCGCTCAGATATAAACGTCTGTTAACGATGGTTACCATGTAAAAATTAAAAATAGTTAATATCGAGCTGTATTAAATATTCTAGACTATTAATAAGTTGATTTTAATAAAGAAAAGGATATATATATATATATCGCCATTAAATAGATATCCGTTCGATATCACTTTTTGAGACCGTTTGGATATCGTTTTGTCAACTTTATGGACGCCTCTTGGACAACTTTTAGATGCCTGTGGCATCTTGGCATTCTGATGTCGTAAAGAAGATATTCGGATATATCTATTTTATAACTTTACGCTAACGTACCGACGACCGATAAAAGTTAACCTCTGGTTGTCAATTTGTCAACCATTAAAAGTTGCCGTATAGTTAACTAATTGGATACAAATAAGTTATCCGCGAAGCGGTCATTAGTGATACTATTCGTAATACAAAAAGGCATTTTTTTGGACAACCAAAAAGTTATCCATATCCGTTTCGGGATATCTTTCGGATACCATATAGATAACATTTTGCTACCTGGGTAGTAAGTGAAGTATATTATAATTTAAACGTTTGTCAGATCATGGTTCCTGAAAAAAGGTAAATAACATATGTGGTAACTTCTTGACCATGGTCATATTGCCCGATGAAAGTAGCGCTGAAAAATTCATTACTAGGGTATTTCTATGTAATAAATGGCTTAATCGGCGTGAAACCGTTTGTAGGTGACGAATATTTAAATTAAAACATTTGTTAGATAATCGTTTCTGAAAAAAAGTTAAAACTATATGTGGTAAGTTCTCCGTACATGATCGTATTACACGATGAAGTTAGCGCATCACTGCATATTATAATACTATATAGTATAATAAATGGTTTAATCGGCTTGAAATCGTCTGTAGGTGACGATTATTCTAACCAGAACGTTTATTAGATTAACGTTTCGGAATCTTGGTGGCGTATTGTGCCGATTCATGGAGAATGTACCGCTCATGGTACCTTTTTTCAGAAACGATAATCTAACAAACGTTTAAGTTCGGATATTCATCACCGGCAAAGGATGCCACATCTATTATTATCTATACATATCATAGAAATTATTTTTTTTTGGGCGAATTTGCTCGGGTAATATAACAATTGTTGGAGAACCTCCCGCTAATGGTATTTACCTTTATATTCAGAAACGTCGATCTAAAAAACGTTCTAATTAGAATATTCGTCATCTACAAATGACTTCACGTCGATTAAGCTATTTATTATATTACGATTAAGACATTTACGTTTTTTCGGAAACGTTAATCTAACAAAGGATCGAATTAGAATATCCGTTACCTACAAACGATATTACGCCGATTAACGCTTTTGTTAATTAGAAATATCGTAGTAATGAATTTTCCGGCGGCAACTTCATCTGGTAATATGATCATGCGTGGAGAACTTATCGCATATGGTATTTACCTTTTTTCCATAAATGATCATTTTGCAAAATGATCTTTATGAGCAGCAAATATAATGGTCCAATCTGCAAAAATGGCATTTACGACTTAGAAAAAATTGAAAAATGTTCCGCACATATCTTTCAGATCGTGACCGGATTCTTTTTGGATAAAAAATATAACTAGAAAGAAAATAACTTGGCGAAAGATGTAATTTTAAAGCGTCAAGTTTCTAGCTTTGAGATCTATTGGCAAAATATTTTTGTGTGCTAGGCAATCATAAGAAATAGCGTGAGACAAAAATTTTCCAAATATATTTTTTTTCAAGGGTCCACGGGCTCGGTAATTTTTTTTTCAGTTAAATCAATGCATAGGTCAGTTAGATAATTTGTTCTGCTTTAATTTGGTGTGTTATTGGTCTCTCTATGTCAATGTTTTATTGAGATATCCGATTTTTAATGAAAAAACATCCTTTTTCTTTGATAATCGATATCTAAGCAACCAATGATCGCACAGGCAATTAAAAGGCAGTTTTGAAAACTTCAATAAATTTCCTACGAGACCCTTCCATTGATTTTTTTAGAAAAAAATTGTTTTTACCCTTAACATAAATTTGAAAACGTACACAAAAATGACTTTTAATGGTTTTTCACAAAATCTACAACTACTTTGCAAATATTGATGGTAAGACTAATGTTGCCAGGTTTTTTTTCAGCTTAATGTACCCCCAATAGCCCTGTGAATTTTCAAATTGATCCATCGAACTGTTTTTCCGGACCGATTGATCAAAGTTTTACAAAACAATTAAAGGAACAAGCGTTCCTAAATAACGTGTAATCATCATCAAAATAAAAAGACCATTTTTTTTTTACTTTTTTCACAACTTTGAACTAGTTGTAAAATTTGAGAAAAAAAATTTGAAAAATAAAAAAAAATCCGTTTTTTTTCTAAATTTGTAAAACATTTCAGAAATGAATACAATCATTTAAACAATAACATTTTCCCGAGCCCGTGGACTCTTGAAAAAAAAAGCAAAAAACATTTGAAAATGTTTGTCTTGCGCTATTTCTTATGATCGCGCGATAACCGTAGCTCACAAAAAAAAATTGCCAAAAGATCTCAAACTGGAAACTTGAAGCTTCAATATGCTTTTTTTTCATCTCGATACGACAATTTTTCATACAGATACGGCGCTTCAAAAAACACTAAAAAATATTTAAGAAAATTTCTGTTTCTTTAATTCTTTGGAGTAGTGTATATCAACAAAAAATCTGATTCATACGAATTTTTTAATCTTTAAAAAAAAAGAAATTATAATACTGAAATGCGAATTAAAAAATAATTAATGTAAAAAAAAGAAAATCTCTAACGTCAGTATATGATTCACGGACCTCCAGCAGCTCCTCTCAAATATCAAGCATACGCCTGTGTAAGAGCGGGCGAGAAAGAGTTATTGACAGTCGCGCATAGGCGTAAGTGCGACAATAGACTGGCGCAGGGGGAGGGGGAGGTCAGCTGAGGCTTCGAATGAGTCGGCACACCGATTCAGCGCTGCGCACTCTACAGCCGAAAAGCGGAACTACTCTTTCTTTGCCAAAAACTACACAGGCACTGTGCTTCATCCATGTAATTCTACGTTCTCTGCTGAAACACACTGTCGTGTGGGCGCCGTGGCCGTACATCGAGATCTGAAAATTACACACAGCAGCGCCACGGTGGCGGTACGATACTGGTACGGTAACCAACGCATGGAGAATTACAGCAGAAAGGGCGACTCTCATTGGCTGTCGCTAGCTAAAGATAACGACAGTGTCGCTACTAGGTTATAAAGAGTTACGGAATCCCGCTACTGGTCAAACCCAAACAACGCGCAGATGGCCACCATTGGGATCTTCGTACGCAACATTGAAAAAAAAAAGAACGCGAAAGTGGCCAACTTCGGGACTGAAGGTACTCGCGTTTGTTGTCTTGGCGCCACCTTCGCCGCCGGCAATTCCCAAGTTGTCGACACGTTCAAGTCTCTCCGTGAACGAAATTAACGCGAAAATTAATCGTTCAAAAATGCCGAGTCAAGAAGTAACAACGACAAAAGTGGTGGTCCATCCCCTGGTGCTGCTAAGCGTCGTGGACCATTTCAACCGCATGGGGAAGATCGGTAACCAGAAGCGCGTCGTTGGTGTTTTGTTGGGCTGCTGGCGAGGCAAGGGCGTCCTCGATGTGTCAAACAGTTTTGCAGGTTAGGAAACCCTGATCCCGAGTAAAGTTCCTCGAAGAGAATCGTAGTTATCTTAAAAATAAGATTTTCCAAAAATATTGCCCGTTCGCGTAACTTTCCTCTCGTTGCAGTTCCCTTCGATGAGGATGACAAGGACAAATCCGTGTGGTTCCTCGACCACGACTATCTCGAAAATATGTTCGGAATGTTCAAGAAGGTCAATGGCAAGTACTTTCTGTTCGACGGCAATTATTTGCCAATCTTTTTTTCTTATCGCCACAATCATTCTTCTGTGCAGCTCGCGAAAAAGTTGTAGGCTGGTACCACACGGGACCAAAGCTCCACCAAAACGACGTCGCTATCAATGAACTCATCAGGCGATATTGCTCTAACTCTGTCCTTGTCATCATTGATGCCAAACCCAAAGACCTGGGTCTTCCGACCGAAGCTTATCAAGCCGTCGAGGAAGTTCATGACGTAACCTTTTTTTCACTTCTTGAATTTGTAGCTTTCCACCTCGCGCTTTGCCAAACTCTGGGAGTTTTCGGAAAATTTTCCTTCTCCACATTTTGTCAATGGAACAAACTTTCCCGTAGGATGGATCACCCACATCCAAGACCTTTGAACACATCCCGAGCGAGATAGGCGCAGAGGAGGCGGAGGAAGTTGGCGTGGAGCACTTACTGAGAGACATAAAGGACACGACTGTGGGAACGCTCAGTCAACGGATCACTAATCAACTGCTCGGGCTTAAGGGACTGCACGCGCAAATTCGGGAAATCAGGGATTACCTACTGCAGGTAACGCGGCAGGTTTTTTTCACTAGCTGTCCACTTAGTATCCATTGGGCTGCTACACCCTCAATTATGTTTTTATTTATTTTTGGTGGGAGTGTGGAACGTTTTGGGATACTGAAAAAAGGTCTGGCTCACTATCTGTAACGAAATTTTCTAAAAACTCAAAATTACAGACAAAGTACCCCTTACAGTTTTATTATATGTGGAGATAAAGATTTACAGATTTACAGACAAAGAATGCTTCGTTATTTGTAAATTTTTGTTAACCACTTAATTTGTTCTTTTGTTTGAAGCATTTTTATTTAAATATATTTTGCTTATTGAAAATAATAACGAACGGCAAATACCATTTTTGAAAATGAAAAAAAAAGAACTCATGGTTATTCGTAAATTTTCATTTCTTCGTTCTTTTATTAATTTGTTCATTCATTTGTGCTCGTTTGTGTTTTTCAATATGAACTTAGTTACGAGTGTTTATTGCAATTGTAATTAAGGCCATGTGTCACACCGATCGAGCGGCCATGAGTGCGAGAGCGATAGCTGATTTGCAAATTCCCAATGCTCTCCGAAACGGTTGATATTTCGCAAAAAAAGAAAGATACATCTTCGGCTCTGTTCAACGATGAAGAACGTCTTTCTCTTTGTCAGCCTGAAATGTGATCCGTCTAAGAAAAAACGTGGCTGTAGGATTTTTACCGACCGGACGTGTGACACGTGTTCCTTAAGGCCATGTGTCACACGTTCAGTCGGTAAAAATCCTACTGCCAAGTTTTCTCCTAGACGGATCATATTTCGGGCAAAAGAAGAGAAAACGGTTGTTCGTCGTTCAACAGAGCGGAACCTGTTTCTTTTCTTTTTTCCCAAAAATTAACCGTTTCAGAAATCATTGGGAATCTGCAAATCAGGTATCTCTCTCGCTCTCATGGCCGCTCGGTCGGTGTGACACTTGGCCTTAACTACATAGCTTAACTGCTCCGGATGCCACGCTGTTTTTTTGTGAAAGATTCACGGAAAACGATTCAGTACTTCTCGAGTTATCGAACGAACACACGGACCCTAAAGTTTCATTATACATAGAGAAGATACGTATAGGATTGGTAATTTGTGCGAAAAGGTTTGAAACAAGCTGATCGTATTTCGCAGGTCGGCAGCGGAAAATTGCCGATAAACCATCAGATAGTTTATCAGCTACAGGACATTTTTAATCTCCTGCCGGACATGGGCCAGAACACGTTCGTCGATTCTCTCTACGTGAAAACGAACGATCAAATGCTCGTCGTTTATCTCGCCGCCCTCGTGCGATCTATAATAGCGTTGCACAATTTGATAAACAACAAATTGACGAATCGCGACGCTGAAAAGAAGGAGACCGACAAGAAAACGGAAGCGAAGAAGGACGAGAAAAAGGAGGAGGAGAAGAAGGACGAGAAGGAGAAGGCTAAGGTGAAGTGAAAACCCGTAAACTGCCAGGGGGCGCAATGAACGAACTAACAAAAGAACTCCCGTGTCGAACGGACGTAAATTGATTTTTCTTCACGTCTCCGACTATGAACTCGTTCACATTGTCGTGTAAATCGAATTTAATAGTAAACAAGCAAAAAACATCTCGTCAAGATATGTACAGAAGGAGAAGCACGTAATTTTTTTTCTTGGACTCACATCGCGCGTTTTGCTTCTCCATTTTTTCCGCTCTTCACTTTCAACGAATCTTCGATCCACGCGCGGAAATCTTTTCTAATCACAGTGTGTAGGCTTTGTAATAACGTTCGACACGAAGCGATAAAAAAACGGTAGGCATTGTATTTTTTAAGAGAAACGCTCGATCGGATAGCGAATTTATAAGTGGAAAAAAAATAAAAACTCGCATTTGATAACGGATTACTCGTTTTATTTTTTAATTATGTTACCTGCATTCTTACAAATTTACAATAATGCACGCAGGGTGACGATTGTACGTGTAAATTCAGGGGCGATTCGTTACCGACAGAGCGAATGCCATGTGACCTTAAGACTGTCTTTCCCGTTGTTTGCCTGAAATGTGATCCGTCTAAGAAAAAACTTGGTCGTAGGAGTTTGACCGACAACTTGTGAGCCAGTCTTCAAGGCCAAGTGTCACACCGACCGAACGGCCATGAGCGCGAGAGAGATAGCTGATTTGCAGATTCCCTATGATTTCTGAAACGGTTGATTTTTTGGAAAAAAAGAAAGAAACACGCTCGGCTCTGTTGAACGACGAACAACGGCTTTCTCTTCTTTTGCCTGAAATATGATCCGTCTAGGAGAAAACTTGGCGATAGGATTTTTACTGATCGGACGTGTGACACATGAACTTCAGGCCAAGTGTCACACCGACCGAGCGGCCATGAGTGCGAGAGAGATAGCTGATTTGCAGATTCCCAATGATTTCTGAAACGGTTGATTTTTGGGAAAATAGAAAAGAAACACGTTCCGCTCTGTTGAACGACGAACAACCGCTTTCTCTTCTTTTGCCCGAAACATGTTCCGTCTAGGAGAAAACTTGGCAGTAGGATTTTTACCGACTGGACGTGTGACACATGGCCTTAGTGGAGTAAAAAAATATCGAACTGGTGTTTTTACCGACTAAGCTAGTTTCACATTGCGTCCGGACGTGTGATACATGACCTTAGAGTGGAGTAAAAAAATATGGAACTGGTGTTTTTACCGACTAAGCTAGTTTCACATTGCGTCACGGCTTTGAGGACGTATTATGGTTGCTATACCGACTGTCGGTAACGAAGAAATTATCGAAGCGTTTGCTCTGCACTATGGTGTTCCGCGGCAGAGATCATTCATACATTCGCGCAGCGATATAAAATGGAACCATAAAAATAGCGAGTCGTGAATTTGCGATTGTCGGAACGCCACTGTAGACAACGGCTACGTACGGCTCGATATTGCTTTCGTTGTAATTCTGGAAGTACCAATTGAAGGGATTGTCCTCGATGATCCTAACGCTCTCGTCCAACGAAGCAGATTTCGCGTCCTTTTCGTTTGTCGAATTGATCGGGTTGGACGAGCTCGAGGAATCTTCGGTACCGACCAAATTACGATCGGCGGTGAGGCTCAGGTGCGGCGCGGCGACCTTTACGATGGTGGAGCGTCCGGCGGGTGGTCGCGCTGTAGTTGCGGAGGTCGAGACTTGACCGCCGGGTATCAGAAGGGCCGAGAGAGCCGAAGCTTCCAATATTTCGCCGTCCTGCGTTGTCGTTGATATCGTATCGCTCAGAGATTCCGGTGTTACCGACGATAGATAATCGTCCGGATCCTCGTTATCGACGTCCTCAGCCGATATATGTTTGCCCGGTGGCAGACGAGACTCGACCTCCCAAATTTCAATTTTTTTCGGTCCCGTTGTATCTTCAAGGCCGGCAAAATCGTTCGCCGTGAGATTTGCGCTGTCGTTCATTCCCACGGTGCTCGGACTGGTCCAGAGAACGCTTTTGGTGACGCGATCGTCGTCAGCCTCGGTTTCGTCAATCTCGAACTTGGTTGGCAAGAAAGGCGGCTCGGTCGGTAATGCGGTGAGCTCGGTCGGTAAGGACGAAGCCTCGGCGGATAAAGACGAGAGCTCGGTCGGCAAAAACGAGTACGCTGTCGCCACAGCTGAGCTCTCCGTCGATACTGCAGACACGTGGCTGCTTACCGACACACTCTTTTTACCGTTTTCCTGACTCTCCGTGACCTTGTAACCATTCACGTGGCTTCTCGTCAGATTTGAGGGTACACTGCGCGTATTCGTCGCGCTCGAATGTGCGGCCGCATCGTTTCTCGGCGTGGTCAATTCCTCGCGTTCCTTGACTGACAATTTGCCGCCCGGGTTGGCGCGCCGAAGCTTGTCCTCGTGGTTCGTCGGAACTTTCACTGTTTTTCTTCGCCCGGGTACTTGATAGACCCGCGTTATAGTCGCAGTTCTCTCGGCGATCGTTCCTCCCGGCGCCCTCGTCTGATTCATCCGCCGCGGGTTCTCCCTCTCGTACGACAATCGTGGATCGGGTATCGGCACGAAGCCACCCTGGCCCTGGGGCAAAGGGAAAAATCCGCCTCGGTGTATTTCCGGCTCGGTAGGTGGGAAAATTCGGTACCGACCGCGTCCCGGCCGACGATGAACGCTCGATTTCCCAAGGTCGTCCTGCCTTCTCTGCGCCTTACTCCTCAAGCCCGTATTACCCCAAAGATTGAAGTTTATGTTCGGCAAGGGTACACCGAAGAACGTGAAACCGGAAGAGCTCGGCGAGGGCGGCACGGAAGGGTTCTTGTTGCGCTGTGGCGCTCCCTGCGTCGTCGCCATACTCGGCGCCACGCTGTTGGCGCTCGTCGCCTGGCTTAGTGGCGGAGAAGCGGTCGCGTGACCGTGCGCCAAGGGTGTTATGCTCGTTGGCGATTCGCCCAGTGCTTCCCCGACGCTCGCGTTACTCGGAACTTCGTCCGCCTGCTTATCCTCGTACGTAGCGAGATAGTCGAGATTCTGCGAGCTCTCCGCCTTGTTGACAGGATCACGAAGGTTCAACCATCCTGACGGATCGTCCCCGAAGTGGGACCCATCGACTGCGCATAAAAATTTCGCAAAAAAACATTTATTCGTAGCATCACACTGAGAGAAATGTATGGTGTTTTTTAGCTAGTAGTATCGCCAAGGGGTTTTTCTATAGATTTTTATTTTATTTTGAGGACCCATTCAGGATACTATTAAGTGATTACCTGCAAAATTTTAAAAGGATTCACTGTGTATTCAAGATATTGGCAATTAAAGGTTGCATGGTTTTACACGTAGTCTTATGGGGAGCAGTGGAACATTTCACATTTCACGCAATAACTTCGAAACTTTTCTACAGATAAAAAAAAAACATTCTGAATTATAAACGATCATATGACGAAGTGGGCAAAAAAAAAATAATGAATTTTGACCGTCTAGTTTCAGAACTGTAGTGATTTAAATAATGCAATGTCTAGCGACGCTAGCGCCACGAAGCAACTGGAGCAGACTAGAACTAGATTACAATAGTGTGTGCATATGCGTATGCAGACTATCTACGCATATTCATCATTACTTTATAAGTTTTTACATCCCGAAAAGATGTACAACCTGCATTATAAGGATATTGCGCAATATTTCGAAGCTTTCATCGATTGAGCGGAGAATAAAGTTTTCAACGTGACTGTGGCGAGACTACTACCTTAACCATATTTTATATTTCCCTGAGGGGACAATATTTCACAGCCGTAGTAGTTGTTAGCAAAAATATAGTGCTAATTATTGATATTTTAGCAGTTCCATAAATTATGCACATATGTTAACCGCAATCACCAATCTTACAAACGTACATTGATTGTTCAATGCTATGTAATATAGTAGGTTTTCAAAAAATTAATATTCCTTTACACTATTAAATATCAACTCCCCCAAGATCGTAATAGCGAACAGGACTAAAATATATATACGTTGAAAAAAAAATGTTGCTTGAGTTGCGACGATGTTTGTAGTGATTTGTACCATATTACACTGCAACCTCTCCGAACGGCACCTCCAAAAATGAAATCAAACCCCACTGGGTGCCGAATATCAATCGGTGTACCGCATGGTGGGAGAAGCTCTAGGCCCTAGCGTCAGATGCGATGTATCTCGACAATAACAGTGGGATTTGAGGGGTACTGCTATAGTCTGCGTCAGCTGCGCAGAGTCGACTTGAGGGGATGGTGCGCAACCTCTATGTTTGCAAATGTGATGCGGAGCCGATCCCGTCACTGTGCCGATTAAAGAGGTTGCAGTCTATATGATACGACCTGCTATATGCATAGTAATGTGTGCTCTACAAGAACAGAAGGTGGACTACAAAAAGAAATGGGATAAACTTCCGAATAGCTGTTACCTCCGATTTGGCTTAAATTTGGTACAGACCTTCTTTTTGACGATATAAGATAGTGTGTAAAAGTATTTTTGGCGCATCGCAATAGTTTTCTCAATATTGAATTTTGAAAATTGCAAAATTAACACGTGCGTATATATCTATATCTACTAGTACCCGCTCCTATCCCTACTCTAACAACATGTTAAGGAGGTGGGGGAGGGGAGGAGATATTCAAAAAAGGCCTCCCGAATAAAAGAAACCGCGGCGACCCCCCCCCCCCCCCGCCCCCCATGGAATATTGCTGGAGGGGTATTACATTGTATCTGAACTCGCGACTCTTACTCGTAATTCTTTCTTTTACGCTCTCTCGCTTGTTTGAATTCGCACACGGTCCCTTAACGCTTTCTTCACTATCCGCACTCACCACCCACGCTTACGCACATTCATTCTTTTCGTCAATCACCGTTTGTCAACATTTCGTCATCTATTCTCTCATACATGCTCTATTGTTACCGATACTCTCGCTTTTACATCATTTCTACTTTCGACCACACACGATAAAAATCGAAATGAACGAAGAATATAATTTTTTCAAATTAATGTCGATTCTTTCGAATCATTCTCGAACGCTGCAATGGTTGCGAGATATCGAATTAATTCCAGCGAGTAGGTACTGTCGAAAGCATAAAAAACCGATGGTATTGAACGAGAATGCTCTTACTTGCGGCCAATTCGAATGCCAAAAAAAGGCAAATACCGGCATGTCTCGACAGTAGCCGAAAATACGTGGCTAGAAAGGTGCCATATTTCTGCGGAATCATGCATGATTATCACGTATTGTTTCGCAATTCATATGACCTTCAACCAAACCATAAGGGAAGCCTCAATCGTGACGGATCAAAAGATTTCGATGGAAACCGTTGCGGGCCGTTTCTCTTTTTGTAGAGAAGTTTGCATGTTGGCACTGGACCATTATTTCGAGGACGAAGGTCAAATAGGTGGGATTGGTGAAATCGTCGAAATTGACGAATGCAAAATCGGCCGTCGGAAATATGAGCGTGGGCGTATCGTAGAGGGCCATTGGATTCTTGGGATAATTCATCGTGGCCATCGCGAAAATTATCGCCTAGAAATCTGCCCCAACAATAAAAGAGACAAAGGAACCCTGATTACGCTCATTCAAAAACACGTTAAGCCAGGAACGACCATCCATACCGATTGTTGGAAAGGGTACATTGACCTAAATGCGCACGGATACAAACATGAAACTGTAAACCATTCGAAAGAATTTATTAATTCGGAGACAGGCGCATACACTCAAAATATTGAATCGTCGTGGAGATGGATGCGACGTGAATTAGCACGAGGTGGTGTGCACGCCGACACTCTTGCGGATCACATGTGCGAATTCATGTGGCGTCGACGCGTAGCAAATTTGAAGAAGGATCCGTTTACTGAACTGATCAGGGACATAAAACAAAACTATCCTGGAGTATAAAAAACGCACACACACACACGCGCACGCACGCACGCATGCACACACACACACGCACACACACACGCGCACACACACACACGCTCACACACTCACGCGCACGCACACACGCACACACACATACTCGCACACACACACACGTGGTTTGGAGTAAAAAAATACCGCGGAATTGACGAGCCGTGGGGTCCACACACACACACACATACACATTTACACTAAAACAGTCCTTATCAGGGCTAGGAATGGTAAGCAGACAACCTGCTCCACGTGGTTCATTCTGGGTAATGCAAATGGTCTGTGAACTGCTAGTGGCAGAACAATAATGGAAAAGAGGCTGCAAATTCGGAATTCCACACGATGCTCAAATTTTCATCTTCCTCCCCAATCTTCCAGCCGAAACTTCCTCATAGAGAAAGCTTAATGCATCGTCGACATGTGTGTTTCTATCTTGAGGGAACTGTATGAGACGAGATGGTTGACCTGACTAGAAAAATTTTGATAATATGAGAAATACATTAAAAGACAATTTTTTTTATCTTATGGGGGGGGGGGCGGAGCCCCCCCCCCCCGCGAGGGTTCGACCCCCACCCCGGCAAGAGGCCCTGTCCCTTGACCCCGCTAGGGGGTTTCACCCCCCCGAACTCCCCTCCCCGGCCGACCACTGGCTCCAGTAGCCAAACATGTAGGTAGAATAAGGCTAGAAATGCGTGCAATTTCGACAGTTTCAAAATTCGATACTGAGGAAACTATTGCGATGCGCCAAAAATCCTTTTACACACTATCTTATATCGTCAAAAAGAAGGTCTGTACCAAATTTCAGCCAGATCGGAGGTAACAGCTATTCGGAAGTACAGCCAAGAAATGTTGAATTGATATCCTATTTTTGCAATGCAACAAACACATTATATAACAGTTTGTAAAAAGACGCGTAGTTCTTAAAACTACTAGGCCGTGTTAGCTCCAGCTGCAAATTATTTACGTCTTTGCCATAAGTGAACGTTACCATAATTTCGTTTTGAATAGTCACTTTTTTTTCATCAGGTCTTTTAGCAAATTATATTCGACAAACGTTAATGTTAACTATATGCATAGTACAAAGTACAAACATAAATAAAGGGTGTCTCAAAATGACCTGACATTTTAAATTGCGCGCCATTTATTTTTGTGACGAACATAGAGTACTAATCTTTGGCAACTGGCATCAGGAAGTATTGAGGTTTAGTCATGGGGGTGACACTCTTCGGATATCGTGTCCCCCTTATTGATCCTTTTCATGCCAGTGCGTACGATGGCTTTTTCCTAATTTCCGGTCTTCTGATTCACGGTGTACATTGAAAAAATGTGACCTTTCCTTAATTTATTTATAACCCGACGTGCAGCCAAGAACCATGCACGCAGGTATTGTTAAATATAAAAGCGAAAACCACCGAAAATGTAGTTTATTTAATCACTTTGATGACGAATCACTACACTACTCTTTTCTTGCACCAAACTGCAGAAAACCTTCTAAACATTCGACACTTTTAAATAAAAAATCGAGAAAACGGTGAAAACCAAAGAAAATGTTGTTGCGGAGGTTTAAAATGATGCGGCGAGGCGTTTTGCGGAGTGGGGATAACGCGGACGACTACTAGCGCCGCATGGTGGGCTTCTTTTCGTGGCGTCAATAACTGGGACATCGATTGTTAAGAAAATATACAGGGTGTCCCAGGACTGAAGGTAGTCCCTGAAATGTGTCGTTGGGGGTGAAATTCTGAGTCGATTCATATAAGCATGTATGGGTCTTAGATCAACCCCTGAATTATTATTAATTTTTAAAGGCGAGCCAATCAGGCGCGCCCGATGAGTGAGCGTACGTCGGTGAGCGATACCCGCGTGTGTAGTGCTCTTCGTTTACGTGCACTCGTCTTATGGGGGCGACGGAGAAGGCACTATCGGTGTGAGCGCTCGAAAGGGGTAGTGTGCTTCTCCGTGCGTATTTGATTTCTTTTATTTTCTTCATCGTAAAATAAAGATGAATGAGTTTTTAAATAAACATCTAAAAAAACAATTAAACATTGAAATTGTTTTAAATTACCGAATTAGCCCGATACATTTTGAGGATATATTTTTACAACTTCAATTCCAATGTACATTCGATTAAAATGCGACCATTTTTCATTTTTATTTATTCGCAGGAATTTCTTCGCAACTTTCTCTGTCTTATCAGGCATAAACAAGGTAACAAAAAATGGCAGTTTTTGTTAAATCCATTTTCTCGGAAAAATCTTTGTAAAATAGTTCATCAAAATTGATAATGAAAAGAAAATTAATAACTGAAAATTGATCCCGTATTTTTCTGTATTTGTTTTTATTAGGTATTCCACCAAAATAGTGGAGTGTAGAAAAATGAATATGTACTGAAAAAAAAAAACACGGAATTTGTTTCATAACAAAAACTAATAGTCGACATAAGGTTTGTTGAAAAATGTTTTTTAATCGATTTTTCCAGTTGGTTAAATGAATAAAACGTTTATTAGAATTTTTTTTTCATTCGAAAAAAAAATAAAGTAGACGAGTTGGGATAGAACTCGCGACCTCGAGGTTACCGCCTTGGATCACTGCGCCGACGCGCAATTCGTAAATTCTGATTTAAAAAACATATAAAAATATTACAGGAATGAAAAAGCATTAAAAACACGGGATCAATTTTCAGTTATTAATTTTCTTTTCATTATCAATTTTGATGAACTATTTTGCAAAGATTTTTCCGAGAAAATGAATTTAACAAAATCCGCCATTTTTCGTTAGTTTGTTTATGCCTGATGAGACAGAGAAGGTTGCGAAGAAATTCCTGCGAATGAATGAAAATGAAAAATTGTCGCATTTTAATCAAATATTCATTTGAATTAAAATTGAAAAATTATAAAATACCCTTAAAATGTATTGGGCTAATTCGGTAATTCAAAAAAATTTCAATGTTTTTTTAGATGTTTATTTAAAAACTCATTCATCTTTATGTTACGATGAAGAAAATAAAAGAAATTGAATACGCACGGAGAAACGCACTACCCCATTCGAGAGCTCATATCGATAGTGTCTTCTCCGTCGCATCCATATGACGAGTGCACGTAAACGGAGAGCACTACTATACTCAAGCGCTCACACCGATGACGGGCGCTGATTGTGAGTCCAACCCATACCACGAAAGAACGTACAGCGAGGTACACACAACCACATAACCTCCATGTTTGTACCTTTTACGTTTTATCAATAAATTAAAATGTCAGGTCATTTTGAGACACCCTTCAGAATAGTAGGAGTTTCACCTGAACACATACCTAACGTACACATTGGAGTAACTAGGCGTAAGAAGGGTACCACCTTGGGCCCCGCCCAGGATTCTCGAAATACAGTCGAAACCGCTTATAACGACATTGATTACAACGACAAATCGGCTATAACGACTGTCGGCTATAACGTTGGTACGGCAGGGTCCCTTCAACGTCGTTATAACCGGTTTTGTCTGTATCTGTATTATTCACGGTCATACGTATAGATCTGGTAACTTTTTCGATAACAAGTGTGGAGCTCTAACTGTAAATGATTCAGGAACTTTTCAATGACCGCGTAGGTCAATGCGATCACATTGCATTTCACACGAACGCTGGCGGTTCTCATTCTGAACGATCTTTCTTTTGTGTACCAAACGACTTTAGGAGGTTGCTCAGGGTTTTTGCGGGGCAGGCGGCAAGGGCAGAACACATATGCTTAAGGTAGTAGTCTCGCCACAGTCACGTTGGAAAGTTTATTCTCTGCTCAATTGATGAAAGCATCGAAATATTGCGAAATATCCTTATAAAGTAGGTTGGACATGTTTTTGGGATGTAAAAACTTATAAAGTAATGATGAAAATGCCTAATATAATGTTTACATAACCCTCACTTTTGTATCAGACTATCCATTCCGGCTACTAATACGTAGCCACTCTGCGTATACGGATATGCACACACTACGGTAATCTAGTTCTAGTCTGCTCCAGTCGCTTCGTGGCGCTAGCGTCACTAGACATTGCTTTATTTAAATCACTCCATCTCTGAAACTAACGGTCAAAATTCATGATATTTTTTTACCCACTTCATCATATGTTCCTCTGTAATTGAGAATTCAAAATAACAATTTATAGAAAAGTTTCGAAGTTATTACGTGAAATGTGACATTTTTCATTGCTCTCCATAAGAACAAGTGTAAAATCGTGCAATCTTTGTTTACCAATATCTCGAATACACAAAGGTGAATCCTTCTGAACTTTTAACACTTAAGGTAGTATGTGCACGAAACTCCTTATTAGAAAAAAAATTGATTTTTTTTGTATGCTGTAGTTTAGACATACAGAATGACGTCTGCGAACACTCAGCATGCCTTACCGGCTAGATACAATAGTAACTAATTCACGAAATCAATGAATTTAACCCATACCATATAGGGAATCGGTGCGGATCGAACTTTGAGACAGAAATAATAGTAGTTCGCGAATAGATACGAGCTACGCGAAAAGCGATAAATAACAAGAAAACTGTCGCGGTCACGTATGTTGCATACAAAATATAGGTTACGGGATATTTCGAGCAGATATTATCGATTGAATCGACTAATTTTTGCGTTCACTAGCCGTGTCTGCCATGGCGGAAGAGATGGCGTAGATTTGGCAAAACCGCATGCCGTCAGCTGTTTTCGTATCCGGGAAGCCGAATCGAGCCGGTCAATTCGAATGCAACGACAAAAGTTGCAGGTTCTTCACGCGAGAAATTTGCTCATTAATGATAAACAATTATGGATTGAATATTATATAATGAAGTTTTTATCATTCTTTTTTATCTTTGCGGGCGTTTTTTCTACTCCATATTGTATGTAAGACCGAAGTTATAATACGCACATTGCACACACACTACAACACATGCTTACACACACGGCAAAAAAACACACTTTTGACATTTATCGGAGGCGGCTGAGGACAGCGTTGCCACGGATATTGCCAGAATTATGAAATAGCGGACGGTGAGACAACTCAAGTAAAATCTGATTGCTATTTTAATACTTCACTTTTCATAATATAATACAGACAGTTATCACATACACTTCTCAAATAATTATTTTCCGTATCATGTTTATTATTATACCTAAATGTATTATATTTCGCATTTTTCAGATTCGAAAATTGATAGATACTCTGTTGACTAGTCAATCCGCTAGTAATACCTTAATAGTGTTTTGAATGGATCCTCAAAATTAAAAACAAATCTATAGAAAAACGCCTTGGCAAGACTACACGGAGAGAATTAAATGTTAAAAATTACCGTGCCGTAACGGTAACCAGATGACAACCCTGAAACTTCGCTTATTATTACTGAGTAAAACACAGATTTTAACGAAAATAAAATAAAATTTCTTCTTCAGATAGAACATTTTACCAGATTTTCTAGTAAATTTTGATGTGTAACAAAATACGCAAAACTTAAATTTAAAAAATATATAACATCAGCGGAATTTTACTGTGCATTTTATTATTTTATGCCTTTCAAAAATGTCTATAAAAAAGTATCGTCTGTATAACAATTATTTTAAGATTTATTATAAAATTTAATGAGTGTTATAGGAAAATATATTGTGCTCTCGGTAAAAATTATCGTGCGCGCTACCCTTCTTGTATAGTAAAATTTTAGCTACGTATTTGAAATTTTCTGTAACGTGAGTTAAAAAAGACTTGTCGCATACGAATTATTATGCTTTTCTCACTTGTCACCACATTGAAATATATCACGGTAATTTTTACCGTGAAATTCACGACAAAAATTACTTTTTAATTCTCTCCGTGTACTACCTTAAACACGGACGATTGTAACGACTGGGAACTCCGAATAATCAAATTCTCGGTTACGTAAAATAAACAAATTTCAGCTAATGAATATGTGGAATGTATATAAATGATTGTTTAGAAACGTTATTGATCGTTTTTTGTTTATTTATATCGCGAATACGTCATTACGCAAGTTGACATGTGGCAAATGCGCAATTTAGTTCTCAGTAGCTCAGGTAGAAGTGAGCTCAGATACGAATGCCACATCATGACGCGTAGCTGTCAAATAGCCTTCGCAAATTCAGTTCTTGTGATCGACGAAAATTAAAAGAGGGACAGGAAAAATTCAAAGTGAAAAACAGTACAATCGTCGGTTAAAGCAATTAGAAAATGGAAAGCAGCGAAAAAAAGTAGTTGAGCCGAAAGATGAATGCGCAGTCGAGGGACGGTGCGTAATTGATTTGAAGGTTATGTAAAAACGCATGCACTGCAGCTTTTGTTAAGGGACAACACCACTGTGACGGCTTCAAAAAATCGATTTTTTTAAAACCATCTAGAAAAATCTAAAATACATTTAAGATTAAGATGCCGTTGGACCCAGGTCGAAAAAATAATTATTTTCGGAGATATTGAATATTTTGTGGAGCGGTGCAGCGCTCCGCGACGGTCGGGGTCCCGCGCAGCCGCCTCTTCCTGAGGAAGTATTGGAGGCAATTACGCCAGTCTTCGAAAATTTGAGCAGAGACGATTTGCTGCAGTGTTGTTTGGGCGGCTTCACGCAAAACAACAACGAAAGCTACAACAAATCAGTTTGGGCAATAGCCCCCAAGTGTCAGTCCGGGAGCAAAAAAATCGTCGATATTGCAGCTGATATCGCGGTATTATTATTCAATGATGGCCTGAGAAGCCTCATGAAAGTTTTGGAGACGTTGGGGATAACTATCGGCCCAAATTGTTTCAATTTTTGCGTTGAAACCGACGCAGCGCGGATCGAGCTGGCGGAGCGCTCGCGCACAGACGCTGCAAAAGAGGCAAGAAGAGCCTCTACAAGTTCGAGAAAAGATGCTAGGGACAATCATTTGCTTCTTGAAGGCCAGCTATATGGTGCCGGCATTGCTGATTAAAGGTAAAAAAAATTTTTTCCAATTTATCGCATAAATTAACAAACCTAAAACTTTGAACGCGTTTTTCTCAAAACCACTTTTTTGAGTGCGGCACGCAGCAGAACTCGAGCAATTTTTATCCGATCGACTTCAAATTTGGACTGCATCAATAAAACTAGATTATCTAAAGAAGTACATAGGATTTTTTCGATATCTCAATAATAAAAAAAGTTATAGCCTATTTTCGACGAGAAGTTTTGCTCGAAAATCGTCCTTTAATTTCAAAAGCGTGCCTATTTTTTAACAATCAATATTTTTTCAAATCCCTATGTACTTCTCATCAAAATATCATATTATTAACGAAAACACTCGGTATTTTTTTTCAGATCGACTTTGAAGAGAGTTCTGCTGCGTGCCGCGAACCACTGCAGAGGCAACAGTACCTGACGCGGGAGCTTCCCCAGCGTCACCATGGGGCGTGAAAAATTTGAAATTTTTTTTTTATGTATCTTCAATAAACAACGAACAAAATAAAAAAAAAATTTTCGAATATCTCTTTTTTTTCCCACAAAAAAAAATTCTTGAAAAATGGCAAAAAAACAGGGGGTCACAGTGGTGTTCTGCCTTAAGAGGAATTATGGATGAAACATATTAAACATGAAGAAAAATATGGCTTGGCCTCAATTTTTTCAGTACTCCGCCAAATATCCGTTAAGTTTGCTTGGCTCGTAATAAGCAAATTTTAACTATCATCTATTTTGTGAACATTTCGTGTTGTATAACTCTCCTTTGTAATCATGCGGAAAAATAACAATAATGTTAAAAAATATTTAAGTACTCTTTATGAAATTGCGGTACGAAATTTCTAACGAGAAAGCAATAATTTATGTGTTTCTAATTGTGGCGCCTATTCAAAATGGCCGACTTGGCAGCAACGTTTCCACGTTTCGTACGAGGCAGACAAAACGCTTCACTCTTCGTTGAAATTATTAATAAGAATGGCAAGAATTTTTTCCACCTATTTGTATTAAATTCTCAATATTTTTAATATGTTGCAAGAGCCGTATCAGAGTTATCGTATAACTTTTGCTATGTCGCCCGTGTATGCTTCAATCAGTAATTGCTCAACAATCATGCAGACGAATGACGTGAAATTTTGCACGGAGTCGTACCACCTACTACGGCCAGGAGGGCTGGAGCCCCCCCCCCCCCCCCCCCCCCTAGAACAAATTCGATCCAACATAATATAATCCAAAATAAAGAAATAATTTAATAAAACTTGAACTATTTCTTCCGTCGTAATTCCATAATTTGTATGAAAAGTAACTACATATATCATTACGTAAATTAAATAGATATTCTAATTTTGCAATTCAATCAACTGTGGGCAAAGCAATAC
The DNA here is from genome assembly GCA_963932345.1 of Ophion ventricosus. NCBI lineage: Eukaryota > Metazoa > Arthropoda > Insecta > Hymenoptera > Ichneumonidae > Ophion > Ophion ventricosus. The sequence goes on from OZ010724.1 coordinate 5,130,430, forward strand.
ATTAGATTAGCTTTCTAATACACAACCAGAAGAATACTGGAAGATCAACATTGACTACCAAGTAGTAGATAATATAATTATAAATCTAAAACGCTGATTTGAAAATCTACCGTTAGTTCATGCAGTTGATATATTTTAGAAATTAGATATTAAAAATAGAAAGGTTTTCATCAATACTTATAGAAAAATCTTAATAATTAATACGTCAGCCTTAGAAGCTGAAGCGATGATCTTGAAAAACATACTTCAATTTAAAAACGATGAATTAAATTATGAAAATTTAAGAAAGCATATTGAAAAGGAGTACTGCCCTAACTGATATAAACTTTTCCAAGCAGCAATAGTGAGCAACTATCAGTGAGCTCAGTCGGCTGTGAGAGAAATTTCTCTGCCATGAGGCGGATAAAAATGCCCAACGCTTCAGGGACGATTCTCTCATATGTCACTGCTGAATGAGGAGAATGGCATTGTTAAAAAAAATCTAGCTGAAAAAATATTGGGCCGATTCGCAGAAAAAAATATTAAACCAAGACTTCTTTAGTTGAGTACCTACTGAAAGTAAACGTTAAAGAATGGTAACTGGATTAACGAATGATGAAAAATTAGATGATTATTTTTTTTCAAGAATTTCATATTAATTTTAACATGAATGTGTGATTCAACAAGTTGCATATTTCACGTGGGTTACGCGATTATCGACTATTATGTAAATTTTATTAAAACAAAAAAGATGATTGCGAACGAAACCTGTTCTTGTCAGGCCGGCTCCTCCTGCCCCCGCTCCTCCCTCAGAAACAAATCCTGGCGACGCCAATGAAAGTACAATATACAACATTCGAATATGTGCGCCGATTTTTTTGTAGCACTGAATTAACCATAGCTATATTGTCAAGCCTTTTACAATCTAATATATAAAAATTAATGTCTGTGTGTTCGTCTTCTATGCGTTCGCGCATCTTTCATCCGATTGAGTTGAAACTTTGCACAGTTATTGTTGGCACTTGCGTGAAAGTTTCTAACATAGAACCATCAACGTACAATAGGTGGCGCGCGAGTCGTATGGGATATATGTAATAAAAGCAAACAAACGCGTAAAAAAATAAAGCATCGAAAATAGGAGAAAAAAAGCGCTGAGTCATCTTGGTCGATGGCCTTGGCCCATACGCGATATATATGTATGCCGTAGAAAATTAATTTTACCGTTATTATTATTATTATTATTAAAAAATATATTATTCGATTTTATTTTTCTCAATTTGCATTGGGAAAAATTTACCTACCCTCGGTGGTTAGGCTCGATTTTCATCTAGATAGTCATCTACATTTATTCATTATTTTTTCTATTATCTTCTATACATATAAAACAATTCCGTCGCTAACTGACTAACATATAGACAACGCACAGCCTAAACCGCTGAAGATAGAAAAATAAAGTTTGGAAGATATGTTCTTTCGAGCTGTAGAGGTGCACAAAGAATGGTTTTTTTGAAAATCAACTCCAGATGGGGTGTGAAAGTTTGTATGGAAAATTGTATTCCTTGCGTGTATCAACTTGAAACTTGGTATAAATATCTTCAAAACAAATAACAAGGCGTATTTTAGGATTTCTTTAAACAACCTCTAATTAGGGATGCAATGTGATGTTGAAGTTTGTATGGAAAAGTCGATTTCCCTGCATTTTATTTCAATGAAGTTCGGAAGATACCTTCCTTCAAGGGCATGAAGATGTACTAAAAAGGATTAGCTTCTTGCACGGTCAACTATATGTGGGCTGTTCGGGAGTATTGAATGTCTGAAACCCGAATGGGTTTGCTGAAGACCATAAATCATAAGATGTTGTCAATGACATTGCATAGAGGTTGGCACTTTTATACTACTATTTCATTAATTACCAACCCTTAGCTCAGCTAGTCAGTCTACCATCGTGTCTGAGAAATATAACACTTTACCTTCTTTCTTTATTTTTTACTTTTTCTCTCTTTGTTTATCTCCTCTCTGGATCAAATCCTCAAGTCTACGCGGACGAAGTTGCGGGCAAAAGATAGTAGTTAATAATTATTTCGTGGACAATAGATAGTCAAATACGCCACCCAAATCGCATGTTTCGATATACTCTTTGCTTATAGTTGTGTTTACCATATTATGGTTGCGATGTCAATAAAATATAGAGAATTTTACTATCCCCTTTTTTACCATGGGCATTTGGTGTAAATACCATGGACTTTTCCCTCTATGTAGTCACAGTCTAGGAATATTTTTTAAACATGACTATTTCAATAGCGCAAAAATGAGCAAGACTCACGCGAAGCAAAGGACAGTAACGGCTGATGTACCGTCTCGGCCTCGCAGCCCGGATGTGCCGGCTCGAGGTGGCCCACGCGTTGACAATCCTGACGGGAGAGTCTTATCTCCTTGAAGAGCGACCCATCCGCGCATCTCGGGCCATTTGTCGGCGCTTGTTGCAACCAGCCCCTCAGCCAGAGCATACCACACGAGCACGACAGGGGATTCCCGTCTATGTCCAGTATCGCGATGTTCGATCGCAGCCTCTTGAAAGCCCTCTCCGTAACCGACGTCATTCGGTTACTTCGGAGACTCAGGACTCGTAGCCGAGGCATGTCGTCGAACGGCGATCCCTCTATACTGCAGATCCTATTGTTGTCCATCTGAATATTCGTTTTGGTTTTCATTCAAATTTATGTTTACTTTATGAAAAACCCAAACGAACTCA